>JAPPVO010000024.1:90023889-90054731 GCA_030407325.1 Camellia japonica | reverse complement strand
CAAGCATGCAAACCAATGGGGGATGGACTTACACATGAATTAGGCAACTCTAACAAAGGCCCAAAATCAGTAGCCACAGTGCTAAATTATGAGGGCCAAACACACATGCACACATACACATGTTAAGGTTCCAACACTTAAGCATAACAACAACATTCAGCACACTTGAAGAGGCCAAACATGGGCTAAAAGCATGCATGGAAAACTCTGAAATTCATGCAAAACATGAGGCCAAATCATGCAATAAAGCAAGCCAAATATGCAACAAATGGCCCAAGTCTTGAAACAAGCCATGAAGGCTTAAACCAAGATCAAGTCCACCAAGCTTCACGAAGCTAAAGGGACTCAAAACAGGTCACAAGCAGACCTAAACAAAGCCTAAGGAGCACCTAGATGGCATCTAAGAGGCTCAAGTACAAAGGCATGCAACATGACCAAAACATGGAGTATTCAACACATGCTTTTTAAAGCATTAAAGAAGCAACTAAAGCATGCATACAAGCACACCAAAAAGTCTGAAATAACATGCTAGATGGTTCCAAACTATCAAAAATGAAGCAAGCATGGCATGCTACACACTCATACTCTCAAGGCCAACAAGCCAAATGCAAAGGAGCTATATAATGCATGATAGGATCGACCCAAATGGCTATGGACAGAGTTAAATCATGGCAAAATAAGCACACAAGATTCATGGATCTAGGCCTAAAACATGTTCAAAACAAAGGCATGCAACCTAGACATGTTAAGGCATCAAAGAGACATTACAAGGCAACTATGCTAGGCATGCATAGAGACCTAAACCAACTTGAAATCATGTTATAACATGGCAATATAAGCATGGAAAACAAGTCAAACATGCTCAACACACACTCAAGCATGAAGCTCCTTTGGAAGCCAAAATTTGCCCTTTTCAAGGACATCAAGGAGAGGGGGTGGCCCTCCCCTTTCTAGGACTTTAAGGCACCTTCTCCACCATTGAAATCCCTCAAGATTTCAGTGGTGGAGAGGTCCAAGCACACAAGTCCCGGATCTCTTACAAAATAGCACAAAAAGTGACCTTTTCAAGGTCTAAGGGTGGTCAAACTTGCTCAAACCACAAAACACTCTTAATATACAATGAAGAGGGTCAAAAAACAGAACTTTTATGTGCCAAACACTAAGCTCAAAAACTACTTTAAAGCAAGTAAAAATAGAGTGCAAAAAATGGGGGAAAAAGGGTAGTTGTTACCTTTGAAGACCACCTTCACAAAGGTTGGAGTGGATGGGTCCTTGAGCTCAAAACCAGTCAAGAACACTAAGAACAAACCTCTGGAACCTCAGAACCAAGAGGAAGGTGGAACACTAGGTGCTTGTGTGCAATAGTAAGGCACAAAACACCTAGATTTCAAAGAGAAGAGAGAGATAGAGTGTATATCTATTCTAACCCTAAAAGAACCAGAGCTCTAACTCTCTAACAATGTCTAAAGCTCTCAGATTTTGTAACCCTTGAGCAAAGGGAAGAGCCTTCCCTTTATAGGCAAAAAGCTTACAAGCTTAGTCCCTAAGCAAGCTCATCCCTCCATACACGTGTATGGAGGGGAAACCAATTGCACACAGCTGTCTGAAAATATCTCAGAAAGCAAGTGCACAGTGCCCGGCCGGCAAAAAATGTCATTTTGACAAAATTAGTGCCGGCCGGCACAAAATAGTGCCGACCGGCACAATATAGTGCCGGTGGCAACTCTAGCCAGCCGGTGGCCTCTAGCCCCAGCCGGTGGTGTGTAGGGATGCCTCACAAAGCATTCCCTGCCCTCCCAAGGCAAAACACAAGTGTTTGGTGCAAAACCAAACACAAACGGTCGAGTCCGGAGGTCCTGAGGCACGGCGCGCGTAGCCGAGAACTCCGGGAATCTCCAAACGAACACAAACATGGATAATCACCGAGTGTTCCAACGGTGACGTCCAAGTCTTGAGGACGGTCAAAAATGGGGTGTCTACAGGGTGATATATATACTAGGGTCGTATGACTCAACCCCAGTTTGGACCATATTGATTTGTTTGGGAGGTGGAGCTTGGTTATGTGGTGGGAGAGGGTTGGTTGTGACATTCGGTTTCTCCGGAGGCACGATCACCCTGTTGTCGATGAGATCTTGAATCTCATGATGCAATCTATAGCATTGGTCAGTGTCATGACCATGCTGTTGGTGAAACGCACAGTACTTCGCCGGGTTATGGGAGGGGGGAAGTTTTTCTGGCAATGGCCGCGGCTCTAGGGGCTTCAAGTGCCCTTTTCTGATTAAACCCCCAAAGCTTTGGACAGGGGCATATATAGTGGAGTGAAGGTCTTTGGCCTTTGGGTGCGTATCTGGCAGTTTGCGAGCTAACCGGACGCAGGTGAATGGCGTAGCTGCAAGGGCTCTTGGGGTATTGGTGGTGGTAACCATACTCACATCTGAAGATCTAGCAGCTACAGCGCTGCTCGTGCCTGCATTCGTACTGCAGTTGAATGTTCTCTTAGGTAGTTCTCTCTCATTATCAATGAGGCCCTGCTTCACAGCGTCTTCAATTTGCACCCCTATCTCATGTAAATCTGCAAAGGCAGGGAGGGGGAGCACGATCATCTTCTGCATAAGCTTGGGCTGGAGGTTGCGCACAACCATTCGAATCTGATCTTTGTCAACAGGCATGATGGTCATCATCGAGGCCTTGGCCCTCCACCGGGTCACAAAATCGGAGAAACTCTCCTTCGGTTCTTGCCTGGTGGTCTCGAGATCACGAGTTGTGACCTCGATCTGTGTATTATAGGAGTATTGAGCTATGAAGGCCTCGGCCATCTCCTCCCAGTTCCTCTTGACCGAATCTTCCAATTTTGCATACCAGATGGCCGCTACACCTGACAAGGTCCGGCTAAACAAAGACAGCTTCTGTAACCTGGAGAGGCCCATCGACCTCACTATATCAGAAAACAACCGTAAATGTACCATAGGATCGCCGGATCCGTCAAAACAGTCAATGTGAGGCATCTTAAACCGGTCCGGCAGCGTCACGGCCGCGTCGGTGTACCCATCTTCGATATCTGGAATGGTCTTGACACCCTGAGATTTCTTAAACAGCTTTTCAAGCTTGCTCACCTTTAATGCCGTGGGGTCCACCTCGAACTCAAAGGGAGAATCCGTTAGGTTAGTAGGTGTTTTGGATAGCTGGGGTAGGATCGGGGGCGGAGCCGGCCCTGTCGGAATGTCCGTATCTTCCTGGACATTTGGTGTCTCCTCAGGCGTTGGAACCCTTGGTGGAGGAGGAGCTTAGTGTGAAGCGGATGCCACGGCTTGCTACTGTAGTCTGGTGATTAGCTCTGCCTGTTGGGCCATGATCTCAGCCTGCTGTTTGGCAAATTCTGCTTGACGAGCAGTGTCTTGCTGCATGGTTTTCATGCTCTCCTAGAGCTGACGCATCATTTCTTCCATTCCTGTCATACTGCCCTGATCTAGCTGAACTACCGATATATGTTCCCTCTCTGTGGGAGAAATAGAACTCTGATCCCTACTATACTCAGGTGGGGTAGACAAAGCCCTCTGAACTGACTGCTGAACTGATATCCTCTGCCTAACTGCCCTCCGTCTAGTAACCAGGGGTAAAGAATGGAACACTGGTTGTCCGTCTACCAAATCCTCAGATCGATGGAGTCTGCGACCTCTAGTCCAGAGTGCTTGGGGAGTATCTGCTTGGTCGGAAGCAATTGTGCTAAACTACCTAGCAAAAAGATAAATAACGCATAATAAAGAAATAATGAACAGAAAAATGGGCAGCATAACAGCTTAAATAAAGACAACACACAGTTGGCAAATATAAACCGAATGGACTGCTCTCAACCACGGATCATTGTACCCAAGTCACTGCCCCCAAATCTGAATCTAATACCCGCAGATAAACGGATTCTCAAAGTACTAATACTGATGCCCGCAAGCCTGATACCCAAACTTGCAAACTGATACGTGCATACCCTGTAGAGGTCAACTCAAAAGCACATAACAACCAAGTAAGAGCCAAAACACCCCTATGTTGGGGTAGGGTTTCCCAGTCCTTTTTTGTCAGGAGCTAGGGTTTCACTACGCACACAGCGGTTTCAAACAACCTATAATCGGGTAGCAACCTGTCCTAGTTTGGAATGGTCACTATGGATTCCGAATATGCCCTAGTTTGAATGGTCACGAAGGGTGCCCCGGTAAAAATCGAGGTTTGTGTTCCCGTCGTGGCAGAGCCCACAACCGGTCAGCCATTTGGCACGCTTTTCCAAGCGAGCCTCCGACAAACCGTTCAGGAATAGCATACGGCAAACATAGTGTCCTAGGCGCACCGATGCACATGCAATGCAAATAGACACATAAGTGTAATCAAAACAGGATATCCTGAGTTCGAGTCAAGTTCTCTAAATTCCCAGCAGAGTCGCCAGAAACTATAGATGTGCCCTGGGGGGCTTCGGTTCTACAGTTCGGACTCAAATGTCACGGTTCTGAATCTAATCCCGAAAAGTGCAATGCGAGACCGATAAATCACCAAAGAGTCCAAATCCAGCAAATCGTTTTGGAAAACTGATTTTTAAGAAAGAGAGTGCCAAACATGGACTGCTTTTCCAGATACAGAGTCGCCACCTAAATATTTTATTTTGGGAGAATTTAGGAAACCCTGACTCGTGCCTAAGGCCACGTGTCTGTCATCCCCAAAGTTGCCTTGGCTTGGGAACTTGGGTACAATTGGGGAAGGTCATCTATGAGCAGCCCCGCTCACCCGATCCGAAGATCGGCCTGTACTAAGCATGATATCGAGTTTTTGAAAACACATGCGTTCTTATTCCGGTTAATTGGCTAATCTTTACTGCGTGATGCGCACAGCAAAACAAGTATAGACTAGATCGCCTAACTTGGAACAAAACATCGCATATCCGTTTGTTAGGAAATGGTTTTGAATTTTGCTACTCGCAAGTAGGCTAAAACACGGATTTCGATGAATTATTCCAATTCAAGCAATCCAACCTTCACCCACAGGCATTCAGGCAGTTATATCATTTAAGCAAGTAGCCTCACGGCAAGCATGCCATCATGGCAACACTCACACTCATGTAAGATGCTAAAGCATAAACGCTTACCTAGTACTCCGAGCCAAAACAATAGCTAGTTAGTAATCAATGCATGATCCTAGCTATGTTAAGATGGCTAATACAACGCATGCAAAATGCAACTACAAATAGGCTCGGCTATTCTAAGATGACATATGAAATGCAACACTTGATACATGTATTCAAATAGGAATTGAAATACTATGTAATTAGTATGATGCGCCGAGCCCGGTGCGTGCAATACGAATGAATGTATGCAAACATGCTGACATAAGTATGCTAATTGAAACATGACCTAAAACTAACCATTAAAGCAGGTAAGTAAAAGGGAGAAAGACCTGGGGTTGGAAGACATTCACACACGCATGCGCACTTATTACAAAACTCGCCCTTTCGACGGAGGGTCCGAATAAATAATACAAACCAAATGACTAATCAACTATCCTAGCTAATTAATTATTTCAAACCCTTAATTAATTAATAAATTAATTACAAAAGGAGGCCGCCGGAGCTCCACCTCGGAATGATTGAATAATGCATGCTCGATCGCCTCGCTCGGAAACCCGTTGCCATGCCACATGTTGCCTCTGTTTGCACTGTTTTATGCCTCTGAAAACTGCACAAGTCCCAAGGCTGCTTCTGAACCACTCCCTGAGCATTGTGTGATGCCACCGGCCAAGAGATAGGTCCACCGGCCATTGGAAAATGGTCATCGACCATTTGTGGGGATGTTAGCCAACAATTAATGGCCGGCCGGCACTGAAGATGGCCGACCGACCATCTATTCCTGCAGAATCCTATTTTTACTGCAGTAGAGGACAGACGGTGCATGGCAAGGCATTTACAAGATAATGTATGCACAACTATCGTCCCTATCATGCTATAAACTCAAGGGAGTATGGCTCTCGACCCTCGGACCACCAATCGCGCATTTCAATGCATGATGGCCAAAGGTGTCAAATGTGCAAATTAATGTGGAATGAATGCAACAAAACACATGAATGCCTAGAGCTCTATCATGCTTGATCAAGAGCGTCGGAGACCGAGGATTGAGGCATGTTTCATCACTTCAAGTACGAACGTTCATCATTCCTCGTGTTTGGCTTGACACCCCAAACCAAACATAATGCAATGTAAGTATGCTAAATGCAATGCAACATGGGAACATTATGCAATGCAACAAGACTAATGACATGCAAACAAACCCAATGCAATATGAGTATGCAAGCAAGCTTGCAAACAACCCAAGCATGCAACAAGTATGTATTAATCTCATGCGATGCAACTAACTAAACATCATGCAATATACCCAATATGCAAACACGGTGCGATACGAACATGCAAATATCATGAAAGTAAACATGCTCAATGGACTTAAACCAAAAGGACAGACCTCAGCCATGCCACAATCAGTGGCCAAAGTGCCAAGAAATGATTGACAAAACACACCCAAACATGCGCATGTAAAGGTCCAACACTTAGGCACGAAAAAGGTCGACTCTTAAGCACATTTAAAAAAAGACAAATATGGACAAATAACAAGCATGATAAGCTTTGAAATATGCAAGGGATGATGCCAACTCAACCAAGCCATGCAAGTAAAGCGTACAAAGGAGCCTAAAACTTGAGACTAGTCAAGGGGCTCAAGCCATGGCTATGTGAAGCAAGCCCCAAAGGGCCAAGGGGACCTAAAACAGTCCCGAGGCAGGTCCGAGAAAGACCAAAAGTGAGCTCAAAGCTAGCCAAAACAAGCTAGAATACAATGCCAAAATAATGGGGCATGCAATGCTATCGAAGAGGTGTTATACTACGCCTAACACAACCAAACATGGCATGATTTAAGCAATGGAAAACAGAGTTAAGGCATGTTGAAACAAACTCAAAAACCCACTTAGATGGCATCTAAATGGTCTAAGCATAGAGGCATGCACAATGGCCCAATCTTGAAGCATAAAACACAAACCTTCTAATGCATGGAAATGTTATGAATGTGAATGCATGGCCACATTATATGGACTGAAATCTTCATGTGAAATGATGCCAAATCATGAAAATGGCCGAGTAATGCAATCATGTGACTTAGGCCTTCAAAGCTAACAAGCTAGGATGAACTAAGGCTATACAAAACATGACATATATGATCAAAACGACACCAAACAGAGCTTTAACATGCTAAAATATGACTAAAAGTTCCTTTGGGTCGAGTCAAAATATGCAAGCATGATAGTCCAAATGCAAGATACATGTTATGGCAAATGAGAGGATTGCAAGACAAGTGTATGGTGTATGCATGAGGCCATTAAACCAACATGAAACAGAGGTACAAGATGACCAAACAACACCAAATACTTGCTAAAATGGAGTTAAAACAAACTAAGTAAATATGCTACCATTATGAGCCCTTAAGGCAAGCAAATGAGACATAAGGAGAGAGGGGTGTCCCTCTCCTATGCAAGACCTCAAAACCACTCTCCACCATTGAAAAGATTTCAGTGGTGAGAAGGTTGAAACAAGAGAGGTTCCAAAGCCAAAAGGAAGAGGCACAAAACGAGGCCAAACAAGGCCTAAGGGGGGGTAGACAACCCCCAACACAAAAGTGACCTTAATGAAACATCTCAAGCATGAAAATACAGAAACTTTTTCAGTAGGACACTAAGCTTAAAACAGCATGCAAGTATGTGTAAAAGCTTAAGCCAAAATGGGGTATCAAAAGCAAGTTGACTCACCCTTGAAGAACACTTCAAGAACACCAACTCCAGCACCCTTCTTGGATCAAAACCAACTCAAAAACTCTAAAATCAACCTTCTAGTGCCTCAACAACCAAGGATAGTGTAGTGCTAGGTGTTTATGTGCAATAGTAAGAACAAAACACACTTTTGAGCTCAAACACACACACAAATCTAGAGAGAAGGAGATATAGAGAGATATATCTAACTTCTATCTCAGTTGGATGAACCCTTGGAAAGGGAGGGGAGGCCCTCCTTTTATAGAAAATCCAATTCCAAGCTTCTAAGAGAAGTTAAGCTCAAGGATGAAATCCCTCCATACACGTGTACGGAGGGCAGAGTCTGTGCTCACCAGTTGGCACAGCTGGCATGCACAATGCCTGAAAAAGGCAAAGAAAGGCCTCGACCAGAAGAAGTGGCCGATCGACCAAAGAAATGGCCGGCCGACCAACTAAAGTGTCGATCGGCCAACACCATTAGCCGATAGCAAGAAAACACGGCCGGTGGCCTCAGGCCATGGCCAGTGGGTTAAGGGGATGGCCAAAAAGCCACTTCCTACCCTCAGGTGCAAAAACCACAAGTCCTTGGTCCACAACCAAGTACAAAACAGTCAAGTTGAGAGATCCTAAGGCAAGGCGCGCAGCCGAGACCTTCAGGAACTCAAAACGAACATGAACATGGATGATCATCGAGTGTTCAAACAATGACGTCCAAGTCTTGAGGACGGTCAAAAATGGGGTGTCTACAGCAGGTCACATGGTAGCTCTGGGTGACAATGCCAGAGGGTGCCAGATTTCAATTCGCCGGAGCTTGGGGTGCTTCCCGGTATCAGCTCCTGCTTGAGGGGCCAGTAGGGCGAGCCTAGTTTCATGGCGAGCGCTTCATGTGCCAGACACTGGGTCTGCCATTACAGTCGGTTCCCTTACCACCTCCGCCTTCTATGCGAGCCACAGAGAGTCTCTCCCCTCAAGAGATCACTGACTTCATGTGCGGTGGAGATGCAGACCTCTTCATTAGGGAGGGGGACTATACGATTTATCTCCAAACGTACCTCATGCCTCCGTTGACAGGTGTTCGTGCTCACACGGGGAGGGCAGCTAATATCCCTTCGTCGAGTAGGGCCCGAGCGAGCAGATGCGCCTTCGACAAGTAGGACCCGAGCACCGAGGGGCAGGGCTAAAGGCATGCCCCCTGTTAGGTAGAGTTTTGGATGGCCAGACCTTACGACCGAGCTGACGGGTTGGCGGTATTCTGGAGAGCCTTATTAAATCCCAATTGAGCCTCCATTGCCTGGTCGCAAATATGTCAGGGCACCCGATTCACCATCGGTATGCATTACAACTTTCATTTATTGCTCAGATACTCAGACATTCATTCATTCACTGATCATTTCAACTTGCATTTGCAGCCCTCCACTAGATACGTCGAGGGATTACTCGAGGTGTTGGCCTCATTCGAGGGCATGATCTTGAGGAGAGAGACGATGCTTAACTCCCACGTCATTCAAGTAATTTTTCAACTTTCTTGCATTTTGGTTATCATATTTCTACTGATATACTGAAACTGACATCTCAACTGAACATTTTCCTACACTGCACTGATACACTACATGTGTAGATCACATCTGACACATTGCATTCACATACTATATCTGACTTCTGCATGTACTCACCTTGCACACCGTACTTGAATCTGATACTCATGCTATGGCTAATATATTCAAGCTGCCTTTTCAGGTCACACCTCTACAGACAGGACCATCAGAGCCTTCTCTAGCAGCAGGGAAAGAGATTCTAGCACACGGCCGAGGGAGACATCGGGAGCCTGTCATGCGCGATGACGATGATGAGACTAGTGAGGACGAGGAGCCAGCGAGTCCCCAGTAAGAGCCATCTGAGGGTGGAGACGACGGCACCGGCTCAGGTTCTGAGGATGGTGATGATACTGAGGAGGGCTCTGAGGATGGGAGCGGAGGCAGCTCTGGTTCAGGCTTTGGCTCAGATTTGGACAGTGGTGCTGACGGCGATAGCTCCGAGTCCATGCCCAGGAAGAAGACAAAGAGGGCCTCTTGATCCTGAGATGGGTGGCACTGATTCAAATGTTTTTGCTTAGTTTCTTTTTACTAGTAGTATTAGCACATTGTACAACCTTAGGCAGCTTTATTTTCTTTAAAAACTTGTACTCTTTGTAAAAAGAAACCATGATTGGAATGAAAATAGCTTTTTGATGAAAACATGTTGCATTTCATATTCTGAGCATCGTATTGCACCATTTTACACAAAAACGGGATTTGATGGAAATTGAATATTGTACATTGTCTCAACAATTGCTTAGTCAGGTAGTGAACCAACCAAGACATAACAAACAGAGTAAAACAACTCAAGGAACAACTAGTGCAACAACTCGATAAACAAAACAACAACTCGATAAACGAAACAAATACAACTCAATAAGCAAATTACAATAACTCGATAAACAAATTGAAACAAACTTGAGAGTGACTCAACAAAACTAGTAAAACAAAATAGCAGAATGCATCCAGAATAGAACAAAACACAGGTTCTCAACATTCTCAACACACAGGAGGGCCAAAGACATTCTGCTGGAGAAAACAAAGTCTGTCGGCCACTTGGTGGTGATTGTCGGCCACTAAAGTGGCCGGTCGGCTACCTTAACTGGCCGGTCGGCCAGTGATGCAGGAAATCTCCAGATTGCTGCCACCTGTCTTCCACTCAGTGCCTTATCTTCCACAAAAGTTAGGACTTCGTAGTTTCTTCATTCTAGGTCTGTTTTTGCCACAAATGGAGCCATTCTTTACCCAAAAACTCTACGATTGGATTGCAAATTTAGATGGCTCAGAAAAGCTAAATTTTTGGGATTTCGGGATAAATGCACTACTCCCGCTAAGTCATACTCCGCTGTGTTTTTCGTTCCTTCATGCCGCGGCTAGATGTTGGAACCCAGTTACTCATGTTTTCAGCTTCGGTGGGCAAGAGATGTGCCCTACAATTGAAGAGTTCCAGACTTTGATGGAATCCCGGCGTGATGAGGAGATCTTACCCCAGTCTTGTTTTGGCCACATCCAAGCTTTAGGACGGATGTGTGGGCTCACTTTACACGATGCTCGATCTTTAGTTCACAATGGAGAACTTGACATTCCCAATCTCATTCACCGATTTTCTGACGTCGACAACCGTGGCGACCGTCTTTGGCAAAGTTTTCGGCAGCATGCCCTTTGCTTGTGTATGTTGCTGCATTTTCTTCTTGCCCCTGGCTTCGAAGGGTCTAGCATTCACTTGATCGAAGTTGCCCAAGGCTTGAAAGAGGGCAAGAGCTGCATTAGCTTGGCACTGGTTGAGACTTTAATGGGTTTGGATGCTTTCCATCGCCGGGAGACAACCAAGTTTGCAGGAAGTCCACTACTCTTGTAGGTAATGTTTCCCACCCTTCTCACATGTGTTTCTCACATCACTCGGCACTCGGGCTCTGTTTTTTTTTTTTTCTGAAAAACCCCTTTCTCACTTTTCTCTCCACGTACACCTCTCTATTCTTTAATCTCTCTTATTTTTCATCCCTCCCCAGATATGGCTCATGGACAGGTTGAAGGTAGTGGACTCTTGTCCTGCATATTCAGCACAGGGCTATTTCTTTCGCCCACGGCTAGTTGATTTCCCGAACGAGGATTGGTGGTGCCACTGGATGTGCAACAAGTCCGCTGTTGACATTGCTTGGCGTTGCCCTTGGTTTGATCTGCCTGAGATGAGCTACAACATGTCTCGACAACCTGGCATTCAGTTGGTTTGTTTGATGCACTGTGTCTTCTATTTTCCCTTCTGGTTCAGGCGTCAGTTCGGAACCGACCAGACTTGCTTAGAAGAGGGGGTAGAGTACCCAGCTTCATTTCCGATCCAAGGCTCACAGCTAGCTCGGTATTCCACTACAAGGAGGACAAGAGAACTTCTGGCCCCTGCGCGCAATTTCAGTTGCGCCCTTTTTGGCGAATGCATAGCTTGGATTGAAGATGATGCACAAACCGGGCCTACTTTCTCATCTGAAGCTTCCATAAGCTCTAGGAGGGGAGGCAGGAACACCTGACTCAACTATGCCCCAAGTTCATTGCTTTAATCTGTACTTTCAAGTTTTCCTTTTGAATGTAATAAAAAAACAACTTCGATTTGTATCAAGAGTTAGAGAACTCTGTATTGAAATCAATGAAATTGAAGGTTGTGGGCATTGAAAATTTTCCTTTTGGTCAAAAAATGGTCTAAGTTGTAAAAAGATTAATTTGAACAAAATCAACTTTATTAAAACTTTTCAAAACCATTTTCGATAAGGATCACAACTGGACACACTCAAAATCTATCCTCGAGATGTACAACCCCAAATCCAATAACTGGAAAGTTACCCCTTGTCTGAATAGCACTGCACTGTAACTAGTTGTGATAACAAAGATCACAACCGAACTCTTGTATGCAGAAAAGACAAAGATGACCAAAACAATCACATGGACACAGTTCATTTGGAAGTGTTTATGGCTGGACTTCAGAATGAAGTTGCCTACGTATCTCGAAGATGGGAATCAAGCCTTACGTAGTTCAGTTCGGGTTCACTCGGGTATTAACACTCTCCTTTTACGCTCTAACTTTTGCCAAGGCCGCCCTTTCTGAGTTTTCAATCTTGCGAGCTCATTTTTTCTTTTTTCTAATTTTTTGTGCTCTAACTTTTTCCTAGGTCGCCCTTTCGGGTTTTCGGCCTAGCGAGCCTCTCAAGGGTAGTATTTCTTCAACTTGTCCATGTTGATTGGTTAGGAGAATTCAAGGCCATCTAAGTCTATAAGAATGACAGCTCCACCCGACCAAATAAATTTGATGATGTAAGGACCAGTCCAATTGGGTCTGAACTTGCCCTTAGGGTCATGGATGGGAGCTCGGTTGTCTTTGAGCACCAAATCCCATTCTTTCAGATTCCTGGACTTAACTTTCTTGTTGAAAGCCCTGGCAATCCTTCGTTGATAGCCTTGGACGTGGTACAGTGCTTTCAGCCTCCTCTCGTCAAACAACATAAGTTCTCGAACCTGCTCTGCTGCCAATCCGCTTCTGCTATCTAGTCTCAGCCATAACCCGCGGCAACAGAACCTCAACTTCGATCGGCAGAACAGCCTCCATCCCATAAACCAGAGAATACAGAGTTGCCCCAGTAGATGTTTGAATTGATTTTCTATAGCCCCAAAGAGTAAATGGCAGCTTATCTGGCTAGTCCCTGTAGGTTTCCACCATCTTCTGTAGAATGTGCTTAATGTTCTTGTTGGTGGTCTCAACAGTTCCGTTGGTTTGCAGCCGATATATGGATGACTTATGAAAAGCCACGTTGTATTTTTCCAACAAGTCGATCACTTCTTTCTTGAAGTGGGAACCATTGTCCGAGATGATCTCATTCGGGACCCTGTAACGACAGATGATATTATTCCTGATGAACTTGGCTACATGTGACGCTTTCAGCACTGCGTAGGATTGGGCCTCGACCAATTTTGTAAAGTAGTCTATCGCCACCAGGATGTACTCATGCCCGTTTGACCTCTTTGGAGTAACTGCCCCAATAACATCAATTCTCCAGACTGAAAAATGGCCACAGTGAAGTCATGTTGTACAGCTTTGACGCGTGGGATATTCATGCGATTTGCATGGATTCGACATTTGTGGCATCGCCGAACAAAACCAATACAATCGTCCTCCATGGTTGACCAGTAATAACCCTGTCTGAGAATCTTCCGAGCTAGCATCACTCCGCTTATGTGCGATCCGCACTCTCCTTCGTAGATGGCCTCCATTAAGCACTTCAACTCTTATTCATCAACACACATCTTATGCATTCCCAGATGGCCCCGTTTGTACAATTTACCCCCGCAGATGATAAACTAAGCAGCCATTCGTCGTATTGCCCTTTTGTCTTTCGCATTTGCCCCTTGTGGATAACCCTCCTTTTCCAGGAAGTTCCAAATGTCATTATACCAGCGGTTCTGATCTTGCACTTCATTTATCGTGGCAATCAACTGTTAGGCCGACACATACCTCTGTTCAATAATGATCAGACGCATCCGGACTCCCAAAGGGATATCTATTATGGAAGATAGAGTTGATAAAGCATCAGCGAACATGTTGCTCTCTCTTAACAGATGCGTGAAGGTTAACTTCTCAAACCTGGGAATCAGAACATCCAGGGTTTGGTGATAAATTTTCATTCTTTCTTCTTTAACCTTCCAGTCTCCTTTCGCTTGAGATACAACAAGGTTCGAGTCCCCAATGACATCCAACCGTTTTGCCCCTAGTTTCAGGGCGGCTTCCAAGCCAGCGATGCATGCCTCGTATTCAACTTCGTTGATCGATACTTTAAACTGGAGTTTGAAGGCTAAAGGTATGTGGGAATTGTAGGGCGCTATCAACAACACCCCTATCCTATACCCGTACTGATTAGATGCTCCGTCAAAGTACATTGTCCAAACCTCTTATTCGACCTACAAAATGGCCTTATCCGGGAACAGATACTCTACTGCTTCGTCTCCCTCCACTGGGTGATCGGCTAGGAACTCCACTACCGCTCTCTCTTTCACAAACTTCTGAGTCATGTACTTTAAATCAAATTCGAAGAGAAGAAGCAACCAACGAGCTAGCCTACCCGTAAGCGCTGGTTTCTCGAAGAGATACTTAATGGGATCCAATCTCGAAACCAAAATTACGGAGTGAGCTAACAGGTAGTGCCTCAACTTCCTGGTAGCCCATACCAAGGCTAAACAAGCCTTCTCCAGTGGAGTGTAACGGGTCTCATATTCCAGCATCTTCTTGCTCAGATAATAGATGGCCTTCTCCACTTTGCCCTCAGATTCCTGCGCAAGCATGCAGCCCATTGTCGTATCGGTTACTGGCAGATACAAAATCAACGGCTTTCCCAGCTCTAGCGGTGACAACACGGGTGGGTTTTGTAGGTACTGTTTGATCTGCTCGAAAGCAACTTGGCATCGGTCATCCCATTGGAATTTCTTTCCTTTCTTCATGAGACCAAATAGTGGTTCACAAGTTAAGGTTAATTTTACAATAAACCGTCTTATGAATTGTACTTTTCCCAGAAAGCCGCGTACCTCCTTTTCAGTCCTCGGTGGTGGCATTTCTAGTATGGCCTTGATTTTGGAAGAATCGACTTCGATGTCCCTTTGTGTAATCAAGAACCCTAGCATTTTCCTTGCTGTGACACCAAAAGTGCATTTCTGAGGATTCAGTCGCAACCGATACTCTCTGATCCGTTGAAAAAATTTCTTCAAGGTGGTGCAGTGGCCCTCTCTTTCCTTGGACTTGACAATCATGTCGTCCACATATACCTCCACCTCTTTGTGGATCATATCATGCAAGATAGTAGTTGCAACTCGTTGATAAGTAGCCCCAGCATTCTTCAAACCGAACGACATCACCTTGTAGTAGTAGGTTCCCCACGGTGTGGTGAAGGTAGTCTTCTCCCTATCCTCGGGTGCCATCAAGATCTGGTTGTACCCAGAAAACCCATCCATAAAGGAGAGCAATGCATGGCCTGCGGTGAAGTCCACCAATTCGTCAATGTGCGGTAGAGGAAAGTCATCCTTAGGACTAGCTTTGTTCAGATCTCTGAAATCTACACATACCTAAATTCTGCCATCTTTCTTCAGCACCGGAACAATGTTGGCCAACCAAGTAGGATACTCAGATACTAGCAAGAACCCTGCATCTATCTGCTTGGTGACCTCTTCCTTGATTTTTAGAGCCCAATCCGGGTGTATTCTCTGAAGCTTCTGCTTAACGGGTCGGGCCTCAAGATCAAAAGGGATCCGGTGTTGTACAATCTCAGGATCAATTCCAGGCATGTCTTCGTAGGACCACGCGAAAACATCTTTGAAATCTTTTAATAAAGCGACTAAGCGCTCGCATTCCTCTGAAGACAACGTGGACCCAATCTGGACCAGACGCGAATCCTTCTCAATACCAACATTAATTGAAGTGATTTCATCAGCCAAAGGTTTTACAAACCTCTCTTCCTCTCGATCAATCAAATGTTTCAAAACTGGAGGAATTTCTTCCTCATCATTTTTATCAAAGTTTTGAAAGTCCTAATTAATGAAATAAACAAGTGGCATAGAAAAGTACTCAGAAACAGTAGTGGTACCATTCTCATTCACAACTTCCAGTTCGTCCAATTCCTCGGTTACAACCGACTCAAAAGAAAAGGAAAAAGACGACCTAGAGAAAACAACGACATCTAGGTTATCAACCCAGGAATATCGGACTCTGACTTAGAAGAACTAGAATCTGATTCCAACTCCACAGACTCTGTGGAATCAGATTCTGGTTCACTACCTGATTCAGAACTGCTGGACAAAAAGCCCTCATTGAATTGCCAAACGAGGAAGGGTGCGATAGATGCAGTCAAAATGCTGGAAGAAGGGTCCACATCTGTTTGATCTCCAATCATGGAAACAGAGAAGTCATCCCCCAAGCTCTCTGGTGTGATCTGAGGATCCGGGAGGAGACAATCTAGCATTGCTCCTATCTCGAGTTCTGTGCCATCGAACTCATCCTCTATACACTGTTCAGCCATAACTGGTAGGTCAGCCTGCTCTTTTGCAACTTCATCCCCTTGCAACTATAGGTCGAAAAAGATCTCAAAGCCAGGCAAACGCCGCTTTTCAAAGTACAGTCGTGGCTTAAGAAAGCCACAAAATGGGAAATCCTCCCCCTCCTAGACAAAGCGGTCGTTCAGGGTTCCTTGAATAGGTCTATGCACCAACTCATAGTGCTTCAGAGTTTGTTTAGCCTTGGCCCTTCCTGTCATTTCCTTTCCCTTCCTTACCCAATCCTCTTTTGTAGGCCTGTAACCTAGACCAAAGGTATAAGGGTTGTGTGGCACTTCGGCCAATGCAGCGACGCCCTTCCGGCCACTCTTTCCCAATCCCATTCCAGGTATATGTTGCAGTTATTCATGAGGTAGACAGATTGAGCACTGACATACAGTCCCTCATCAACAGCCATAATATCTTGTACTACCCGAGCCTCGGCCAAGGTGAACCCAGACAAAAAGACATCCTCCTCGCCGTGTATAATTTCCAAGACCAATGTAGTAACCTCCTGTGGCAGATGTATGGAAGAGTTCCCAAAAACAATAGCTACCCCTTTCCCATGGGGGTACTTCAACATCTGATGTAGAGTGGAAGAGACAGCTCTCACTTGGTGCAGCCACGGTCATCCAAGGAGTAAGTTAAAAGTGGCTAGGACATCCAGGATATGGAATTCAATGTCTTGTTGCGCCGGACCAACCTGGGTTCTAATCCGAACTGTTCCCATCACTTCCCGACTTGTATTGTCATAAGCCTGAATCACCTGGACTGTTGGTGCGAAGTCTGCGGGTTTCAAACCGATAGCATAGGCCGTGTACGACGGACACACATTAATTGCAGATCCTGTATCAACCAAGACAACCTGTATCCACTTCTCTTTACACTCCATAGAGATGTATAGTGGCTTGTTGTGCTTAGAGCCCTCAGGCGGCAATTCTTTATCTGTGAAAGTCAAAATCGATGAAGCGCCACCTGGGAAAACCAGCCCCACTAACTACTCAGGGGTTGTGTCAGTAGAGAGCTTAGCCTTATCCGTTGCTAATAGGATGGTTTGTCTATGCACCCGTGAGGCCATGACCAATCCCCAAATGGAGATGTCTGCTTAAATCTTTTTCAGCTGCTTCAGTACAACTTCCTCTTCCAATAGTTTATCTTTCTGTTTCTCAGCTTCCTTATCCTTCCCAGATGCTTTCAGTTGGTCCAAGTATGGGGGCTTAAAGTACCGCCAACTCCGAGTCATGTGATCGACTTCCTCAGCATACCATGTATCATCTAGCAGATTCTACTCCCAATCCTCATCCGTGTGGGCGAGATGCAAATCCTCATCTTTCCACCACATTCCTTCGGCAACTGACAGGCAGCTGTCTGGTTCCGTAGTAAGCACTCCTGTATCTGCAACACAGTCGGTCCCCACAAGACCTTTGGTTTTTCTGGCCTTCCGATCAGTCTAAGTTCTTTCCTGCTCGAATCGCTTCAGCACGGCCTCCTGTTCTGCATGGGTCGTACACAAGTTACCCAATTCTTGAGCAAAATTCTTAGTGCCGGTGCTCTCCGGCAACTTCCCTTTGTTGTCGACTGTTCCGGCCGTTGCAGATGTTCTTGTTTCCAACTGTCCCTACTTCGGTTGAGACCCCTCATCTACATCCGGCTCTTCACTAAGCCACCCTGTATTATCTGTTGATCCGTTCATATCAAACCAGCCAATATGTACATTCCCCAGATCCTGTTCATCAAAGAACTGTAGATTACTGATGTCCTCCTCAAGCTCAGCTAAGTCATCCAGCCCCTGGCTTGGCCCGTCCTCCCAGACTACATTAACCTCCATCCCCATTGGCAATTCCACCCTCGGCTTGGCCTGATCAGCTGGCACAATGTAGCGACAGTGGTTGTATGCTTCCTCAATTAAGCTCATGGAGCCCTTAGGCATGCCTACTTCTACCACAGCCACCACCATGGGTTCGGGTTGGGATATGGACGCACTCATCATGCACAAGTCTGTGCTTTCTGGGATGAACAGAGCCGGCTTAGGTAGGTGGGAGGCGGTGATGTATATGCTGGGGTCGTATGGGACAGCCATTGTTTGGATAAGGTTTACTTGCCTGGGTGGAGGAGGGGGTTGGTTATGTGGTGGGAGAGAATTTGGGTTGACGTTAGGCTTCTCAGGAGGCGCTATCACTTTGTTGTCAATGACATCCTGAATCTCATGACGGAGTCTAAAGCATAGGTCGGTGTCATGACCATGCTGCTGGTGGAAGGCGCAATACTTGGCCGGGTTGTGTGTAGGAGAGAGGGGATTAGGCAATGGGCATAGCTCCAAGGGCTTCAGATGCCCTTTTCTGATCAGGACCCTCAAGGCCGCAGATAGAGACATATAAAGTGGAGTGAAAACCCTCTAGCCCCAGGGTGGGTACTTTGCAGGTTGTCGAGTAGTTTCGGATGTTTCGGTAAAGGGGGTGGCTGTTTTCGGTGTGGTAGTGACTATACCAACATCAGAGGTCCTTGCAGCTGCGTTGCTACTCGTAGCCGCATTTGAACTGCGTGTAAAAGCCCTCTTGGGTTACTCCTTTTCATGGTCAATCAGACCCTGTTTCATCTCATCCTCTATCTACACCCCTATCTCATGAAGGTTAGCAAATATAGGTAGGGGTAGGACTATCATCTTCTGCGGCAGCTTCGGTTACAGATTACGAATGACCATTCTTATCTGGTCCTTCTCAGCTGGCCTGGTGGTCATCATGGAGGCCTTGGCCCTCCACCTAGTGACAAAGTCAGAGTAGCCCTCCTTCGGCTCTTGTCGAGTAGCCTCGAGATCACGAGTTGTGACCTCAATTTGAGTGTTATAAGAATATTGGGTGACAAAGGCCTCGGCCATCTCTTCCTAGCTCCTTTTCACAGAATCCTCCAGTTTATCATACCAGATAGTCGCAATACCCGACAGGGTCCGGCCAAAGAGGGATAACTTCTATAGTCTAGTCAGGCCCATTTGCTGCAGAACATCTGAAAATAGCCTCAAGTAGACCATGTGATCACCCGAACCGTCGAAGCGATCTATGTGAGGCATTTTAAATCTATCCGGCAAAGTCACCACTGAATCTGTATAACTGTGCTCTATATCTGCGATCGAGTTGACACCCTGAGCTCGTTTGAAAAGCTTCTCAAGCTTGCTGACTTTCAGAGCGGTAGGGTCGACCTCGAACTCAAAGGGGGCCTCCGTTGGGTAGGCCGGTGCTTTGGAAGTTTGGGATGGAATTGGATCCACTGGGATGCCCGCATTTTCTTGGATATTGGCTGTGGGAGCAGGAGCTCTGGGTACTAGAATATCTACAGGAGGTGGGTGGGATGCAGAAGTTGTTGTCTGCTGCGGTTGTTGTTGTTGTTGCTGTTGCTGTTGAAGCCTAGCAATGAGTTCAACCTGCTAGGCTGCAACCTCTATTTGGCGAGCGGTAACTTCCGCTTGGCGAGCAGCGTCCCACTGTATGGCCTCGATGGTCTGTTGAAGTTGGCGCATCATATCCTCCCTGCTGTCTACGGGGTGCTGATCTATCGGATCCGATGTATACTTTCTTTCTGAGGGGGAAGCAGAAAATTGGATCTGACTGCGCACAGGTGAAGCAGATAGTGACCGCTGAATTGGACTGTTGAACCGGTGATCTATGCCGGACTATCCTCCGTCTTGTAATCGGGGTAGCGAAGCAAACACTAGCTGTCCTCCAATAAGATCCTCAGATCGGTAAATCCTCCTAACTCTGGTCTAGAGTGCTCGGGGGGAAACTACCTCATCGGAAGCAATTGTGAAATACTACCTTGCACAAAAAGAAACAACAATCAGCAAACGCACAGTGCCTCGGCTTAGACAAGGACAACACATAATTGAAATCATAAGCTGGACAATCTGTACTCAACATTGATTTCTGCCCCAAATTTCTGCCTCAAAACTGATACCCTCAAATTGATACCCAGACTTGCAACTAATACATACATTCCTGTAGAGTCACACTCTAAAGGCACATATCAAGCAAATGAGAGCCAAAACACCCCTGTGGTGGGGTAGGGTTTCCCTATCCTAGTTTCGTCAGGAACAAGGGGTTCACTACTCGAACATGCGGTTT
Organism: Camellia japonica; assembly: GCA_030407325.1. NCBI lineage: Eukaryota > Viridiplantae > Streptophyta > Magnoliopsida > Ericales > Theaceae > Camellia > Camellia japonica. The sequence continues at coordinate 90,034,168 of JAPPVO010000024.1, read as the reverse complement.
CAAACAATCCTGCATTCGAATGAGCAACATGTCCTAGTTTGGAACAATCTCTAAGGCTTCTGATATGCAACTAGGTCGATTGGTTAAAAAGGGTGCCTCAGCAAGACAACCTAATATACCTCTCGCTCCTAACACCGAGAAGTGAAAGGAGGATCAAACGGTACAACGGTAGTCCAGATCCAAGGTTTGTGTTCCCATCATGGTAGAGCCCACAACCGGTCAGCCTTATGGCACATTTTTCCAAGCAAGCCTCCGACAAACCGTTCAGGAATAGCAAATGGCAAACACTGTGACTTAGGCGCACTAATGTAAATGCAATGCAAAGAAACAAATAAATGTAGATAAAACAACATATCATGAATTCGAGTCAAGTTCTCTAAATCCCTAGCAGAGTCGCCAGAAACTGTAGACTCGACTTTTTTGCGCCCCCTTTCAGAGAGCTCGAATTGGTCCTATAGTTCGGACTCCTGTCACGGTTTTGAATCTAGTCTCACAAAGTGCGATGTGAGATTGATAAACACCAAAGAGTCTAATCCGGCAAATCATTTTGGAAAATCAGATTTTAAATCAAATAATGCCAAAACTGGACTGCTTTGCCAGATTACAGAGTCGCCACATAAATATTTTGTTTTTGGGAAATTTAGGAAACCCTGACTCGTGCCAAAGGCCACGTGTCCGTCATCACCAAAGTTGCCTCAGCTCGGGAACTTGGGTATGAGAGGGGAAGGTCCTGAAATGAGCACTCCCGCTCGCCCGATCAAAGGATCAGCCTCTACTAAGCATGATAAATTGTTTTATAAACACATGTGTCCTTATTCCGGTTATTAGCTAACTTTACTATGTGATGCACATAAGCAAGTATAGACTAAGCCGCAAGACTTGGAACAATTCAACTCATGTTTGTTTTCAAAAATGGTTTGAATTTGCCACCCTCAAGTGGGCTTAGAAAATTCAGATTTGCCACCCTCAAGTGGGCTTAAAACATGATTTGCCACTTCACAAAGTGGGCTTAAAACTTACATTTGTTGAATTGTTCCAATTCAAGCAACAACCTTCATCCACAGGCACTCATGCAGTTAATCAAATAAGCACATAGCCTTATGGCAAGCATGCGAAACATGACAACACTCACACTCATGCAAGTATGCTAAAGCGTAAAAGCTTATCGAGTACTCCAAGCCAAAACAAAAGCTAGTTAGAAATTTGCATGATCCTAACTAGACAAAATGCCTAATGCAACACACGCGATAATGCGATTAATAGGCTTGGCTATCTAAGATGGCATATGAATGCAACGATTTGATAACATACTTTGAAACACATATTCAAATAAGTATTGAAATACAATGCAATTTGAATAATGCGCCGAGCCTCGGTGCATGCAAGAAAAATGAATGATTCAAACATGCAAGTGTGGACGCGCCCCGCGTGAGGGCCTCACCCTACAGTTCAGACTCAATTTGTCACGGTTCTTAATCTAAACCAAAGAGTCCAAATCCGGCAAATCGTTTTGAGAAAACAGATTTTTAGAAAAGAAGTGCCAAACATGGACTGCTTTGCCAGATACAAAGTCGCCACCTAAATATTTTTTTAATGGGGGAATGTAGGAAACCTTGACTCGTTTGCCTAAGGCCACGTGTCCGTCATCACCAAAGTTGCCTCGGCTCGGGAACTTAGGTACGATTGGGGAAGGTCAGCTATGAGCACCCCCTCTCGCCCGATCCGAAGATCGGCCTCTACTAACCGTGATATCTCATTTTTGAAAACACATGCGTCCTTTTTCCGATTAATTAGCTAGAATTACTATGTGATGCGCACAACACGAAAGTATAGACTAGATCGCTTAATTTGGAACAAAGCATTGCATATCCGTTTCGTTTAGGAAATGGTTTGAAATTTGCTACTCGCAAGTAGGCTAAAACACGAATTTCAACGAGTTGTTCCAACTCAAACAATCCAACCTTCACCCACAGGCATTCAGGCAGTTAATCAAATAAGCATTTAGCCACATGGTAAGCATGCCATCATGTTAACATTCACACTCATGCAAGATGCTAAAGCATGAATACTTACATCGTACTCCGAGCCAAAACAAAGAACATGTTAGTAATCATGCATGATCCAAGTCCATGTTAAGTGGCTAATGCAACGCATACCGAATGTCACTAGAATAGGCTCGGCTAATCCTAGGATGGCATGTGGGATGCAACAAGTAGCACGTATTCAAGTTAGATTTGGAATACTATGCTGTTAGCATGATGCGCCGAGCCCGATGCATGCAATACTGATGAATGATGCATAGCATAAGGTATGCTAATTTAAACATGTCCTAATACTAACCATCAAAAGCAGGTAAGTAAAAGGGAAAAAAGTGGGGGTTGGAAGACATGCACACACGCACCCACACTTATTACAAATTAGCCCTCGCTCGGAGGGACCGAAAGAATAACACAGATTTAACTAACTTACAAGCTAATTAAATATTACAGACCAATTAAACTAGTTAAGCAAATTAACTAATCTAATAAAACAGTAAACAGCCTCGGGAAAAGGGCCCAATACAATGCGTGCTCGGCTCCGCTCAGAAGTCCACTGCCATGCACAAGTTGCCTCTGTCCACACTGTTTTCCTTCTCTGATCATTGCACAAATCCCAAGATGCACTCTCTGGACACTGTGGAACACCACCGACCAAGTGGAATCATCACCGGCCATGGCATGATGGTCATCGACCATCAATTTAGCTCTCGGCTATCCATTCATGGTCGGTCGGCACTGTATGTAGTCGACGGCCATATCTTCCTGCAGAACCTGTTTTGACAGCAGCAGAGGGAAAAACATGGCATGGCAATGCATTTCAAGCAAATGTGTGCACAACCACACCCCTTATCATGTTATGACTCAAAGGGGTATGGTCCTTGATTCTCGGACCACCAATCGCGCATTTCGATCGTGATGGCCCAAGAAGCCAAGTTGTGCATTTTGATTTCAAATGTAATGCAAACCAAACAAACAAATGGGCTCAACCTCTATCATAATCAATTCAAGAGGCAAAGTATGCATGCCAAATGCAACCTAAGCATATGAACTAAGTATGCAACATGGCAATGCAAACAAGCAAGCAATCAACAAGTATGCAAGCTAGTGGACATGCAAGACATGATGCAATCAAAGCATGCAAAGTGTAAGACATGTAACAACATGTAAAGAGTGGACTTAAACTAGTTTGGGCAGCTCTATAGTAAGCCCAAAACAGTGGCCAAGTGCTATGGAAATGAAGGCAAAATGACATACAAACATGCATGTACACATAGTCCAACACTTAGGCATATAGAAGCAACTTTTAAGCACACTTCAGAGGATGCAAACATGGACAAATGGCATGGATAGAAAGCTCTGAAAATCATGTTATAAAGGTGCCAAACCAAGTAAACAAGATAAGCTAAACATGGAACAATGGTCCAAGATTTAAGGAAAGCCTAAGGGGCTTAAACCATGGTTAAGTCAAACAAGCCTCACAAAGCTAAAAGAACTTAAAACAGGTCCAAGGCAGACCTAAACAAAGCTAAGGACACGCCTAGATGGCATCTAAGTGGTCTTAACATACAAGCATACAAAAGATGCCACACATGGAGCATAGGATGACAACCTTGTAAAACATTAAAGGGGCATCAAATGCAAGCATACGAGCATACCATGAGGACTGAAATGACATGACAAGTGGTTCCAAACCACTGAAATGATGCAAGGATGGCATGCTAGAGGGGCCAACACTCAAGGCTCATAAGGGGGATTACATGGTAGCTATACAAAGCAAATCATGGACGACCCGAATGACCAAAAACAGACCTTAAGCACATCAAGACATGCATATAAGCTTCACAAAGCTAAGCCAAAAACATGCTAGAAACAAGGCTCAAAGCATAAGGCATGTTAAGGCAATTCATGGCATTACAAGACAAGTATGCAAGGCATGCAAGGTGTGTCTAAACCAAGTAAAAACAAAGCTATATTATGACATAATAAGCATAAAAAACAGCTAAGACATGGTCATCATACACTTAAACAAGATGCTCACACAAGAGGCAAAAATGGCCCTTTTCAAGGACAACAATGAGAGGGGGTGGCCCTCTCCTTCTTAGGACCTTAAGGCACCATCCTCACCACTGAAATCCCTCAAGATTTCAGTGGTGAGGAGGCCCAAACAAGGTGGTCCCGGAGCTCACCAAAATAGCAAAAAAGAAGAGGCCAAACAAGGCCTAAGAGGGGCCAAACAACCCCAAACAACAAAACACTCTTAAACAACTATTTAAAGCACTCAAAATCAAGACTTTTATTAGTTATATACAAAGTCTAAAAATAGTTGCAAGATAGGTTAAAAAGCTATGCAAAAATGGGGAATAAAGGGTGAAGGTCTTACCCTTGATGACCCTCTTCACAAACAATGCTCTAGTTGGTTCTTCAAGCTTGAATCCACTCAAGAATACCAAGAACAGCTCCTCAGCACCTCAGAAACCAAGAGAAGGTGTAACTCTATGTGTTTGTCTGCAATAGTAAGACTAAAACACCTTAAGGCAAAAGAGGGAGAGATATAGAGATAGAATAGCTACAACTGTGAACTAACCCTAACTCAGAGCTCCCTCTGTATTTTTTGTGTCAACCCTAATAGAGGGAGAAGAGGCTCCCTCTTATAGAGCTCCCTCTTGCAAAGCTTCTCAAGTAAGCTAGTCAAGAGGGAAATCCCTCCATACACGTGTATGGAGGGGAGCAAAGGTGTATGCCAGCTAGCACAGCTGGCATAAAAATATCTGCAAAAGAAGATGCATAGTGGTCGGTCGGCCAAAAATGCAATTTGACCAAAATAGATGGTCGGCCGGCCAAAAGGAGTGTCGGTCGGCCAAACATTTGGCCGGTGGCAACAAAACAGTGGCCGGCGGCCTCAAGCCATGGCCGGTGATGTGTGGGGATGGTCAACAAGCCATTCCCTACCCCTCAAAGGCAAAACATAAGTGTTTAGTGGAAAACTAGACACAAAACAGTCGAGCCGAGAGATCCTGAGGCAAGGCGGATAGCCAAGACCTCCGGGAACTCAAGACGAACACAAACAAGGATGATCACCGAGTGTTCAAGCGGTGACGTCCAAGTCTTGAGGACAGTCAAAAATGGGGTGTCTACAGCAAGCATAAGGTATGCTAATTGAAAATGCCCCTAAATTAACTATTGAAAGCGGTTAAATAAAAGAGAGAAAGACGTGAGGTTGGAAGAATGCACACACGCACGCACCCTTATTACAACATTACGCCTTCACGAAGGAGGGTTTGAATGAATAAGCTAAGCTAATCTAAGCTAAGCTAATTATTACAACACAATTGAAACTAATTAACTATTCTAAGCTAATTATTACAAACCGAAATGAATAAGTAGCTATGCTAAGATAATTAAAGCAATTTAAATAAAGCAAGTAAACGGCCTCGAAGGCGAGGGAGACATGCATGCTCGGTTGGCTTCCTCCCGAAAATCCATCACCTTGCCATCGGTTGCCTCTGTTTGCACTTGCTGTGATCTCTGAACATTGTACCAACTTCCAGATTGCCTCTGCTCCAACACAGGAACACATTTGTTCAAAAATTAACTGGTGGCCGGTCGGCCACAAAAGTGGCCGTTGGCCACCTTAACTGGCCGGTCGACTAGTTTAAGTGGCCGGTCGGCTACTTCAAGTGGCCGGTCGGCCACCCCTTTTTCTAGACTTCTACTCTTGCTGCAACAGAGAGCAACAGAGGCAAAGCGATGCATTTTTCAAGAAATGTGTGTACTGCCACCCTCTTTATCATTTCTCAAGCTCAAAGGAGTATGGCACTTGACTCTCAAGCCACCAATCTAGCATTTTCAATGCATGATAGCCAAAGAGTCAAGCTTGTACAAGCTTAATGAATGCACAAATAAGACTCAAAGGACCACCACCCGATCATGCATGATCAAGGGTGACGGCGACCAAGAAACTTGACACGTTTCATCACTTTGAGTATGAAACGTCCCACATTTCTTGTGTTTGGATTAACGTCCGCTCCAAACACATGCAATGCAACACAACATGCTTAACTTGCTCAAGTTTTACTTGTCACGTTTTGTTTACACATTTTATATTACCGATTAGTCCTTTAACCAATTAAGTTCAAACTGAGCGTCCTCTAATTGAAAAGATGGCCTAAGCCATAAGTGCCTTGGGCATGAAAGAGGCCTCATGCTGTTGGTTAGTAGAAACCCTCAAGAGAGGATTAAAACCATTAGGCATGAGAGCCTCAATTCCACACTCAAGCCAACAAGGGGCTCAAGGCCACTTTCAAAACAAAGTAAAAAATGAAGAATAGAGGGAGGTTGTAGACTTTTCAGTGTTGATATGGCATGCAAAAAGACACTAAATCATGCAAGCAACACATGCACAACTTGTTAAGAGCCAAAAGCATCAAACTGGTGAAGATCACAACACTATAAGCATGCAACACAAAACTCACTGACCAAACCAGCTCTAGACAGAGTTAAAACATGCCAAAATAGTGGCTAAAACATGCTGAGATTAAGCATAAGAGGCTAGAAAACATGCTCGTATGTTAGCTCGCAACAAGACTCAAAACACAACTCTCAAAAGCAATGAAATAATGAAATAAGTGAGAGTGTGACAGAGCTATATATACACTGAAATCACATGTTAAATGACACTACAACTGCAATCACCTCAAGCAAAACATATTAGAGGCCTTAAAACACTAAGCTAGTGAAGGCATTTGCACTATAGCTATACAAAACATGGTTCATATGATCAAAGCAGCCAAAACAGAGCTAAATCATGCCAAATCAAAGCCTAAAACATGCCTGAATTACGCTAGGTTAAGCCATAAAAACATGCTACCATAGGATGCTAACTAGGCATGGAATGGAAGTGAACAAGGAGGGGAGGCTACCCCCTCTATTTTTTGGACTTCAAAACATACTTTTTACCACTAAAATAACACTGAATTTCAGTAGTTTAAAGGGCCAAAAAGTTTGAGTTGAATATGCTAAAAGATGATGCAAGAAGCTCACACAAACAAACAACAAGAATGGTAGACAACCCCTTTGCACAAAATGATCTCAAACCAACATGTTAAGGCACAAAAATTAGAGTTTTTTGTAGTTGAAAACCAGGCCAAAAGTAGTGTAAAAAGATGGCAAATCAAGCAACTAAAACAAAGCTTACAAGGTAATACTTTTACCTCTTGAAGCACAGCACTAAACAGGTCCAAATTCCAGCTAAAACCACCCTTAAGAGCTCAAACTAGGCCTCAAAGAACCTCAGCTCCAAGATGAGGATGTTTGGTTAAGGGTCTCTTTACAAAAGTGTAGAGAATTCCCACTTTCAAGCACGGAATAGGAGAGAGATAGAGGAGAGAGAGAGAGAGAGAGAGAGAGAGTTCTAGAGAGAGAGAGGAAATTTTCTCAGAAAATATCCAACCCCTTCAAATGGGGGAGAGACCCCCCATTATATAGAAATCCAAGCCAAAGGCTTGAATTCATCCCTTCGTACACGTGTATGGAGATGGTAATCAGTGAACAACAGCTGGCATAGCTGGCTAAGAAAATATCTTAAAAAGGAGAAAAATGGTCGTCGGCCACTTTAGGTGGCCGGCTAGCCACCTCACCTAGCCGACCGACCACTTCAAGTGGCCGACAAGGGGGAAAAGTGGCCGACAAGGCCCTTCCCCCCTCCAGGCAAGAGGCACCAAGGTTTGGTCCAAAAACAAGCACAAAACAAAGAGGGTTTAGAGGCTCAAAGACAAGGCATTCCGCCGAGAACTTCGGGCACTCAAAACGAGCACAAACAAGCACAATCATCGAGTGCACAAACGATGACGTCTAAGTCTTGAGATCGTTCAAAAATGGGGTGTCTACAACACCTCGGCTCAAACAGAAACAACACGCAGTTGCAATCATAAACTGGACAACTGTACTCAAACACTGATTTCTGCCCCAAAATTGATACCCTCAAACTGATACCTTGACTTGCAACTGATACATACATTCCTGCAAAGCTTCACTCTAAAAGCACGTATCAAGCAAGTGAGAGCCAAAACACCCCTATGATGGGGTAGGGTTACCCTGTCCTAATTTCGTCAGGAGCTAGGGGTTTACTATGCAAACAAGCGGTTCCAAACAATTCCTGCATTCGAGTGAGCAACATGTCCTAGTTTGGAACAATCTCTATGGCTTCCGATATGCAACTAGGTTGATTGGTCAAAAAGGGGTACCTCAGCAAGACCACCTAATAGACTTCTTGCTCATAACATTGAGAAGTGAAAGGAGGATCAAGCGGTACAGTGGCAGTCCAGATCCAAGGTTTGTGTTCCCATCATGGCAGAGCCCGCAACCAGTCAGCCTTTTGGTAAGCTTTTCCAAGTGAGCCTTCGGCAAACCGTTCAAGAATAGAAGATGGCAAACACTGTGACTTAGGTGGATCAATGGAAATACAAATCCAAAGAAACACATAAGTGTAAATAAAACAACATATCATGAGTTCGAGTCAAGTTCTCTAAGTCCCCAACACAGTCGCCAGAAATTGTGGCTCGTCTTTTTCCGCACCCCTTTTGAAACTCAAAAAAAAAGCCCTACAGTTTGGACTCCCGTTGTTTTGAATCTAATTTCACAAGTGCAATGTGAAACTGATAATCACCAAAGAGTCCAAATCCGGCAAGCTGTTGGAAAATCGATTTTTAATCAAATAAAGCCAAAAATGGACTGCTTTGCTAGATACAAAGTCGCCACATAAATATTTTATTTTTCGAGAAATTTAGGAAACCCTAACTCGTGCCAAAGGCCACGTGTCCATCATCACCAAAGTTGCCTCGGGTCGGGAACTTGGGTACGAAGGGGGAAGGTCATGAATTGAGCACCCCCGCTCGCCCGATCAAAGATCGGCCTCTACTAGTCATGATATGTTCTTTTATAAGCATTATATGTGTTCTTATTCCGGTTATTAAACTAGCTTTACTGTGTGACGCACATAAGTAAGTATAGACTAGTCGCAAGACTTGGAACAATTCAACTTATGTTTTGTTTTTGAAAATGGTTTGAATTTGCCACTCTCAAGTGGGCTTTAAAGATGCAGATCTGCCACCAAACACAGTGGGCTTAAAACATGATTTGCCACTCAACAAAGTGCTCCTAGAACTTACATTTATTGAATTGTTCCAATTCAAACAATAAGCCTTCACCCACAAGCGTTCATGCAGTTTTAGCATTTAAGCACGTAGCCTCATGGCAAGCATGCTAAACATGGCAACATGGCAATCACACTCATGCAAGTATGCTAAAGCATAAAAACTTACCGAGTACTCCAAGCCAAAACAAAAACTAGTTAGAGAAATGCGTGATCCTAACTATACAAGATGTCTAATGCAACGCATGCAATATGAAATTAATAGGCTCAGCTACTAATATGACATATGGATCGATTTGAGCAACATGCCATTAAACACGTATTCAAAGAAGTATTTGAAATGACAATGTAGTTTGAATGATGCGCCGAGCCTCGGTGCATACAAGACAAATGAATGGATGCAAACATGCGAGCATAAGGTATGCTAATTGAAAATGTCCCTAATCTAGCATCAAAAGCGATTAAATAAAATAGAGAAAGACGTGGGGTTGGAAGACATGCACACACGCACGCACACTTATTACAGCATCTTGCCCTCACAAAAGAGGGTCCGAATGAATAAGCTAAGCTAAGCTAAGCTAACTAAGCTAATTAGTTATTACAACACAAAATTTAACTAACTATTCTAAGCTAATTAAATATTAAAAATCAAATTAATTAGCTAAACACTTAACTAATTAATTACGAAATGTAGACGTCCCCGAACGTCCCGGGAGAAATCCCGTTTTGTTAATTCGGCTCACTACAGTTTGGACTCAATGTCACGGTCCTGTATCTAATCTCACGGAGTGCAATGCAAGATTGATGAATCATCAAAGAGTCCAAATCCGATAAATCGTTTTGAAAAAAAGATTTTTAGAAAGAAGTGCCAAACATGGACTGCTTTGCCAGATACAGAGTCGCCACCTAAATATTTTATTTTGGGGTAATTTAGGAAAACCTAACTCGTGCCTAAGGCCACGTGTCCGTCATCACCAAAGTTGCCTCGGCTCGGGAACTTGGGTACGATTGGGGAAGGTCACTTCGTGAGCACCCTCACTCACCCGATCAAAGGTCGGCCTCTACTAACCATAATATCGAGTTTTGAAAA
>JAPPVO010000024.1:89605000-90023789 GCA_030407325.1 Camellia japonica | reverse complement strand
CATTACGTGCTCTTTATTCCGTTATTAGCCTAGTTACTATGTGATGCCCAGCATACAAGTATAGACTGGCCATTGCCTAAGTTGGAACAAAACATTCTATCGTTTGTTTTTGAAAATGGTATTGATAGTTGCTACCGCAAGTAGGCTAAAACACGGGTTTCGGCGAATTATTCCAACTCAAGCAACCCAACCTTCATGGTTTTGTGAAATGGGAAAAGTATTTTTGAAATAAGTATGAAAATTGGGTTGTTGTATCTTGAGTGTTGAACACACACATGTGGGGGTTGTATCTTTAACTACCATGTTAGTGTTGTTGTTGGGTTTGTGATCTCATGATAATTGAGTCTTTTAATAGGTGTACTAGATACTTGCATCTAGAAGTTTTGTCCTTGGTCATCGGTGGAGGATGACACGGTTGTGTTGAATTGTCGTGTATGCATTACACCATTGTTGATTGAACATTGTATGTTATGAAGTGCTGAGATACATTATATATGTATACTTGCTCGGGAGGAGATAGGTGATGTACTCCAGTGTGTGTGAGGAGATAGGGGATGGACTCCACAAACTTATGTGTTCATATACTTTAACACATTGCTTATTGTAGACGTCCCCGAACGCCCCGGGAGGGTTAGGTCCCGTTCTGTTCATATTGGGGTCACTACAGTTCAAGGACTCAAATGTCACGGTTCTTAATCTTGAACCAAAGAGTCCAAATCCGGCAAATCGTTTTTGAAAACAGATTTTTTTGAAAGAAGTGCCAAACATGGACTGCTTTGCCAGATAACAGAGTCGCCACCTAAATATTTTTAAATGGGAAATTTAGGAAACCCTGACTCGGTGCCAAAGGCCACGTGTCCGTCATCACCAAAGTTGGCTCGGGAACTTGGGTACGATTGGGGAAGGTCACATCGTGAGCACCCCCGCTCGCCCGGTCAAAGACCGGCCTCTACTAACCATGATATCTGATTTTGAAAACATTGTGAGTTCTTATTCCGGTTATTAGCCTAGGTTACTATGTGATGCTCGCAGCAAACAAGTATAGACTGGGCCGCCTGAATTGGAACAAAACATTTCATGTTTGTTTGTTTGAAAATGGTTTGATGGTGCTACCCGCAGGTAGGCTAAAACGCGGATTTGCCACCCTCAGGTGGGCTTAGAAAACATGATTTTGATGAATTGTCCCAATTCAGATAACTCAACCTCCACCCACAGGCATTCAAGGCAGTTATATCACATAAGCACATAGCCTCATGGTAAGCATGCTATCATGGTAACACTCACACGCATGCAAGGATGCTAAAGCATAAAACTCACCTAGTACTCCAAGCCAAAACAGAAGCTGGTTAGAAATCATGCATGATCCTAATTTATACAGAATTGCCTAATGCAACACATGCAAAGATGCAACTATAGCAGGCTCGGCTATTCTAAATATGGCATATGAGATGCAACAGCTATCAAGTACTCAACTTGGAATTGAAATACAGATGCAGCTTGTATGATGCGCCGAGCCCGGTGCGTGCAAAACAGATGAATGATGCAAACATGCTGTCATGCTGTATGCTAATCGAAATATGCCCTATATCTAACCATCATAAGCGGGTAAATAAAAGGGAGAAAGACGTGGGGTTGGAAGACATACATCACACTCACCCACACTTATTACAGTTATGCCCTCACACAGAGGGTCCGAATAAAGAATAATACAGTCCGAATGTCCGAATAAATATACAGATTTTCTAAGTATTTAAACAATTTAAACTATAAAGCGGTAAACTGGCGTGCAAGCCAGGGGCTGCCTTGCTTCGTTTCGGATAATGGAGTGATGTATGCTGGGCTGCCTTGCGTGGAAATCCACTGGGATGCCCAATTTAGCCTCTGTTCGCAGTGTTTCTTGAAATGCGCGCCCGACTCCGAAAAGTTACTGATTCCTTATTTTGCTGCAACAGAGAGCAGGAAAGGGCACAGCAATGTATTTCACAAATATATGCATGCCTCGATCCTCGTGCCACCAATCACGCATACCGATGCATGATGGCCGAGGAATCGGATTGCACAACTCACTATAGAATGAATGCATGAATGCTACAATGAAAACCTAACTCCATCATGGGTTATCCGGAGTGTCGGTGACTGGGGAATTGAGACCCGTTCCGTCACTCGGAGTACGAAACGTGCCTCGTTTCCCGTGCCCGGGCTAACTCCTATCCTGAACATGATGCAATATACATGATATGCATGAAATGCAACTAATGTACAGTTCTAGCATGCACACGGGCATGCATACCGAGAAAATGATGTGAAATGCAAATCGGATAAGACCGAGGTGCCTCGAAATGTGTGCCCACGGGCACGCACACCGAGGCGATGATGAAATGAGAATCGTATAAAACCGAAGTGCCTCAAAATGTGTGCCCACAGGCACGCACGCCGAGGCGATGACAAAATGGAAATCGGATAAAACCGAAGTGCCTCGAAATGTGTGCCCACAGGCACGCACACCGAGGCGATGACAAAAATGGAAATCGGATAAAACCAAAGTGCCTCGAAATGTGTGCCCACAGGCACGCACACCGAGGCGATGATAAAATGAGAAAATCGGATAAAACCGAAGTGCCTCGAAATGTGTGCCCACAGGCACGCACACCGAGGCGATGATAAAATGAGAAAATCGGATAAAACCGAAGTGCCTCGAAATGTGTGCCCACAGGCACGCACACCGAGGCGATGATAAAATGAGAAAATCGGATAAAATCGAAGTGCCTCGAAATGTGTGCCCACAGGCACGCACACCGAGGCGATGATAAAATGAGATGGAAATGCAAATTGGGCTTATACTGACATGAGTGGACCTCAGCCACACTCACATCAGATGCCGGAATGATAAAAATGAAGTGCCTCGAAAAGCGTGCACACGGGCACGCAAACCGAGGCATGGCCCAAAGGCACAAAACAGCATACGGAATGCAAAATGGGCTTATGCTAACATGAGAGGGCCTCAGCCACACTCACATCAGCTGCCGATGGCGAGAACGGAGTGCCTCGAAGTGCGCGCCCATGGGCACGCAAACCGAGGCAATGCAATAAGGCATGAAATGACATGGGAAATGATATGCAAGCATGCAAAACAAATTCCAGCAACTAAATGAAGGGAAAACAGCCCCAAAATAGTAATAAAAATGCACCCGATGCCCAGAATGCTCCCAAATGTGATGTTTAGCCCCCGAAATGGCCTACAGCTATGCTATACATGAAAAATTGACACATGGCAGAAAAAAAAGTAGCAAGGCAGCCCCAAATATGGCATTTTTCCAGTACAAAGCAAAGCTAAATTATGATCACAAGTATGGCAACAATAGCTTGCAAAAATACGGAAAAAGAGAGGAATTACAAAGCAAGTGGTATCTACAATGCTTAAACCCAAAAACTCAATTTTACAACATTAGAGAGGGACTAAAAATATGCATTTTTACAGAAGATGACAACCTCAAAATCAGTGTGTAGATATACAATACATAGCATGCAAAATAAAGGTCAAAAGAGGTTTATAAAGAGAGGTATCATAAGCAATGACCAAACAACTTAAGACCCTTAATAAAACTTGAAGCATAGACCAAAATAGGACACTTAACAAGCCTGATGAAGGCCAGAAACAGAAGCTAGAATGGCCTAAACAAACATGCAATTTTACGGTAAATTTGAAGAATTTCAAAGCAAGTACTAAAACCAATTACCAAATGGCTTAAGACTCTTCACAAAGCATGATGTGTGGACCAAAATAAGACTCCTTCAAGGCCTGATGAAGGCGAAAAACAGAAGACAAAATAGTCTAACAAAGCATGCAAGATAGGCATAGAACATGGATTCAAAGCAAGTGTATGATAGAGGAGGAAAACATGGTTGAGCCCTTCTTCAATGTTGAATAGGGGCTCAAAATGAGCACAATATCAGTAGGTTTCATACTCCAACTCAGATCACAAATAGGCTAATTAACTCATGCAATTTTACGGTAAAATTGAGGAATTTCAAAGGAAGTGCATGCTAGAGTCACCAAACATGATGGAGCCCTTCTTCAATGTTGAAGAGGGGCTCAATACAAGCCCACTAACAGTTTACATCAGTCTCGAAATCAGATCACTCATAAGGCAAATAAAGCATGCAAATTAATGGCCTTAAGAGTGCTATTGAAGGAAGTATATCATGGAGACACCAAACAGGGTTGAGCCCTTCTACAATGTTGTAGAGGGGCTCAAAATAAGCACAAAACCAGAAGGGGTCAGAACCAAAAACAGATCACAAGTAGGGTAAAACTTTGAAGCAAAATAATGCTAGAAAAAGGGAAATGATCACTTACCCTTGAAGATCAAGTTTTTGCTACCTCTTGCCTTGATCAAAGTTGCTTCTTAGCCCTTGAGGAACCTCTTCTTGCTGCTGGAATGGAAGTGGGGATGGTAGAGCTTAGGGTTGATGAAGGATTGGCCTAGGAACTCAAATGTTTTTAGGGTTTTTGAATAGGAAAATGGAGGTTTTGGGAGAGGTGTTCTTGAGAAGAAATTGTGCAACCCTAGCAAAGGAGGAGGCTATGGCTTCAAATAGGGAAGAAAAGGTGTAAAAGGGGAGGGAATTGCATCCAAGCATTCCCTCCAAAAATATCCCCCGGATGGGGGAGATATTTCAAAAAAATATCCGGACAGCTGGAATGAGCTGGAAAGCAAGAAGCTGGCCGGCCAGGTGGTTTTCTGCAAGGTGGCCGGCCGGCCACCCCACCTGGTCGGCCAGCTACTCCCCCTGGCCGGCCGGCCATGCCCAAAAATGAAGTCACAAACTTCTGGCCGACCACCATGCAGTAGTGTCCTCCCATATGTGTAGAATAAGGCCCCAAGGTCGGAATCTGGCAACTCTGAAGCAGGAGTCACAACATAGAGCTTGAAGGAGAGGCTCAAAAATGAATGTAACAATTGCTGGCCGACCACCAACTTTTAGGGTCCTCCCAGATGTGTAGAACAAGGTTCCAAGGTCGGAAATTGGCAACACTGAAGCAGGAGCCACAACATAGAGCTGGAAGGAGGGGCTCAAAAATGAAACCTGGAATTTCTGGCCGACCATCACTTCTTAGGGTCCTCCCATGTGCCCTCATCACAAATATGTAGCTTTGGTTGGAAGAAGATGGGCCTAGGGTGTTCAACATTGGCCCGGAAGTGAGCAAACAGGCGCCGGAGGAGCGAAACTGGTTATCTGGGATAATTGCTGGCCTCTTACCCTCCAGTGATCTTCCTAATGCTGAAACAGAGGTACCTGCCAAAATTGAACAAAAACAAATGAGAAATGAACGCTCGGGGCCCAAACCGCGCAGTTCGGGGTCCCGAAAATGGGCTGTAGGCACCGGAAGTGGTGTTCAGCAGCGAAGTGGGTATCTGAGACCCCAGGGTTTCTCGGTATGACAAAACAGAGGTACCTGCCAAAAACCGGAGAAATCCGATGCGAAATGAAAGCTCGGGGGCCAAACCGCGAGGTTCGGGGCCCGAAAACCGGCTATAAGCACTGAAAGTGGCATACGGCCGCGAAGTGGGCATCGGGGGCCCCAGTGTTCCTCAAAATAATAAAACAGAGGTACTAGCCAAGAACCGGAGAAATCGGAGATGGTTGGGCGGTCCCGAGCCGAGGCGCACGGCCTGACGGCCCCGAAAACCGGGAACCGGGCTCCGAAATGGGCAAAATGACCTACGGCCACGAAAAGTAGCGCACGGCCACCGAGAGATAGTCTACAGGACTACTCCCTTCCCTCAGGAAAGAAAACAGAGAAAACCGAGTCTGGTTCGCACACCGAGACGAGGCACAGAAGAGGATTCGGAAGTTCGGAGGCGGGGCGCACGGCCGCGACTCTGAAACTTCTGAATGAGCACGATATGCAACATCACCGAGCGCTCAATCGGCGACGTCTGAGTCTTAAGGTCGGTCAAAAATGGGGTGTCTACAGTTGCCCCTCTTTGACAGAACTCGGAAGTCATAACAATGACGGGAGTGAATGTCAAAGCCCAGAGACGACCCATTTTTGACAAGGCCGAAGACTTAGACAATCATACAAGATAAACAAAGATACATGCCCGCAGGCGTGCGCGCAGGCAGGGGCAAAATGCAAATGATATGCACAGAGCCAGATGATCATGCAAATGCAGCAAGCTGTAATGAAGCAAGTATTCGCAAATAGATGCAACAGTTTTAAGCAAGAATGCAAAGCAACAACTACATTTCATGCAGTTAAGGATACGGAGAATTATGGAATCTTCACGAACATGTACGATAGATACACAAAGTGAAGCGAGTGTGATGGATACACTAGGCGAACGTGTGATGGATACACAAAGTGAAGCGAGTGTGATGGATACACTATATGAACGTGTGATGGATACACAAAGTGAAGCGAGTGTGATGGATACACTATATGAACGTGTGATGGATACACAAAGTGAAGCGAGTGTGATGGATACACTATATGAAGCAAAGTGTGATGGATACACTAGGTGAGTGTGTGATAGATACACAAAGCGAACGTGTGATAGATACACAAAGTAGGCATAGTGTGATAGATACAAAGCAAGTGTGTGTGATTGATACACAAAGTAGGCATAGTGTGATTGATACACTAAGTGAAGGAAGTGAGCAAAGTGTGATGGATACATAATAAGTGAACACGAAGTGTGATTGATGCACAATAAGTGAACACGAAGTGTGATTGATGCACTTAGTGAACAAGTATGATTAATATACCAAAGGTGAACACGAAGTGTGATAGATGCACTTAGTGAACAAGTGTGATGGATACACTAAATGTGAACACGAAGCGTGATAGATGCACTTAGTGAACAAGTGTGATGGATACACTAAATGTGAACACGAAGCGTGATAGATGCACTTAGTGAACAAGTATGATAGATATACTAAAGGTGAACACGAAGTGTGATAGATGCACTTAGTGAACAAGTATGATAGATATACTGAATGTGAACACGAAGTGTGATAGATGCACTTAGTGAACAAGTATGATGGATATACTAAAAGCGAACACAAAGTGTGATAGATGCACTATGTGAACAGAGTGTGATTGATACACTAAAAGGTGAACACGAAGTGTGATAGATGCACTTAGTGAACAAGTATGATAGATATACTGAATGAAGCAAATAAAGTGTGATTGATACACTAAGTGAACACGAAGTGTGATAGATGCACTAAGTGAAATGAAGTGTGTTAGATACACTGAGTGAAGCAAATAAAGTGTGATTGATACACTAAGTGAACACGAAGTGTGATAGATGCACTAAGTGAAATGAAGTGTGTTAGATACACTGAGTGAAGCAAATAAAGTGTGATTGATACACTAAGTGAATGACCTCAAACGGAACTTCTTTGAATGAACCGTACATACAATAACGTGCATGACTGAGAAAGAAACTTGATAGATACAATGCATTACAATGCATGATGCTTACGGAAAGCAATAAGTGGACAAAGCGGCGCTTTAGAAAGCACCTCATGAGGTGAGTGGCGGTGAACCGCTCTTCTCTGACGGGAATCTCCCTTGTGCTCTTCGAACACTTTACCTTCAACTCACAGTACAAAGGCTCTGGAATGCTGACAAGGGTTCTACACGTAGAATACTTTGGATGCTGCCTTTCTTCCTGATCATATTCACAACTTTCCCTATTCTCCAACGGGGTGACAGACTAGGTTGGTTCAGTATCCAGAATTGAGGTGCACACACGCTATCTCAACCTATGGGGCTTCCATACAGATTTCAAGCCGAGGGCACGCCTCTGGGTATTTAAACCAGACTTTAGTCTCGGAAATCCCGAACCTTTGCGTTCTAGGCCACGGCCATTCGAACTCTAATTTCCACCGTCGCAGTTGGTCTCCTAGGAACTCATCGCAAACACGGCCAAGACGCATCTGGCAGGGGCTGGTATTCAGAGAGAGCATTTCTGATCGCCATTCTGGCTTGAAATAGACTTGATCTTGAGCTTGAGGTAGAGGCACACTCATACTTCGGAACATTGGCAAGACCTGAAGAGATTCACACGGAATATAGTCTCGGAACTTACTAAAGTTGGAACAAACTCAGATGCCCGACATTTTCCTCTTTTGCTTTTGCTTTGTAGCCCGAAACTCATAGCTTTAGATAGGTCCTGGTTTCACTGTGCTCGTGTGACCTGGGTTGAACCCCGCGGTTTTATGAAAGAACAAATTCTGTTTTGCACAAATGTGGAGAACGACACGGCATTCGGAGCACAAAACGATTTTTTGAAATTGAGAGTGAGCATAAGTTCTCAACTGGGTATTGAGCCTACGACTGAATACAGCACACTACAACTCAACAAGAAAATAAAAGGCACACAACCTAGACACATCGAGTAACACTCGAGACGACTCACAACAAGAAACGAGATAAAACAAAAAGACACGACACTCATACGTGCACAGGGAGCCTGTTTCACCGGGTAGGTTTCCCACCCTTTCTTATTTATGATTCTCACATCACTCGGCCCTCAAGCTCTATTTTTCTGTCAAAACCCTTTTGCTCACTTTTTCTCTCATCGCACGCCTCTCTATTGTTCAATCTCTCATTTTTCAATCCCTCCCCTGGGTGGTTGATAGATAAACAGCAAGTTGTGGGCTCGTGTCCTTAGCACTCAGCTAGATTCTCTTTCTTCCGCTCACAGCAGTGAGTTTCTCCCACAGAGGGTTGCGCTGCAACAGGATGTGTAGCAAATCTGCAGCTGACATCGATTGATGATGCTTTGCTGGGGAGTTTGGACGTGATCAGATCTGTCCAGATGATGGGGTGGAATATCTTGATCCATTCCCGTTCATGCTTCGCACTTGGCTTGATACTTCACTGCTTGGAGGATACGAGAGCTTTCAGTCCTTTGTCGTTAACTTCAGCTGTGCCCTTTTCTGGCAAGTAGAGTGCCCTTTCTGGCAAGTATTTGACAAAGGGAAAAGACAGAACTCCTGACTCGACTGCGCCCCTAGTTCATCATTTTGACCATTTTTGTTTTTGCTTTCTACTAAAACAATTTTGACCAAAATGAGAGTTAGATTAACATGCTTGTTCGATTTTTGATTTGAAATCATGCAAGTCAGGCTATGAGCACTGAAAATTTTCCTTTTTTTGGGTCCAAGAAATGGTCCAGTTTTGGAAAAAATGAAATAATTTTCGAGAAAATAGTCAACCTCAGTAAAAATTCTCAAAAACTATTTTTGCACACGGCCACTTGCTCAACGAGCATGAAACCTGCTCCTGAGATGCGCAACCTCGGATCCAAGGGAAAACTGCCCCGTGCTTGAAGAGAGCTGCATGGCAACGGAAAGTTGCCCCTTGTTTGAACGGCACCACAGCGCATGGAATGGCAACGGAAAGTTGCCCCTTGTTTGAATGGCGCCGCAGCATACTGAATGGCAACGAAGAGTTGCCCCTTGTTTGAAAGCACCGCAGCGCATTGTAGTCAGTCCTCAGAGCGATGATTGCAATCGAACTCCCGGATACAAAGGAGGCAAGGATGGTCAAAACCATGCATGGACACACTTGATTTGGAAGTGTTTTATGGCTGGACTTCAGAATGAAGTTGCCTACGTATCCCAAAGATGGGAATCAAGCCTTACGTAGTTCGGGGTTAAGGTACACTCGGGTATTTAACCTCTCCTTTTTATGCTCTAACTTTTGCCAAGGCGCCTGTTGCAGGTTTTCGACCTTGCGAGCTTTGTTTTTCTTTTCATTTCATTTTCATTTATTCTCTTTTTTCTTTTTTTTCTTTTTTCTTTTTCTCTTTTCTTCTTTTTTTTTTTCTTTTCTTTGCATTTTTTCCTTTATCTTTTTTTGTTCTTTTTTGCATTTTCTTTGTTCTTTTTTCTTTTTCTTGCTCTAACTTTTGCCTGGGTCGCCCTTACGGGTTTTCGGCCCAGCGAGCCTCTCGAAGGGTAAAAGTGTAACAAGTCCATGCCAAATGGTTTTGAAATTGAAGCCCTCTATATCCAGGAGAGTGGCTGCTGTATTAACTTGCAGAAGATCCACATTTGGCTCTTCGAGCACATCGGATATTTTTGCCCCTAGTTCGAGGGTGCTTCTGATCTAGCTTTGCAAGCTTCTTCTGATGAGGTCTGACCTTCTTGATCTGACTTTGGTGCCTCTTGTTCGAGGGCTGCTTCAAATCTGGCCACACAGGCCTCACATTGTAGTTGACCATTGAACATTCTGAATTTAAGTTCAAGGTTTGGAAGCAAAGGGGTTGAGTCTCGAGGCTGAGAGCGATCCTAAGCTGCACAATCTCAAGAGCGATTCCACACATGTCTTCGCAGGACCGCGCAAAACATTTTTTGAAAGTTTTTAAGAAAACGACAAATCGCTCGCGCTGAAGACAGTGTAGGACCAATCTGGATCAAAGCTAGGGTCCTTCTCAGTACTCACGCTGACAAGCATGATTTCATTCATTAAGGGCTTAGCACGCCTCTCTTTCTCTCAATTGATCAAAATTTTGCAAAACCCGAGGAATTCCTTCCTCTTCGTTTTCACCGCAGTGTTCAAAAAAAGTTTTGAAAAAACTCAGGTCAATACAATGGCTTCAAGGCACAAGAGAGCAGGTGGAATGCACTGCCATTTCATTCAAACTTCTGGCACAACTGGCACAAGGCAGAAGCGAGCACAAGAATGTGAAAATCACTGCTGTTTCATTCAAAATCTGTTGGCATAACTGGCTCCCTGGCAGAAACAGACTCAAAACAAAACAAAAGACAAACGCAAAACAAAATGGTGACGCCCGAGGTAACACCCCCGAATCACCCGACTCCTATACAACAGGACTGACTCGATACAACAAGACAGACCCAAAACAAAAGAGACTGACTCAAAACAAAAAGACGACTCAAAACAAAACAACAAAACTGACCCAATACCCAAGTCAGAAAGCACAAAATTAACAGCACTTGTATATTGCTCAAACAGTGCTGCCATCCACCAGAGCTGGAGTATATGAGCGTCACCCACAGCTGGTTCACCCCTGACCACATCACATTATCCCCCACAAGTTCACTGATCAAGTGCCGATAGACTTTGCAGGACCTGGTGCGGCAATGACCCCTTTGTCAAACAGATCTTGTACATCATGGCGCAGACGAAAGCAACTGTCGGTGTCATGACCGGTTTGCTGATGGTAGGCACAGTATTTAGTCTGGTCATGCTTTGCAGGGATAGGATCGGGTAGGGGCCGTTGTTCCAACGGTTTCAAATGTCCTTCCCGGAGTAAGACCTCTAGAGCCTTTGACAGAGGCATATGAAGTGGAGTGAAAACCCTCTTGACTCGGGGTGGATATTTGGCCATCTGTGAGTTACTCCCGGACGCACCGGTGGATGGGGTAGCCTTTCTTGACGTGGTGGTAGTGACAATGCCCACTTCAGAAGATCTTGCAGCTGCATCACCATTGGTGGTCGCGTTCGAATTGCGGGAAAACGCCCGCCTAGGCTGCTCCTTCTCTTGGTCAATAAGGCCCTGCTTCATGGCATCTTCGATCTGTACTCCCATCTCATGCAAATCTGAAAAGGTAGGGAAGGGGAGCACGATCATTTTCTGCATTAGTTTGGGCTGGAGGTTGCGCACAACCGTCCGTATTTGATCCTTATCCGTTGGCCTAATGGTCATCATTGAGGCCTTGGCCCTCCAGCGGGCTACAAAGTTAGAGAAACCCTCTTTCGGCTCTTGCTGGTCGTCTCGAGATCACGGGTTGTGATCTCAATCTGGGTATTGTATGAATATGTGGCGACGAAGGCCTCGGCCATCTCCTCCCAGTTTCTTCACTGAATCCTCCAATTTGGCGTACCAGATGCTGCAATACCCGACAGGGTCTGCCAAAAAGGGAGAGCTTCTGTAATCTTGTCAAGCCCATCGGGGCGCAGAACATCTGAAAACAAACTCAGGTGGACCATGGGATCTCCTGACCCGTCAAAACGGTCGATGTGAGGCATCTTGAACCTGTCCGGCAATGTCACACCGAATCAGTATACCCATCTCCAATGTCCGGGATGGAGTTGACTCCCTGAGATTTCTTAAACATCTTCTCAAGTTGCTCAATTTCAACACTTGTAGGGTCGACCTCGAACTCGAAGGGAGAGTCCGGCAGATTGGTAGGTGCTTTGGATAGCTGGGGTAAAATGGGGGCGGAGCAGGCCCTACTGGAATGTCCGTACCTTCCTGGACATTTGGCATCTCCCCAGGTACTGAGCTCCTGCTGGGGAGGAACTTGTTGTGAAGGAGACGCGCCGCTTTGCTGTTGCCAGCTGGTGATGAGCTCAGCCTGCTGAGCCATGATTGCAGCCTGCTGCCTTGGAAAATTCCGCTTGGCGGACAGCGTCTCTTGCATGAGCTCATTACCTCATCCCTGACGTGTTCTGGGATCCATCTAACTGACCGGTATCTATCCCTGCAGTAGAAACTAAGACCTCAGCCTGACTGTTCACTGGTGGAGTGGATAAGGGCCACTGATCTGGTAACTACTGAACTGGTGATCTGTGCCTGACTGGCCCTCTTCACCCTGCCTTTGGTAAAGGAACACTGATTGCCCTTGAACTGAATCTCTGACCCGACAAAGTCTATCAGCACAAGTTCGGTGTACCCGGGGATATTGGAGCCCTCTGAAGCTATGGTTCCCAGACTACCTAGCAAAAGAGAAAATCGACAGCACCTCAGCCTAATTTCACCTAATCAGAAATGAGCAAAGCTGAATGAGTGTGCCCTCTACTGAATTCTGCCTCAAAATTCCGCCTGTAAGCTGATACCCTCAGGTACAACTGATTCCACCAAATACTGATGCCCGCAGGCCTGATACCCAAAATACTGAATGGTGCCCGCAGGCCTGATGCCCAAACTCGCAAACTGATACATGCATTCCCTGTAGAGACACACTCTAACAAGCACATAACAGATAAGTGAGAGCCAAAACACCCCTATGTTGGGGTAGGGTTTCCCTGTCCTATTTTGTCAGGAACTAGGGTTTCACTACGCACGCAGCGGCTTCAAACAACCTATAAATGGGTAAGCAACCTGTCCTAGTCTGGAATGGTCACTATGGATCCGAATATGCACTAGGTCGAATGGTTAAAAGGGTGCCTCGGTAAAACCGGGGTTTGTGTTCCCATGCTGTCAGAGCCCAGAGCCGATCAGCCTTATGGACATGACTTGACAAGACAAGCCTCCGGCAAATCGTTCGGGAATGGCATATGGCAAACACGGTGTCCTAGGCGCACCAATGCAAATGCAATGCAAAGAAACACACAAGTGTAGTCAAAAGCAGATATCATGAGTTCGAGTCAAGTTCTCTAAATCCCCAGCAGAGTCGCCAGAAACTGTAGACGTCCCCGAACGCCCCGGGAGGGTTAGGTCCCGTTCTGTTCATATTGGGTCACTACAGTTCAAGGACTCAAATGTCACGGTTCTTAATCTTGAACCAAAGAGTCCAAATCCGGCAAATCGTTTTGAAAACAGATTTTTTGAAAGAAGTGCCAAACATGGACTGCTTTGCCAGATAACAGAGTCGCCACCTAAATATTTTTAAATGGGAAATTTAGGAAACCCTGACTCGGTGCCAAAGGCCACGTGTCCGTCATCACCAAAGTTGGCTCGGGAACTTGGGTACGATTGGGGAAGGTCACATCGTGAGCACCCCCGCTCGCCCGGTCAAAGACCGGCCTCTACTAACCATGATATCTGATTTTGAAAACATTGAGTTCTTATTCCGGTTATTAGCCTAGGTTACTATGTGATGCTCGCAGCAAACAAGTATAGACTGGGCCGCCTGAATTGGAACAAAACATTTCATGTTTGTTTGTTTGAAAATGGTTTGATGGTGCTACCCGCAGGTAGGCTAAAACGCGGATTTGCCACCCTCAGGTGGGCTTAGAAAACATGATTTGATGAATTGTCCCAATTCAGATAACTCAACCTCCACCCACAGGCATTCAAGGCAGTTATATCACATAAGCACATAGCCTCATGGTAAGCATGCTATCATGGCAACACTCACACGCATGCAAGGATGCTAAAGCATAAAACTCACCTAGTACTCCAAGCCAAAACAGAAGCTGATTAGAAATCATGCATGATCCTAATTATACAGAATGCCTAATGCAACACATGCAAAGATGCAACTATAGCAGGCTCGGCTATTCTAAATATGGCATATGAGATGCTACAGCTATCAAGTATTCAACTTGGAATTGAAATACAGATGCAGTTTGTATGATGCGCCGAGCCCGGTGCGTGCAAAACAGATGAATGATGCAAACATGCTGTCATGCTGTATGCTAATCGAAATATGCCCTATATCTAACCATCATAAGCGGGTAAATAAAAGGGAGAAAGACGTGGGGTTGGAAGACATACATCACACTCACCCACACTTATTACAGTTATGCCCTCACACAGAGGGTCCGAATAAAGAATAATACAGTCCGAATGTCCGAATAAATATACAGATTTTCTAAGTATTTAAACAATTTAAACTAGAAAGCGGTAAACTGGCGTGCAAGCCAGGGGCTGCCTTGCTTCGTTTCGGATAATGGAGTGATGTATGCTGGGCTGCCTTGCGTGGAAATCCACTGGGATGCCCAATTTAGCCTCTGTTCGCAGTGTTTCTTGAAATGCGCGCCCGACTCCGAAAAGTTACTGATTCCTTATTTTGCTGCAACAGAGAGCAGGAAAGGGCACAGCAATGTATTTCACAAATATATGCATGCCTCGATCCTCGTGCCACCAATCACGCATACCGATGCATGATGGCCGAGGAATCGGATTGCACAACTCACTATAGAATGAATGCATGAATGCTACAATGAAAACCTAACTCCATCATGGGTTATCCGGAGTGTCGGTGACTGGGGAATTGAGACCCGTTCCGTCACTCGGAGTACGAAACGTGCCTCGTTTCCCGTGCCCGGGCTAACTCCTATCCCGAACATGATGCAATATGCATGATATGCATGAAATGCAACTAATGTACAGTTCTAGCATGCACACGGGCACGCATACCGAGAAAATGATGTGAAATGCAAATCGGATAAAATCGAGGTGCCTCGAAATGTGTGCCCACGGGCACGCACACCGAGGCGATGATGAAATGAGAATCGGATAAAACTGAAGTGCCTCGAAATGTGTGCCCACAGGCACGCACGCCGAGGCGATGACAAAATGGAAATCGGATAAAACCGAAGTGCCTCGAAATGTGTGCCCACAGGCACGCACACCGAGGCGATGACAAAAATGGAAATCGGATAAAACCGAAGTGCCTCGAAATGTGTGCCCACAGGCACGCACACCGAGGCGATGATAAAATGAGAAAATCGGATAAAACCGAAGTGCCTCGAAATGTGTGCCCACAGGCACGCACATCGAGGCGATGATAAAATGAGAAAATCGGATAAAACCGAAGTGCCTCGAAATGTGTGCCCACAGGCACGCACACCGAGGCGATGATAAAATGAGATGGAAATGCAAATTGGGCTTATACTGACATGAGTGGACCTCAGCCACACTCACATCAGATGCCGGAATGATAAAAATGAAGTGCCTCGAAAAGCGTGCACACGGGCACGCAAACCGAGGCATGGCCCAAAGGCACAAAACAGCATACGGAATGCAAAATGGGCTTATGCTAACATGAGAGGGCCTCAGCCACACTCACATCAGCTGCCGATGGCGAGAACGGAGTGCCTCGAAGTGCGCGCCCACGGGCACGCAAACCGAGGCAATGCAATAAGGCATGAAATGACATGGGAAATGATATGCAAGCATGCAAAACAAATTCCAGCAACTAAATGAAGGGAAAACAGCCCCAAAATAGTAATAAAAATGCACCCGATGCCCAGAATGCTCCCGAAATGTGATGTTTAGCCCCCGAAATGGCCTACAGCTATGCTATACATGCAAAATTGACACATGGAAGCAAAAACAGTAGCAAGGCAGCCCCAAATATGGCATTTTTCCAGTACAAATCAAAGCTAAATTATGATCACAAGTATGGCAACAATAGCTTGCAAAAATACGGAAAAAGAGAGGAATTACAAAGCAAGTGGTATCTACAATGCTTAAACCCAAAAACTCAGCTTTACAACATTAGAGAGGGACTAAAAATATGCATTTTTACAGAAGATGACAACCTCAAAATCAGTGTGTAGATATACAATACATAGCATGCAAAATAAAGGTCAAAAGAGGTTTATAAAGAGAGGTATCATAAGCAATGACCAAAAACTTAAGACCCTTAATAAAACTTGAAGAATAGACCAAAATAGGACACTTCACAAGCCTGATGAAGGCCAGAAACAGAAGCTAGAATGGCCTAAACAAACATGCAATTTTACGGTAAATTTGAAGAATTTCAAAGCAAGTACTAAAACCAATTACCAAATGGCTTAAGACTCTTCACAAAGCATGATGTGTGGACCAAAATAAGACTCCTTCAAGGCCTGATGAAGGCCAAAAACAGAAGACAAAATAGTCTAACAAAGCATGCAAGATAGGCATAGAACATGGATTCAAAGCAAGTGTATGATAGAGGAGGCAAACATGGTTGAGCCCTTCTTCAATGTTTAAGAGGGGCTCAAAATGAGCACAATATCAGTAGGTTTCATACTCCAACTCAGATCACAAATAGGCTAATTAACTCATGCAATTTTACGGTAAAATTGAAGAATTTCAAAGGAAGTGCATGCTAGAGTCACCAAACATGATGGAGCCCTTCTTCAATGTTGAAGAGGGGCTCAATACAAGCCCACTAACAGTTTACATCAGTCTCGAAATCAGATCACTCATAAGGCAAATAAAGCATGCAAATTAATGGCCTAAAGAGTGCTATTGAAGGAAGTATATCATGGAGACACCAAACAGGGTTGAGCCCTTCTACAATGTTGTAGAGGGGCTCAAAATAAGCACAAAACCAGAAGGGGTCAGAACCAAAAACAGATCACAAGTAGGGTAAAACTTTGAAGCAAAATAATGCTAGAAAAAGGGAAATTATCACTTACCCTTGAAGATCAAGTTTTTGCTACCTCTTGCCTTGATCAAAGTTGCTTCTTAGCCCTTGAGGAACCTCTTCTTGCTGCTGGAATGGAAGTGGGGATGGTAGAGCTTAGGGTTGATGAAGGATTGGCCTAGGAACTCAAATGTTTTTAGGGTTTTTGAATAGGAAAATGGAGGTTTTGGGAGAGGTGTTCTTGAGAAGAAATTGTGCAACCCTAGCAAAGGAGGAGGCTATGGCTTCAAATAGGGAAGAAAAGGTGTAAAAGGGGAGGGAATTGCATCCAAGCATTCCCTCCCAAAATATCCCCCGGATGGGGGAGATATTTCAAAAAAATATCCGGACAGCTGGAATGAGCTGGAAAGCAAGAAGCTGGCCGGCCAGGTGGTTTTCTGCAAGGTGGCCGGCCGGCCACCCCACCTGGTCGGCCAGCCACTCCCCCTGGCCGGCCGGCCATGCCCAAAAATGAAGTCACAAACTTCTGGCCGACCACCATGCAGTAGTGTCCTCCCATGTGTGTAGAATAAGGCCCCAAGGTCGGAATCTGGCAACTCTGAAGCAGGAGTCACAACATAGGACTTGAAGGAGAGGCTCAAAAATGAATGTAACAATTGCTGGCCGACCACCAACTTTTAGGGTCCTCCCAGATGTGTAGAACAAGGTTCCAAGGTCGGAAGTTGGCAACACTGAAGCAGGAGCCACAACATAGAGCTGGAAGGAGGGGCTCAAAAATGAAACCTGGAATTTCTGGCCGACCATCACTCCTTAGGGTCCTCCCATGTGCCCTCATCACAAATATGTAGCTTTGGTTGGAAGAAGATGGGCCTAGGGTGTTCAACATTGGCCCGGAAGTGAGCAAAACGGGCGCCGGAGGAGCGAAACTGGTTATCTGGGATAATTGCTGGCCTCTTACCCTCCAGTGATCTTCCTAATGCTGAAACAGAGGTACCTGCCAAAATTGAACAAAAACAAATGAGAAATGAACGCTCGGGGCCCAAACCGCGCAGTTTGGGGTCCCGAAAATGGGCTGTAGGCACCGGAAGTGGTGTTCAGCAGCGAAGTGGGTATCTGAGACCCCAGGGTTTCTCGGTATGACAAAACAGAGGTACCTGCCAAAAACCGGAGAAATCCGATGAGAAATGAAAGCTCGGGGGCCAAACCGCGAGGTTCGGGGCCCGAAAACCGGCTATAAGCACTGAAAGTGGCATACGGCCGCGAAGTGGGCATCGGGGGCCCCAGTGTTCCTCAAAATAATAAAACAGAGGTACTAGCCAAGAACCGGAGAAATCGGAGATGGTTGGGCGGTCCCGAGCCGAGGCGCACGGCCTGACGGCCCCGAAAATCGGGAACCGGGCTCCGAAATGGGCAAAATGACCTACGGCCACGAAAAGTAGCGCACGGCCACCGAGAGATAGTCTACAGGACTACTCCCTTCCCTCAGGAAAGAAAACAGAGAAAACCGAGTCTGGTTCGCACACCGAGACGAGGCACAGAAGAGGATTCGGAAGTTCGGAGGCGGGGCGCACGGCCGCGACTCTGAAACTTCTGAATGAGCACGATATGCAACATCACCGAGCGCTCAATCGGCGACGTCTGAGTCTTAAGGTCGGTCAAAAATGGGGTGTCTACACTTATATCATGATAGTTTATGTGTATGTGTTACACATGTTGGTTATGCCCTGTTGTATTGTGGTTATTGGTGTTATACCCCGCGCTTATAATCAGAGGTACCATTACCTTCCAGCTAGCGCCTGGAGAACTGACTGCGCTGAGAATCTAAGGCACCACACCTTTCCAGCTAGCGCCTGGTAAACTGGTATATTGTTGTGAGAGGTGTATCTTTGGCTTACTACGCACATAGCTGGTAGAGCAAAGTTTTGTTGTTGTTGTTTCAGTGTATCTGAGAATATCATGGATTGTGTTAGTTACAATTTCGGAGGGCCGAGTTACCTCTTTGGTTGATTATATACATGTTGGTGAGTTGTTATTTCCCTTTTTTATAAAGGCATGCATGTATAGTTATGGTGTTGGGAGCGAACCAAAATGTCATTTTGTCTTTTGGAAGTGTGAAGGAGATCGAACTTTTTAAAAATATGTTTTAAAAAGGCATATCTGTTGTATGTATGGAAAATGGAAGAGAGTAATGGGCTTAGTGAAATTATTTTCCTAAGTAATTGTTAATGTTTTGAAAGATTGGGAACGGGGGTTAATGAAAGGAAAGGAAAGATGAATCGCTTTTAGCGTTGAATGAAATGGCTGCTTTCGAGAAAATCCATACTTATGTATATTTTGTATAAACTGTCACATTACTATTCTAGTATGAGATTGAGAATCCATGATCATAGCTATCTGTAAGTTGTTATTGTTGGGGGCCATGTTGAGATCCCTACTGGACTATATGTTCATCCCACGTTGTTGAATCTTTTTCAGGTGTTGAAAAGGATGTGCTACAAGACTTGGATCTACTTACTTGTTGGCCACGGGGCCTCTTTGTGTTGGTTGAATGCCATATATGTAGAAGGGTTACACCCTTCTTCTTGATTCATTAGTGATGTAAGCCCAAGGGCAATTTATTCGGTTGGTTCTTGTTGTATTTAATTTGCATTCGAATGAGAGAATTTTTACGTAATTCCACTAGTCGAATATTTGAGTTTAGTTCCGCATGTTGTCTCTGAATTAGTTTAAATTAATGGATTTGGTAATGAGTTCGAGTAATAAAAAGTGGGGCGTGACACCGAGGCTCGCATTTCGTTTAAAATATTACACTTTTTGGTAAACCAAGTAAGGACAAAGTGGAAATAAATGAAAAGGAGATGAACTCTTTGAAAAATATTTAAAAACATCTTATTTACAGGTTTGGAGTTGAAGGAAATAGGAGGGGAGGGAAGAAAACTAGTTTAGGAAAGGTTGGGCATCAAGCCGTTAAGAAAGAAATGAGTAGCCTTCACTAAATTATGCATGTCTCTTTACACACTTAGAATTTAGATGTGAAGCCACACCATTGGAAAGAAGACTTCCGGGGCTTTAATTTATACTCAAGAATCACTTAAACCAGAGTCCTGATGAGGGAGATATGCCCATTTAAAATCGGGCTTGATCGTAGTTTTTTATGGCCGGTCGACCACTAAGTAGCCGGCCGACCACTAAAGCGGGCCGGCCAACCAGTTGGTGAAAAATAGGCCATTTTGAGTGGGTTGGCTAGCCAGGTGTCCCTATAGGTCAATTTCAGTGGCTGGTCGTCCCCCAAGTGGCTGGCCGACCATGTTTCTCAATAGAGCAAATATTTGCAGATATTTGTTGCCAGTTGTTTCCATAGGTGCATGCACTGCACCGGCTGTCTCTATACAGATATTTCCGATAGAGGCACATGTTTTTCTATATATAGGGGACCTTCCCTCTTGGTTTTAAGGTTAGAAAAATTCCTAAAGGACCAAAACTTGTAAAACACACACACTCTCTCTATCTTGTAACCTACACACTCTCTCTCCCTACACTTCCTAAATAAAAAATTTAGCTCTTCTTGCAGAGGTTCTTGGGCTCAAATCTCAACCCTTGAGAGCGAGAACTTGTTGGTTTGTCAATAAAGGAGTTACCTCTCTTTAAGAGGTATAATTTTGAGCATCTCTACACTACTTCTCTGTTGTCTTTTCTTGCTATTTTAGAACTGTTTTAATGCTATTTTTATGAGCTGAAACTTGTGGCTTAGAGCTATCTAAGGTGGAGGGGTTAACCACCCTTATTGAAACCTTGTTTTCCAAGCTTTTGCCCTTGTGTTTCCCATCTCTTCCTCAACTTTTTTTTTCTAGTTTTTTACCACTGATTTTAAGAGTTTTTTAGAGGCTAAAATGTAGTTTTGAATCCCAAAAATGAAGGGGTTAGCCACCCCTCCTTATGCTTGTTTACTAGCTTCATTTCTTCATTATTTTAGCTAACTTTTTCAAGCTTTTCCATGTTAATTCCAGCACTATTTTTACTCATTTTAGGACTGTTTTAGTATGTTTACTTCATTTATGCTTTGTATATTATGTTTGTAGTGTAATGGTTCTCGTAGGTTTGGTGTTTTAGGCATTAGACACCAACCTATTTGAGTTGATAGCATTTATTTCATGTTTTTCATACTTGTGTTCACACATAATCATCTCTGCACTCTCCATTCTTTCTTGGCTTTTTTATTTTGTTTGAGAGTCGTTTTAAACGAGTGTTATTTAAGCATGAGAAAGAACCCTTCCGTGCTTAATGGTTTAATCTCTTCAGAGGCTCATTACCAGGGTATTACATCTCTCTCATGTCCAAAGTAATTTCTTGTTTGACACTTCCCTCCATTTAGTGGACTTAATTCTCATTCTTGGACTAAAATGACGAAGGAATGGAAAGGTAATTAAAAGAGGCAATAAAATTGAACTAAAATGGTAACAAGAGTAATAAAATCAAGTTGGGTTCAATCAGACGTTAATTGAACCCATTGAGTCTTGAGTCGTTTCATACTCTGTAGTGATGATAATGGCTCAAGAATCAATGTCTACCACTTCCCTTGATCAATTTCATGATAGGGAGGAGGTTTTGTGGGTCTTTCATTGTCATTTACTGAGATTTTGTCCCTCGAGTTATAGATCATCACGCAATGAGTTTGCATTGATTGATGATTTGCAAATCAAGTCTACCCCTCCTTTGAACTGCTTGATGATAAGGAGAGGCAGGGTGGACAAATATCTCCTAAAAATACTCTGTTTGTGCTTTGTTTCATGTCTGTTGCAGCAGGGCAGTGGCAAAAACTAAGGGCCGGCTGGCCATTTCATTTTAGACCAGCAGTGCCATTTTCATGGCAGAACAAAGCAGAGGCAGAGGTGAAAACAACTCAATTTTCTGACTGCAAAACGGAATCATTTTGGCAGCCAAACAGAGGACATTTTCTGGTGAAAATCTGCATTCATGCATGAGCCATTCCTCACTTCTCGGGGCCCGTTAAAATTATGTTTAATAATAGTATGTTATACCTAAATTAGTGAACTTGTAATAATTAATTACTTAGTTAATTAATTCTGTATTGTAACTAATTAGTTAGTTTAATTCTAATTTGTATTAATTAGTTAGAATAGCTAATTAATTTTGATGTTGTAATAATTAGCATAAAATAGCACATTCATTCAGACCCTCTTGTATGAGGGCACACTTGTAATATTTGTGTATGTCTTCCAACCCCCATTTCTTTCTCCCTTTATTTTCCTGGTTATAATGGATAGCGTAGAGCATCATGTTTGTTTTTAGCATTTTCCATGCTTTGCATATATTTGTCTCGCATGCATAGGGTTCAGTTCATTATTCTAACGGCATTGTCATATATTACTTCCTTGAAAACGTGCGCTACCACATGTTATCAAAGTGATTCACTTGACATATTAGACAATCGAACCTATTAATTACATCTTTGTATGTGTTGCATTAGTCATCTTGCATATTAGAGCATGCATTTTTCTAACCATTTTATTTCTTTTTGCTTGCCTCGGTTAAGTACTAGGTGAGCACTTATTGCTTTAGCATATCGCATGTGTGTGATTGTTGCCATATCAAGCATATTTTCCATAAGGCTAAGTGCTTAAGTGATATACCTGTTTGAATGCCAGTGGATGAAGGCTAATTGCTCAAATTGGGATGATTTGATTAATATACATATGAGATCACTTTTTCAAGTGATACATATTCAACTAATTTTCAAGCAAACATATGATCAAAGTGTTCCAACTTTTGCAACTTAGTCTATACTTGTGTGCATCACATAGTAAATTAGCCTAATAATCGAAACAAGAGCATATAATGTACATGAAAATCACATCACGATTAGTAGATGCCGATCTTTGATCGAGTGAGTGGGGTGCTCAATTCATGACCTTCCCTTCTCATACCTAAGTTCTCGAGCTGAGACACTTTGGTGATGACGGATAAGTGGCCTTTCGCACGAGTCTGGAGTTTCCTAAATTTCCTAAAAATATTTAGGTGGCAAGTATGTAATCTGGCAAACCAGTCAATTTTTGACATTTTGATTCAAAATCGATTTTTCAAAAGATTTTCCAGATTTAGACTCTTTTTGTGTTTATCATATTTCAGATTGCACTTGTGAAATCAGATTTAGAACCACGAGAGTCCGAACTGTAGGGCTATCGTATCCAAAAGGAGCACGGAAAGCAAGCTACAGTTTCTGGCGACTCTGCTGGGGACTTAGAGAACTTGACTCAAACTTCATGATGTGAAATTTTATTTACAAATATATGTTCTTTGCATTGCATCTACATTGTTTCTCTAGAGTCACTGTGTTTTTCATTTGTTATTTTTGGACAGCTTGCCACAGGCTTGCCTAAAATGCTTGCCAAAAGCCTGGCCGGTCGTGGGCTCTATCATGTTGGAAACACAAGCCTTGGATCTGGATTATCGTTGCACTGCTTGATCATCCTTTCATTTCTCGGTGTTAGGTGTGAGAGGTATATTAGGTAATCTTGTTAAGGTACCCTTTTCGACTAGTTGGCCTAGTGCATATAGTAAGCTCTAGTGACTGTTCCAAAATAGAACAGGAGGCTCACCCCTATTCAGGATGTTGTGATACCGTTTGTTTGAATAGTAAAGCTGTAGATCACTCCAAAAGCTAGGATAGGGAAACCCTAACCTCTCATAAGGGTGCGTTGAATGCCTTTTGTGCAAAATGTGGAATCTTTGGAAATATATAATGCAATCCTGGGAAAGTCTTAATCTTGAGGTGATTCCTTTGAAAACTTGAGGGTCATATCAGAATCAGAATTTGGGTCAAAATCTAGGGGTTTGTGTTTGATAAACCAGAGCAAAGGGCCAAAAATTGTATCTTGCTTTGCTTTGACTGGCATACCCAGTATCCTGATCCGATGAGGCATTTGTTTCTAATGCCATGTTTGTTTGAGCCAGAGAAGGAGCAGTACCCACCTTAACACATCACAATCCATCTAATCCCAGGAAAAAAAAAACCCACTCAACAAAGGTCCAGTCCATCTGATTTCCAAAGGCCAACTTAGAAAAGACCCATCCAATGCCAAAAGACCCATTCTAAAAAAGCCCAATCCATTCGAACCCACCTAGACTAATCCAGTTCAGATACATCAAGTATAACAGGGTCAAAATCCTTGTTTAACTCTCAACTTTGTAGACACCCCATTTTTGACCGTCCTCAAGACTTAGACGTCATCGTTTGAACACTCGATGATCATCCATACTTGTGTTCGTTTTGAGTTCTCGGAGGTCTCGGCTACTCGCCTTGCCTCAAGATCTCTCAACTTGTCTATTTTGTGCTTGGTTGTGGATCAAACACTTGTGTTTTTGCTTCTAAGGGAAGAGGGTGGCATGTTTGCCATCCCCTCAACCCACCGGCCAGGGCATGATGCCATCGGCCCCTTTTTCTTGCCATCGGCCAAGAGTGTTGGCCGGTCGGCACTATATTTGGTCGGCCGGCACTTATGTTGGTCGATCGGCCATTTTTGGTGGCCGAACCCTGTTCATCTGCTTTACGCAGATATTTTATGCCAGATGGTGCAGCTGGCATCCACAATTCACCCCCTCCATACACGTGTATGGAGGGATTTGCCCTTTGCTTAGCTTCTCTTGGAAGCCTTAGAATTTGAACCTCTATAAAGAGGGAGCCCCTCCTCCCTCCTTCAAGGTTCAGAAAAATTGTTCTTGAGAGGATAGATATAGTGTTGTATTTATTATTCTTTGTTTAGCTTTGTTTTGTGTCTAAAAGAGTAGTATTGTCTTACTATTGTACACAAACACACACTAGAACACCATCCTTGGTTGCTGAGGTGCTAGAAGGTTGATTTCAGTGTTCTTGGGTTGGTTTGAACTCAAAAAACTTGCTGGAGCTTTGTTCTTGAAGAGGTTCTACAAGGGTGAGTTCCTTGCTTTAGATACCCCATTCTTGCTTAAGCTTTTAGCCCTTCTTGCTTATTGTTTTAAGCTTAGATTATAACTGATAAAAGTTCTGATTTTTAGTGCTTAAGACCTTTGTTTAGGTCATTTTTGTGTTTGGGGTTGTTTACCCCCTCTTAGGCCTTGTTTGGCCTTATTATTGTGCTTTGTTTTTAAGCTTTGAGATCACCTTGCTTTGGCCTTCTCACCACTGAAATCCAGAGGGATTTCAGTGGTGGGGATGGTGTTTTAAGGTCTCAAATAGGAGAGGGTCATCCCCTCTCCTTGTCATCTTCACTGCTTACATAAATGGCAGATGTTTGTAGCATGTTTGCTTAGCTTGTTTTGGCTTCATTTCAGTATATATTAGGCTTTGTTTTGCCATGATATAGCACTGTTTTGACTTGGTTTAGACATACCATGCATGCTTTGTATACTTGTCTTGTAATCCCATGATTTGCCTTAACATGTACCTAGCATTTAGACTACTATGCTTGCATGTTTTGGCCTAACTCCATGAAGCTTTTAGCCATGTTGTGACATGCTTAAGCTCTAATTTTGGTCTTCTTGGTCATGCTTGCATTGTTTTGTATAGTTACCATGCAATCTAGCTTGTTAGCTTTGGGTGCTCAACTCATTAGCATGCTCTATTTCGATCATTTCAGTGGTTTGGCATCATTTGTCATGTTATTTCAGTCCATATTTCATGCTTGTATGCTTGCATTTGTCATCCTTTCAATGTCTTGAAGAGTTGGTGTCTTATGCTCCATGATCGGGTCATTGTGCATGCCCCTATGCTTAGGTCATTTAGATGCCATCTAAGTGGGTTTTTGAGTTTGTTTTAACACGCCATAAATCTGATTTTGGTTGTTTAAATC
This sequence comes from Camellia japonica, assembly GCA_030407325.1. Taxonomy (NCBI): domain Eukaryota; kingdom Viridiplantae; phylum Streptophyta; class Magnoliopsida; order Ericales; family Theaceae; genus Camellia; species Camellia japonica. The sequence goes on along the minus strand of JAPPVO010000024.1, from coordinate 89,997,927 downwards.
ATACCATGTTTGGTTGTATTAGGTGTAGTGTAACACATCTTTTGTGGCCTTGTATGCCTCATGTTTTGCCCCTTTGTTTTAGCTTGTTTTGGCTTTGGTCATTGCATGTTTTAGGCTCACCCCGCCATGATTTAGGACTGTTTTGGGTTATGCTTGCCATATGCTCTTTGTTTTGTGTAGCCTTGGTTTGAGTCCCTTAGTTGGTTTCAAGTTTTGGGCTTTATTGCATGCTTTGGTTGATTTGGCATCCTCCCTAACATGATTTCAGAGCTTAACATGTTTGCCCAATATCCAGGATTGTCTCCTTTTAAGTGTTCTTAAAAGTTGCTCTACCATGCTTAAAGTAATGGACCATTAGCATGCATGTTTGTATGTTTATTTCATGCCCTTGTTGCATTATTTTGGCCATTGATTTGGATCTATTTGAGAGCTGTCCATTTTGGTTTAAGTCCATCCCCGCATGTTGTTGCATGCTTGCCTTGCATGTTGTCGCATGCTTGTTGCATATTTGGTGAATTGCATGTTGTAGCATGCTAGTTCAATTGTGCCTCGTTGTGTACTTGGTCCATGACATGTTGTTGCATGCTTAAGTTGTAATGCATTTGGCATGCATTCTCTTTTTTAAGTTGCTTAACATGTTGTCACATGTTTGCCTTGCATGCGTAAATGTCCATGTTGCATTTTGCATGCTTGTCTAAGTTGCGTTGCATTTGGCATGCTTAGCCTTGTATGCTTGAATGTCCATGCTCATGTTGCACTAGTTTTGCTTGCATGTTCACATCCCTTGCCTCTTGATAAACCATGATAGAGGTTAGGGTCCTTCATTTGTTTTGTGTGCATTTCATTTGACATTAAGATGCACACTTGGCTCCTTTGGCCATCATGCATTGAAATGCGTGATTGATGGCCCGAGGGCCGAGAACCATACTCCTTTGAGTCTCAAACATGATAAGGAGGGTGGTGGTGCAAACATTGCCTTGAAAATGCATTGTCATGCTCTATCTGTCCTCTACTGCAGCAAAACAGCATTCTGCAGGAAGAGATGGCCGGTCGGCCATCTTCAGTGCCGACCGGCTATGCATTGTTGGCTGAGAGCTTCATTCTTGGTCGATGACCAATTTCCCTTGGCCGATGGCCTCATCTCTTGGTCGATGACCTCCCACAGTGCTCAGGGAGTGGTTCAGAAGCATCCTTGAGACTTGTGCAGTTTTCAGAGGTGCAGATTAGTGCAAACAGAGGCAACATGTGACATGGCGATGGATTTCCGAGTGAAGCCGAGCATGCATGCATTTGACCCTCTTCCTGAGGCTGCTTTATTATTTTCATAGCTTAATTAATTTGTTTAATTAGTTAAGTGTTGTGTAATAATTAATTAGCTTGTTAGTTAGTTAATTTGTATTATTCTTTCGGTCCCTCCGTCGAGAGGGCGCAATTGTGTAATAAGTGTGCGTGCGTGTATGAATGTCTTCCAACCCCACGTCTTTCTCCCTTTTACTTACTGCTTTTAAATGGTTAGTTTTAGGTCATGTTTCAATTAGCATACTTATGTCAGCATGTTTGCATACATTCATTCGTATTGCACGCACCGGGCTCGGCGCATCATACTAATTGCATAGTATTTCAATTCCAACTTGAATACGTGTATTGAGTTGTCGCATTTCACTTGCCATTCTTAGATTAGCCGAGCCTATTCTAGTTGCATTTTGCATGTGTTGCATTAGCCATCTTAACATGAACTAGGATCATGCATGATTTCTAACTAGTTTCTTGTTTTGGCTCGGAGTACACTGTGAGTGTTTATGCTTTAGTATCTTGCATGTGTGTAAGTCTTAACATGACAGCATGCTTGCCATGAGGCTAAGTGCTTATATGATATAACTGCCTGAATGCCTATGGGTGAAGGTTGGATTGCTTGAATTGGAATAATTCATTGAAATCCGTGTTTTAGCCTACTTGCGAGTAGCAAAATTCAAAACCATTTCCAAACAAACGGATATGCGATGCTTTGTTCCAAGTTAGGCGATCTAGTCTATACTTGTGTGCTGTGCGCATCACGTAGTAAAGATTAGCCAATTAACCGAAATAAGAAAGCATGTGTTTTCAAAAACTCGACATCATGTTTAGTACAGGCCGATGTTTAATCGGGCGAGCGGGGGTGCTCATAGATGACCTTCCCCAATCGTACCCAAGTTCCCGAGCCGAGGCAACTTTGGTGATGACGGACACGTGGCCTTAGGCAACGAGTCAGGGTTTCCTAAATTCCCCCAAAATAAATATTTAGGTGGCGACTCTGTATCTGGCAAAGCAGTCCATGTTTGGCACTTCTTTCTTAAAAATCAGTTTTCCAAAATGATTTGCCGGATTTGGACTCTTTGGTGATTTATCGGTCTCGCATTGCACTTTGCGGGATTAGATTTAGAACCGTGACATTTGAGTCCGAACTGTAGAAGCAAGGCCCTCAGGGGTGCGTCTACAGTTTCTGGCGACTCTGCTGGGGAGTTAGAGAACTTGACTCGAACTCATGATATCTTGTTCTGATTACACTTATCTGTCTCTTTGCATTGCATGTGCATTAGTGCGCCTAGGACATCGTGTTTGCCGTATGCTATTCCTGAACAGTTTGCCGGAGGCTCGCTTTGAGAAGCGTGCCATAAGGCTGACTGGTTGCGGGCTCTGCCATGACGGGAACACAAACCTCAGTTTTTACCAGGGCACTCTTTTCGACCATTCGACCTAGTGCATATCGGAATCCATAGTGACTATTCCAAACTAGGACATGTTGCTTACCCGATTGTAGGTTGCTTGAAAACCGCTGCATGTGTAGTGAAACCCTAGCTCCTGACAAAATAGAACAGGGAAACCCTACCCCAACATAGGGGTGTTTTGGTTCTCACTTGCTTGTTATGTGCTTTTTAAGTTGGCCTCTACAGGAATACATATATCAGTTTGCAAGTCTGGGTATCAGGCCTGCGGGCATCAGTGTTTTGAGAGTCAGTTATATCTGCGGGTATCAGATTCAGTTTTGGGATAGTAATTTGGGAACAATGATCAGTGGTCGAATGCAGTTATTCAGCTATGCTTATGACTGTTTGGGTAAAATTGGGCTGAGATGCTGCCGGTTTTCTCTTTCATGGAGGGGGTTTCAGAGATTTAGTTCAGAATAGCCAGTGTTCTCCTTCGCTGAAGCAAGGCAGACATCTGATCCATCAGTCATCGGTCACATCACCTCCGTTCAGTTCATCGGATTTATGATGGCACAAAATTCAGAGGAAATTGTGGTTATGGCAGCCGCATTAAACCAAAGAATAATCTTACAGGGTGAGACCGACGTTGAAGTACCACACCCACCCAGGTCACCTGCCGCGCGCCCGATCTGGGAACCCCAGTTGTTTCAAGCTCGTGAACCCACCACATTTGAGTTAATGGGAATGATTGGCGACCTTCAAAGATCTGTGGCTGATCTAGCCTATGGAATGTCGGCCCTGCCACCAACTGCATCGTATGCCGGGAACTTCATGTCGCAGGAGCCCCCGCTACTGGGGCGAATTGTAATTGAGCTCAGCCAACCTGAAGCTGTCTCAAGCTCCGACAATGACATGTCGACGACAACGGGGCTTTGCACTGAAGTAGCAACCCAAACCGTCCACCAAGCTGAGGCTAGTGGAAAGAACAAGATGAAGGTAGACACAGATCCCTATGAACAACTCCAGCAAGCTGTTGAGGCTCTGAAAGCCGGGGGGTTGAATAAGCAACAAGTACTAGCAGTTGTGGCTAAGACTGCAGATGACATTTTCCCCGCTCAGACCTAAGAGCAGTTCAAGCCAAAGGGAAAATCGGGATAGGGACCGTCGTACCAAAACAGTTCCTTCCCATCCTAACCCTGCACCTGGAAAAGATTAGAGAGCCAAGGCAGCACCTGCTGATCTTTTTGCTAGTGCGTCCACCAAAGGTCCACCGACTTCAAAGTATCTGCCCCGAGGTCGCAAGGTCTTTCATGCCCTCTACATGCCTTTATCCAAGGCTCTTCGAATCCTCACTGAAAAAGGTCATCTCAAACCTCTTGAGCCTCGGCCTCTCCCGAGTAATCTCCCTCTCTCACATGATGCTACCCAGTACTGTGCTTACTATCAACAGGCTGGTCACACCACCGACAACTGCTTCCGACTTTGCCACGAAGTACAAGATCTGTTTGACGACGGGGTCGTCCTCCCACCGAGTTCAGCAAAGTCTGTCATCACCGGGTTGGTGGACTTCGAGGATAATACAAGTATGTGATCAGGGGTTGGTCCACCTGCGGGCGGCGCTCGGTTTATTTCAGATGCGGCGTTTGGCACGCACTATTTTGAGCATTTGCGAATGCTAATTTTTGTATTTTCTGACATGGGTGTTGAGTCAGTTCTGTGGTTTTGTTTTGAGTCTGTCTCGTTGTTTTGAGTCAGTCTTTTTGATTAAGGTCTGTGTTGTTGTATCGAGTCAGTCCTGTTGTACAGAAGTTGGGTGATTCCGAGGGTGTCACCTCGGACATCATTTTTTTGTTTTGTGATTGTCCTTTTGCTTTCTTTTGAGTCTGTCTTCTGTGTGGAGCCAGTTGCGACCAGGAAATCTGAACGAAACAACTGTGGCTGTCATGTTTTTGTGCTTATTGTTACTTGGAGCCTGTTGTGCCAGCAAGTTTAGAATGAAACGACAGTGCTTTTCACCTGCTTTTCTGTGCCTTTAAATCATTGCATTGACCTAAGTTTTTTAAAACTCTTCGAATAATGTGTTGAAAATGAAGAGGAAGGAATTCCTCGGGTTTTGCAAAAATTTTTGATCATCTGAGAGGAAGAGAGGCATGCTAAGCCCTTAATGAATGAGATCATGTTTGTTAATGTGAGTACTGAAAAGGACCCTGGCTTGATCCAGATTGGTTCTACACTGTCTTCAGCGCGGGCGATTTGTTGTTTTCTTAAAAGATTTCAAAAAATGTTTTGCGCTGTCTTGCGAAGACCTGTGTGGAATCGCTCTTGAGATTGTGCAGCTTAGGATCGCTCTCAGCCTCGAGACTCGACCCCCTTACTTTCAAGCAATTGAACTTGGATTTAGAGTGTTCAAAAGTCAACCACAATGTGAGGCTTGTATGGCCAGATCAGAAGCATCCCTCGAACTAGGGGCGAAAGACGTCAGATAATGCACTCGAAGAGTCAAAGATGAAGATCGGCAAGAATGCCAAATCCCAGAAGGAAAGAAAGAAGAAAGTTTTGTTGAAGAACAACCGAGTTCCTATCCACAACACTAGGGGCAAATTCAGCCCCCATTGGATGGACTTCTACATCATTAGCAGACGGCAGCCATTCTCCTAGATTCGGATGGCTTCGAGACCCTAAAACCATTTGGCATGGACAAAACTACACTTTTACCCTTGAGAGGCTCGCTGGGCCGAAAACCTGGAAGGGCAACCCAGGCAAAAGTTAGAGCAAATGAAAAGAAAAGAAAAAGAACAAAAATATAAAAATACAGAAAATAAAAAAAAGAAATGAAAAAAAAAAGAAGAGAAAAAATGCAAAGAATGAAAAAAGAACAAAAAGAAATGAAAAAAATTGAAAAGAAAAGAAAAACAGAGCTCGCAAGGTTGAAAACCCGGAAGGACGGTCTTGGCAAAAGTTAAGCGTAAAAGGAGAGGTTAAATACACGAGTGTACCTTAACTCGAACTACGTAAGGCTTGATTCCCATATTTGGGATACGTAGGCAACTTCATTCCGAAGTCCAGCCGTAAACACTTCCAAATCGATTATGTCCATGTAATGGTCTTGATCATCTTTGCATTGTCTGTATCCGAGAGTTTGGTTGTAATCGTCACTTTGAGGACTGACTACGGTGTGCTGCGGTGCAATTCAAACAAGGGGCAACTTTCTGTTGCCATACAGTGCGCTGTGGTGCCATTCAGACAAGGGGCAGCTTTCCGTTGCCATGCAGTGTCCTTTAGACCAGGGGCAATTTTCCATTGTTTTTGGATATGAGGTTGTGCATCTCAAGAGTAGGTTTCGTGCTCGTTGAGCAGTGGACGTTTGCACAAATACTTTTTGAGAATTTTTACTGAAGTTGACTAATTCTCTCGAACATTATTCTGTTTTTCCAAAACTGGACCTTTTCTTGGACCCGAAAAAGGAAAATTTTCAGTGCTCATAGCCTGACTAGCATGATTTCAAATCAGAAAATTGAACAACCATGCTAATCAAACTCTTATTTTGGTCAAAATTGTTTTAGTAGAAAACCAAAACAAAAAATGGTCAAAATGATGAACCAGGGGCACAGTTGAGTCAGGTGTTTTGTCTTTTCCACCATTGTCAACATGTTTTCTAGAGAGGGCATCATATTTGCCAGAAAAAGGCACAACTGAAGTCAACAGCAAAAGGTCGAAAGCTATCTCATCCTCCAAGCAACGAGGTATCAAGCCAAGTGCGAAGCACGAACTGGAATGGATCTAGATATTCCACTCCCTCGTCTGGACGCATTTGATCACGTCCAAACTCCCCAGTAGAGCATCGTCAACCAATGTTAGCTACAGATTGGCTACACACCCAGTTGTAGCGCACCCCCTCTGTGGGAAAGTTCACTGTTGTGAGCAGAAGAGGAAGAATCTAGCAGAATGCTAGGGGCAAGAGCTCGCAACATCTTGTTTATCCATCAACCACCCAGGGGAGGGACGAAAAATGAGAGATTGAAGAATAGAGAGATGTGCGATGAGAGAAAAAGTGAAAAAGAGGCTTTTTCAGAAAAATAGAGATTGAGTGCCAGAGTGATGTGAGAATCACAAATGAGAAAGGGTGGGAAACGATACCCGAAGAAACTGGCTCCTCCTGCACCGAGAGGTATCCCGCCTTTGTAACACGTCTGTGTGTCGTGTCTTTTGTTGTTTTGTTCATCTCGTTTTTTTTGTTGTTTTGAGTCGTTTCGAGTGTTTCTCGATATGTTTAGGTTGTTTACCTTTTTTTTTTCCATTGTTGAGTCTTTTCGCTATGTTCAGTCGTAGGTTCAATACCCGGTTAATAATCAATTTCAAAAATAAAATCGTTTTGTGCTTAGAGTGCTGTGCCATTCTCTACATTTGTGCAAAACAGGATTTGTTTTTTCATAAAACTGCAGGGTCCACTCCCGATAAGTGAGAACAGTTAGACAAGGACCTATCTGAAGTTATGTGGGTTCCAGATTGCAAAGCAAAAGAAAAGAGGGAAAATGTGGAGCATCTTAGTGTGTTTTAACTCCAGCAAATTCCGAGGCTGTATTCCAGGTGCACTTTCTTAGGCCTCGCCATTTCTCTGGAGTATGAGTGTATCTCGACCCCAAGTGTAAGCTTGCTTCAAGTCAGAATGGCAGTTCAGGCAACACCTCAGGGTTTTACATGTAGATGTTACCTCTCGCCAATATGAACAGGTTGTACCCTTTTTGAGCTGAGTATGTTGCAAAGCCCTCCGAGAGATGAGTCGGAGGCACCAGAGTACATGTTTGATGCCCCCCCTATTGCATAGAATATGCTTTCAATGTTGCATATAATATGCCTGTCTATTGCGTAAAATGTGCTTGCTTTCAATTTTGCATAGAATATGCTTTGCTTGTCTCATGTATGAAAAATGTGTTTGCTTATCGAGTTGTTACTCATTTGTCTATCGAGTTGTTGCTTATTCGTTTATCGAGTTGTTGCTCATTTGTCTATCGAGTTGTTACTCATTTGTCTATCGAGTTGTTGCTCATTCGTTTATCGAGTTATTGCTCATTTGTCTATCGAGTTGTTACTCATTTGTCTATCGAGTTGTTGCTCATTCGTTTATCGAGTTGTTGCTCATTTGTCTATCGAGTTGTTGCTCATTGGTTTATCGAGTTGTTGCTCATTTGTTTATCGAGTTGTTGCTCATTTGTTTATCGAGTTGTAAACTTGTCAAGGTCTTACTGTTATTATTGAGTTAATTTGTTTTGTTTGTTACGTTGGTTCACTACCTGACCTGGTAATACAAGCATGTTCAATTTCCATTCGATCCCATTGTTATGTGATGCGATGCGATTCATAAAATGTACAAATGTAACACTTTTTGAACAAAATAGCTGTTTCATTTCATCATGTCTTTTAGTAAAACCTGCCTGAGGCAGTACAATGTGCTCAAACTACCAGTAAAAAGAAAAAAAAAAGAGCAAAACAAAAGGGGAGAAAAGCAACAAAATGTTTGAACAGAGCAAAAAGAAGAAAAAGCAGCAGAATGTTTGGATCAATATCAGTTATCTCAAGTGCAGGAGTCGGTCTTGGTCCTCTTCCTGGACGAGGGTCCAGGGTCACCACCGCCATCTCCATAGTTAGAATCTGAGCTGTCTCCGGCCTCGCCCTGGGACGACGCCGCCGCCTCCTCATCAGAATCATCGGGAGAGGGCTCTCAGGAACTGTTCTCAGCATGAGTGCGCCTATGTCTGCCCCAGCTATGGATAGTCATCCTCTGCCTGATTCCCCCTCCTCTTCAAGCAGGAACAGATGGTCCAGCTGGAGCACCTCCTGTGGCCGGAATCTATAATGGGGCCTGAAAAGGACAAATGGCAAATCCATCAGTTACAGATAAAGCAGAATGTGAATACCAAAAACAGTGTATGAGTACAGTGTATGAAGGCCATGAGCAATGCTGTGAGCAGTATGTGGGTTACAGTGTATCAGTACCGTAAGTGCGGTGTATCAAGTGCCGTGTTGATAGTGATGATGCATCAGATTATGTATGAAACCGATTAGGCGGAATTTGAAACTGCAGTTGAAAGAACATACCGAGCTATTGTAGATGGTCAACAAGTCGATGCACCGTTGCAACATCCCTACCGTTGAGGCTGTCAACTCCAGGGACTGGCGAGTGTACTCGACAGAAGCCTGCAAAAGTATTGAAGTCATTAGTATTCTGCGGGATATCAAATGAATTTGAATGATTGTACAGAATGGAAAGTGTGGTAGTACATACCGGGGTCGAGCCATAGACTCCGACAAGCTCATGATCAGCCGAAGGAGGAGCGAAGGGAATCTGATAAGTCTCTCCACCCTACCCTCCGCATGTGATCATCATAGGCAGCTCTGGCCATCCAACTCCTGTCCCCTCCGGGAACCACTCCTGCCTCGGGTCCGGAGGTGCCCTCGGTGCCCCTGCTCTAGCTGTCTGGCGCCGCTGGCCTCTCTCGCTCAGCTCGACGAGCACCAGCCAAAGGCCGCATAATGTAAGCCTGATTGTACTCGGTATAGTCACCCTCGTCCCTGAAAGGCTCAGAGTTCCAACCAATCGTGTAGTCCATCATCTCCTCTAAGGTGTACCTCTCAGTGTGCCTCGTGTGGGTAGGAGGAGGTGCTGGAACTGTCTGCTCGGGCACACCCAAGGTCTGCCGCAGGAAGCGCTCCCCAAAGTACCAGGCGCGGCAAACCGGTCCCTCTAACAAGACCCTGAACCGGGCGGTCTCTCGAGCACTGGCATACCGCTCCCGAACTGCATCAGGCAATGGGGCCCAAGGCTGCCAGGTGATCTGCAAATAAAACATAGTTTTTTATCTACTGATATTGAGAGTACAATGTAAAGCGAAGCTTAAATGAACTATAATGTTTGACATACCTCGGCTGCGGTGATGGTATCAAAGTAGCGGCGGAAGAACATGAAGGACTCCCGTGGCCTACGCTCGCATCTTACGTCAAAGCGGTGAGAGAATGGAACGCCAAGGGGGACCTCCTCGTCTGGCACTGGGGCAAACCTCGGGAAGTAGGCATATACCCACAACTGCAAAGTATAACAAAGTAAACATCAGTATGCTTATCAGATAAAGCAGAATGCAGAATAAAGCAGATTATGTGTGTATCGTGTGTACAGTGTACAACCAGTGTGAAGCAGACTACATGTGTCCAGTGTATAGAGTACAGATAATGTAAAGCAGAAATGTAAAACAGAAAAAGAAGGTGTACCTCCCAAGTTCGCCAAGTAGCCTCCGAGCAACTGTCCGTTGCAGCGAGAGGATGAGCTCATATACACGTAAAGTGTGGCCAGGCCAGCGCCACCCCAGTCGTAGCCACGGATCCTGGTCACATCCACTAATGCACTCAACAGGTAGAGGGCGACAGTGTTCGCCCGGTCGGCGAAGAGCGTGGTCCCCAGCAGGAACATGATGAAGCCACGAGCATACTGCTCCTCCTCCTCCCGAGTAGTAGGCGCCTGGATTCGGAAGTGATCCTCGAACCACGAGTACCTCACAAATCTTGCCCGAGCAAGAGGTGGCTAAGTGCCGAGCAAGTATAGCTGAGCGGCGTCCCACTCGTGCATGTCTGTATCAAAGAGGATCGGATCACCCCCTACTCCGATGCCTGTGACCATGGAGAAGTCAAAGGGAGTCATCGTTATCTCCCCGGTGGCAGAAAGGTGGAAGGAATCGGTGGTGTCCCATCACCTCTCCACCAGAGCAGCAAGAAGGGGCCTGCTCGCAGTGAGGCGCGGGAGTCCCATGCAGAAGGTCCCAAAACCGGCCTGGTCAATAATGCGACGAACCGCGTCAGGTAGCTCCATGTATCAACCTCGGGCGACAGTGTTCCCATACCCCCGGAAGGCATGAGAATCTCCCTGTGATCAAAACAAACAGTTGCAAAGTAGTGTTACAAATACAGTGTTGAATGCGCTCAGAATTGATGAAAATGCAGCGTGTGTGCATGTGTCAGAGTCTACACAGATATTGGGTGTGGGTGTCCTCACAGTGAACTACAGCATATGATGTATCAGTGTGTTTGAATTGTTCAGTTGAGAATGCAGTGTGTGTGCATGTGTCAGAGTCTTCACAGATATTGGGTGTGGGTGTGCTCACAGTGAACTACAGCATGCGATGTATTAGTGTGTCTGAGTTAAGCAGTTAAAGAACAGAATTGACTATCGCAGTTATGTGTTCTACATTGCAGAAAATGAAACAGAGGTAGAATATACCTCAGAAGCGCCATAAGACAGATGTGACTCTGGCTCACGCAACAAAAGCTCTAGTGGCGCGCCCCGCGCATAGCTCCTGAAGTGGCGGATGCCATCGGGAGGCAACACATGTATCGCTGGCCTGTAAGTCGCCGGGTCGAACGGTCGGATGTGAAGAAGGTAGGAGCTCGACCTCGGGATCCACATCCATCTCCGGGGGAGTCCCACCATGTGGAATGTCGTTCGCCATCTCAAAAGGAGCGTGAAAATGGCCGAGAATGTGAAAAATAGGCGAGAATACCAAAAGTCAACCCAAAAGTCAACCCCGAGAGGGTGAAAAATGGGAGGAAAGGTCGGGGTGTGGGAAAGGCACGAAGATCGAGGTATGACTCGGGAAAAACAAACCGCAAATGGTGGAAACCAAGAAAAGGGCACCGAAACCAAGATTTGTTCGATTCAAAGTGTGCGAAACGGTGAGGGTTTCGCGAATCGAACGACGGAAAAGCGTCGAAAACAAGAGAAAAACGAGGATCGAAGGTTGGAAAATCACCTAGAGAGAGAGGGGAGCATTTTTCGAGCTTGGAGGAAGTGAAAATATAGGGTTTGAGGCCCTATATTTAAAGACCTGTGGCTAAATGTCAAAACTGCCCCGACATTGTCATTTTTGGCCGGTCGGCCAAATTGTTAGCTGATCAGCTAAATAGTTGGCCGATGAGCTCCTTTTGTGGCCGATGGATGGCCGATGGCCTCTCCTTGTGGTCGGTGAACCTCCTACATCCTTGGTTGGGCCAATTATGTGGTTTGGGACCTTCATCTCTCAAGGCAGTGCAAGGAAGTGAACTTTTGAAGTTTAACCGGCTCTCGTGTTGACCTCGAACCATGTCTTCTGTATGCAATGCTCGGTACGCACAAGGTGTATCCTTTTCGTATCCTTTGGTATCTTGCGAGATTCACTAACTACTTTAAATGTGTTGCATTACAATGTTTTGTCTTGCTTATGGTAAACATACATAGGTTGCATCATTATGCACGTCTACACGCGTTGTAGCGCACACAACTTGCATTGTTATGCACTGTTCACTTGCATCGTTATGCATGTCTACATGCGTTGTAGCGCACACCATTCTTGCATTGTTATGCACTGTTCACTTGCATCGTTATGCACGTCTATATGCGTTGTAGCACACACAACTTGCATTGTCATGCATTTCAGCCACGTGCATTGTCATGCATCTTTCATTTGCATTGTCAGGCACTTTCAACAATGTGCATTGTCATGTATTTCATTTCATTTGCATTGTTATGCATTTCAACAACGTGCATTGTCATGCATTTTAGTTCATTTGCATTGTCATGCATTTCAGCAACGTGTATTGTCATGCATCTTTCATTTGCATTGTCATACATTTCAAACAACTTGCATTATCATGCATCTTTCATTTGCATTGCCATGCATTTCAAACAACTTGCATTGTCATGCATTTCAGTTCATTTGCATTGTCATGCATTTCAACAACTTGCATTGTCATGCGTCTTTCATTTGCATTATCATGCATTTCAAACAACTTGCATTGTCATGCATTTCAGTTCATTTGCATTGTCATGCATTTCAACAACGTGCATTGTCATGCATCTTTCGTTTGCATTGTCATGCATTTCAACAACTCGCATTGTCATGCATCTTTCATTTGCATTATCATGCATTTCAATCTCTCGCATTGTTGAATATTTCATTCGCATTGTCTTGCATTCCCTATAACTGGCATTGTTTTGTTCGATTATGTGCATTGTCTTGCACCCCTCTAACTTGCATTGTTTTGCAAACTCATCTAACTTGCATTGTTTTGCAAACTTCTCAAAATCGCGTTGTTTCGCATACCCTTAACTTGCGTTGTTACGTTCGTTATTTACATTGTTATGTACGTCTTTAACTCGCGTTGTTTCGCATGTTCTACCTGCATTGTTATGCACACTTTACTCGCGTTGTCACGCAGTTTTAAATTGCATTGTTATGCATGTTTCTAACAAAATTGTACCTGTTAAGTTTCTTTCTTTTGCAGGCACGATATTGTATGTACGGTTCATTTGAAGCTGGCGCGGCCAGACGAACTAGACAGGTACGATATTGTATTTTTGGTTCATTCGAGGGAAGTCCTGATTCAATTTAACTGTTAACCCTTCTCCACTCGCTGTGCCGTGTTTGGACGTAACCCTTCTCCACTCGTGTGCCGCGTGTGGACGTGAACCCCTTCTCCACTCGCGTGCCGCGTGTGGACGTAAACCCTTCTCCACTCGCGTGCCGCGTGTGGACGTTAAACCCTTCTTCACTCGCGTGCTGCGTTTGGACGTAAACCCTTCTCTACTAGCGTGCCGCGTGTGGACGTAAACCCCTTCTCCACTCGCATGCCGCGTGTGGACGTTAAACCCTTCTCCACTCGCGTGCCGCGTTTGGACGTAAACCCTTCTCCACTCGCATGCCGCGTGTGGACATAAACCCCTTCTCCACTCGTGTGCCGCGTTTGGACATAACCCTTCTCCACTCGCGTGCCGCGTTTGGACGTAACCCCTTCTCCACTCGTGTGCCGTGTGTGGAGGTAAACCCTTCTCCACTCGCGTGTCGCGTGTGGACGTAAACCCTTCTCCACTCGCGTCCCACGTGCGGATGTAAACCCTTCTCCACTCGTGTGCCACGTTTGGACGTAACCCTTCTCCACTCGCGTGCCGCGTGTGGATGTAAACCCCTTCTCCACTCGCATGCCGCGTGTGGACGTAAACCCTTCTCCACTCGCATGCCGCGTGTGGACGTAAACCCTTCTCCACTTGCGTGCCGCATGTGGACGTTAAACCCTTCTCCACTCGCGTGCCGCGTGTGGACGTAAACCCCATCTCCACTCGCGTGCCACGTGTGGACGTAAACCCTTCTCCACTCGCGTGCCGCGTGTGGACGTTATAACCCTTCTCCACTCGCGTGCCGCATTTGGATGTAACCCTTTCTCCACTCGCGTGCCGCGTGTGGACGTAAACCCTTCTCCACTGGCGTGCCGTGTGTGGACGTAAACCCCTCTCCACTCGCGTGCTGCGTGTGGACATTAAACCCTTCTCCACTCGCGTGCCGCGTGTGGACGTAAACCCCTTCTCCACTCGCGTGCCGCGTATGGATGTTAAACCCTTCTCCACTCGCGTGCCGCGTGTGGACGTAAACTTTTCTCCACTCGCGTGCCGTGTTTGGATGGAAACCTTTCTCCACTCGCGTGCCGCGTTTGGACGCAACCTTTCTCCACTCGCATGCCGCGTTTGGATGTACCCGCACTGTTATGTGTATCGCGCTTTCTTGCGCAACCTTTCTCCACTCGTGTGCCGCGTTTGGACGTACCCGCATAGTTAGGTGCATCGGGCTTTCTTGCGCAACCTTTCTCCACTCGCGTGCCGTGTTTGGACGCATTCGCACTGTTATGTGCATCGTGCTTCATTGCTCTCTTTTCTCTCACGTGTGTGCCACGCCGAGAGATGCTCCTTTACCTCTCTTACGTATGATACGTTGAGAGATGTTGTGTTTGAGACTCCGGGTGTCCTCGGTAGTCGCCTTTAATCTTCTCCGCGTAAGGTGCAGTGAGAATTGCATAATTTTCTTACACCCTTTCTGTTGGAATGTGTAGGACCGTTATCTCTTATTCGCTTGCTTAAATTGTTGCATTTGTTTTGCATGAATGCTTCATCACAGCTTTCTTTGCATGATCATAAGTTATGAACGGCATCGTGCATGTCACTTACATCTTGCCCCTGCCTTCGAGCACATATCTTGCTATCTTGCATGCTTGTCTAAGTCTTCGGCCTTGTCAAAAATGGGTCATCTCTGGGCTTTGACATTCACTCCCGTCATTGTTATGACTTTCGAGTTCTGTCAAAGAGGGGCAATTGTAGACACCCCATTTTTGACCGTCCTCAAGACTTGGATGTCATCGTTTGAACACTCGATGATCATCCATGCTCGTGTTCGTTTTGAGTTCTCGGAGGTCTCGGCTACGCGCCTTGCCTCAAGATCTCTCAACTTGTCTGTTTTGTGCTTGGTTGTGGACCAAACACTTGTGTTTTTGCTTCTAAGGGAAGAGGGTGGCTTGTTTGCCATCCCCTCAACCCACCGGCCAGGGCATGATGCCATCGGCCCCTTTTTCTTGCCATCGGCCAAGAGTGTTGGCCGGTTGGCACTATATTTGGTCAGCCGGCACTTATGTTGGTTGATCGGCCATTTTTGGTGGCCGAACCCTGTTCATCTGCTTTATGCAGATATTTTATGCCAGCTGGTGCAGCTGGCATCCACAATTCACCCCTTCCATACACGTGTATGGAGGGATTTGCCCTTTGCTTAGCCTCTCTTGGAAGCCTTAGAATTTGAACCTCTATAAAGAGGGAGCCCCGCCTCCCTCTTTCAAGATTTAGAAAAATTGTTCTTGAGAGGATAGATATAGTGTTGTATCTATTCTTCTTTGTTTAGCTTTGTTTTGTGTCTAAAAGAGTAGTATTGTCTTACTATTGTACACAAACACACACTAGAACACCATCCTTGGTTGCTGAGGTGCTAGGAGATTGATTTCAGTGTTCTTGGGTTGGTTTGAACTTAAAAAACTTGCTGGAGCTTTGTTCTTGAAGAGGTTCTACAAGGGTGAGTTCCTTGTTTTAGATACTCCATTCTTGCTTAAGCTTTTGGCCCTTCTTGCTTATTGTTTTAAGCTTAGATTATAACTGATAAAAGTTCTGATTTTTAGTGCTTAAGACCTTTGTTGAAGGTCATTTTTGTGTTTGGGGTTGTTTACCCCCTCTTAGGCCTTGTTTGGCCTTATTCTTGTGCTTTGTTTTTAAGCTTTGAGATCACCTTGCTTTGGCCTTCTCACCACTGAAATCCAGAGGGATTTTAGTGGTGGGGATGGTGTTTTAAGGTCTCAAATAGGAGAGGGTCATCCCCTCTCCTTGTCATCTTCAATGCTTATATAAATGGCTTATGTTTGTAGCATGTTTGCTTAGCTTGTTTTAGCTTCATTTCAGTATATATTAGGCTTTGTTTTGCCATGATACATCACTGTTTTGACTTGGTTTAGACATACCATGCATGCTTTGTATACTTGTCTTGTAATCCCATGATTTGCCTTAATATGTACCTAGCATTTAGACTACTATGCTTGCATGTTTTGGCCTAACTCCATGAAGCTTTTAGCCATGTTGTGACATGCTTAAGCTCTGATTTTGGTCTTCTTGGTCATGCTTGCATTGTTTTGTATAGCTACCATGCAATCTAGCTTGTTAGCTTTGGGTACTCAACTCATTAGCATGCTCTATTTCGATCATTTCAGTGGTTTGGCATCATTTGTCATGTTATTTCAGTCCATATTGCATGCTTGTATGCTTGCACTTGTCATCCTTTCAATGTCTTGAAGAGTTGGTTTCTTATTGTAGACGCGCCCTCGTGGGCCTCATGCTACAGTTCGGACTCGATTTGTGTCGGTTCTTAATCTGATCTCGCAAAGTGCAATCCGAGATTGATAAATCACCAAAGAGTCCAAATCCAGCAAATCGTTTTGGAAAACAGATTTTTTGAAAGAAGTACCAAACATGGACTGCTTTGCCAGATACAGAGTCGCCACCTAAATATTTTATTTTGGGAAATTTAGGAAACCTTGACTCATTGCCTAAGGCCACGTGTCCGTTATCACCAAAGTTGCCTCGGCTCGGGAACTTGGGTACGATTGGGAAAGGTCAGCTATGAGCACCCCCGCTCGCCTGATCTGAAGATCGGCCTCCACTAACCATGATATCTTGTTTTGAAAACATATGCGTTCTTATTCCGGTTAATTAGCTAGAATTTACTATGTGATGCACACAACACACAAGTATAGACTAGATCGCCTAATTTGGAACAAAGCATTGCATATCCGCTCGTTTGAAAAATGGTTTGAAATTTGCTACTTGCGAGTAGGCTAAAACACGGATTTCAATGAGTCGTTCCAACTCAAACAATCCAACCTTCACCCACAGGCATTCAGGCAGTTTACATCACATAAGCATATAGCCACATGGTAAGCATGCTGTCATGTTTAACATTCACACTCATGCAAGATGCTAAAGCATAAAAAGCTTACCTAGTACTCCGAGCCAAAAACAAAGAACTTGTTAACAATCAATGTATGATCCAAGTCTATGTCGAATGGCTAATGCATACAAAATGTCACTAGAATAGGCTCGGCTAATCCTAGGATGGCATGTAGAATGCAACAAATAACACGTATTCAAGTTAGATTTGAAATATTATGCAGTTAGCATGATGCGCCGAGCCCGATGCATGCAATACAAATGAATGGATGCACGCATGCATAGCATAAGGATGCTGAATTAAATATGCCCTAATACTAGCCATCAAAAGCAGGTAAGTAAAAGGGAGAAAGAAGTGGAGGTTGGAAGACATGCATTTCGAACTCCGCTCGGAGGGAATCCACCACCATACACAAGCTGCCTCTGTTTTCACTGTTTTATGCCTCTGAAAATTGCACAAGTCCCAAGGAGCACTGTCTGGACACTGTGGGGTGCCATCGGCCATGAGGAATGGTCACCAGCCATGGGAAAGTGGTCATCGACCATCTATTGAGCTCTCGGCCACCAATTCATGGCCGGCCGGCACTGAGTGTAGTCGGTCGGCCATGTATGACTGTAGAATCCTGTTTTGACAGCAGCAGAGGACAAACATGGCATGGCAATGCATTTCAAGCAAATGTGTGCACCAACACCCTCCTTATCATGTTCATGACGCAAAGGAGGATGGTCCTTGATTCTCGGACCACCAATCGCGCATTTCAATGCGTGATGGCCTAAGAAGCCAAGTTGTGCATTTTGATGTAAAATGTAATGCACACAAACACATAAGGAACCCAACCTCAATCATGGTGACTCAAGAGGCAAGGCATGCATGCTCAATGCAATGCAATGCAACCTAGGCATGTGAGCTAACTATGCAACATGAGAATGCCAACGAGCATGCAAACATGCAAACATGTCACTAGTGTGCAAGCTAACAAGCATGTAAGATGCAATGTAAACATGTAAACATGCAAGACATGTAACATGTTAGGCAACCAAACAAAAGGGAAATGCATGCCAAATGCACTACCATTTAAGCATGTGACAAGATGTTTATGGGCCAAGTATGTGACAACGTGCGAGGCCAATGCATACGCAAACACTCATGCACACAAAGTCCAACACTTGAGCATAAAGAGGCAGCTTGTAAGCATACTTAACATGGACAAATAGTATACATGATAAGCTTTGAAAATATGTAGAAGATGATGCCAAATCAACCTACCAATGCAAGCAAAGCATGCAATCAAGCCCAAGGACTTAAACTATGGTCATGTGACACATGAAGCAAATGACCAAAGCGGACCAAAACAGTCCCAAATCATGCCAAAGTGAGCCCCAAAAACCACTTAGATGGCATCTAAATGACCTAATCTTAGAGGCATGCACAATGATACAAACATGGAACATAAGACACAAGCCTTTTAAAGCATTAAAGGGGTATCAAATGCAAGCATACAAGCATACCACAAGGACTGAAATGATGCTATAAGTGGTGCCAAACCACTGAAACAAAGCAAGTAAAGCATGCTAAAGGGGTCAACACTCAAGGCTCACAAGGGGGATTACATGGTAGCTATACAAAGCAGAGCATGGATGACCCAAGTAACCAAAAAAAGACCTCAAGCACACTAAAATATGCATAAAAGCTTCACAAAGCTAAGCCAAAACAAGTAAGCATAGTGGTCTAGATGCTAAGTACATGTTAAGGCAAATAATGGCATTACAAGACAAGTAAGCAAGGCAAGCATGGTGTGTCTAAACCAATTAAAAATAGTGCTATTCCATGACAAAATAAGCACAAATACGCATTGAAAAGATGCTAAACAAAGCTAAGCATACAAGCTACAACACAAGCCCTTTGTGTGGGCATCAAAGGCAATATGGAGAGGGGATGACCCTCTCCCATTTAGGACCTCAAAACCACCTCTCCACCACTGAAAATCCTCTGGATTTCAGTGGTAGAGAGGTCATGCAAAGACCACAACAATGGCCAAAATAGATGGCCTCAAACAAGGCCTAACAAGGCCTTGGAGGGGGGAGACAACTCCAAACCTCAAAGAGGCCTTAAACAAAGTTCTAAAGCTAACAAAATCAGAAATTTTATATGTTATACACTAAGCTCAAAAACAGATGCAAGGTAGGTTAAAAGTTAGTGCAAGAATGGGGAATAAAGGAGATAGGTTCTTACCCTTGAAGAACACTTCAAGAACACCAACCTCAGACCTCCCTTTAGATCAAAATCAGCTCAAAAACCTTGAAACCAGTCCCTCAACACCTTCACAACCGGAGTATGGTGTAATACTAGGTGCCTTAGTGCAAAACTAAGAACAAAACACCCTCTTGGAACACCAAACACACACAACTATCTAGAGAGAGATATATAGAGATATATGCCCTAATCTTAGAGTTGTTCAACCTCTGGAAAGGGAGGGGAGGCCTTCCTCTTATAGGCAAGGCCAATCCAAGCTTCCAAAGGAAGCTAAGTTAAGGAAGCAAATCCCTCCATACACGTGTATGGAGGGGGTACAAAGTGGGTGCCAGGTATCACAGCTAGCACAAAATATCTGCCAAAAGCAGATGCACAGTGGTCGGCCAGCCAAAAATGACAAATTGGCCAAAACAATGGTCGGCCGACCACAAAGACCGCTGGCCGGCCAAACATTTGGCCGATGTCAACAAAACAATGGCCGGTGGCCTCAAGCCATGGCCGGTGAGGTGTGGGGGTGGCTAACAAGCCATTCCCTACCCCTCAAAAGAAAAACACAAGTGTTTGGTGCCAAACCAAACACAAAACAGTCGAGTCGAGAGGTCTTGAGGCAAGGCGCGTGGCCGAGTCCCCTGGGAACTCAAGACGAACACGAACATGGATGATCACCGAGTGTTCAAACGGTGACGTCCAAGTCTTGAGGACGGTCAAAAATGGGGTGTCTACAGTTGCCCCTCTTTGACCGAACTCGAAAGTCATAACAATGACGGGAGTGAATGTCAAAGCCCAGAGACGACCCATTTTTGACAAGGCCGAAGACTTAGACAAAGCATACAAGCTACAGATAAGATATGCGCCCAAAGGCAGGGGCAAAATGCAAGACAATGCACAAAGCCGAGCATAACTTATGATCATGCAAAGAAAGTTGTAACGAAGCATAACATGCGACAGTTTTAAGCAATCATACACAAATCCAACTACATTACAATGCAGAAAGGATGTAAGAGAATTATGTAATCCTCGCTACGTTTCACGCGGAGAATACAATACCTGTCCGGTTCGTCTGGTTGCGCCAGCCTCAAATGAATTGTACATACAATATCGTGCCTGAAAAAGAGAGAAACTTAATAGGTATAATATTGTTAGCAACATGCATGACAATGCAAGTTAAGACTGTGTAACAACGCAAGTGTAGGAGTACATGACAATGCAACCTATGTGCAAAATGATATGCAATATTTACAAATCTACGTATAAACAATGCAAATGATATGCAATGCAATTGAATCATGATCAAATCATGAGCGGTTCAAAAACCACACAAATGTCATGAAGATGATGGAGATGCAAAGTCCGTCTACCATAGAAAAGGTGCCGCAACCCTCAAACCACAATACCAGCAGTGGAATAGGCGCGTACACATGCAGAACTATGAGTGATGTAGACGGAACACAAGAACAAGTAATTGGGTGGAATGACATAAGTGTGGCATGCTCTGCTCAGAAAAGGTCATGATCCTAAATGCTGGATGCAATTGAACCACGCTAAAATGCAGTATATACAGTAGATATGGCGCGCGACCAAAACATATCTTGCCTAGGAAAAGCATGGACATATACAAACCATGTTTAACACAGAAACGGTGCTGTCACCCACAACCCTAGGTGCTGTCACCCACAACCCTAGGTGCGTACACATAATATCATAACTGTGCTTCAACACGAGAAGTATGGGCACATACCAGACCAAGCTCAACATGGAAAGACGCAAGCCATTGATGGATGATGCAGTAAATGCATGCAAACTATGATGCAATATGTACAATATTGATGTAATGGATATTTACAATGGGATCTGCTGGGGAGAATGCACTGGATGCAGTGGAAAAGACATGCGGCCAAAATACATTTTGCCTAGGAAAGGCATGTACACATACAAGCCGCGTTTAACACGGAAACGGTGCCGTCACCCACAACACTAGGTGCGTACACATAATCTCATAACCGTGCTTCAACGCGAGAAGTATGGGCACATACCAAACCAAGCTCAACATGGAAAGGCGCAAGCCATAAATGGAGGTGATGCAGTGAATGCATGCAAGCTATAATGCAATATATACAATATGCATTAGATACTATGTACAATGAATGTATGTAAATGCCATATTTACAGTGACGCATGACTTATGCACTATTTACAATGTATGCATGACATATGCAATATATGTACAATGAATGTATGTCATATGCATGTTGTTTTTGTTTTTGTTTTTTTTTGAAATGCATGACAATGCGAAAGGAAGAAAAATATGTTTTTTTTTTTTTTGTTTTGAAATGCATGAAAAGTGCATGATGATGTATGTTTTTTTTTTTTTTGTTTTTTTTTGTTTTTGAAATGCATGCAAAGTGCAAATGATGCATGGTTTTTTTGTTGGAATACATGCAAAGTGCATGAAACGAATGCGTGACAACGCACGTCTTTTGAGATGCATGACAATGCACATGAGGTTAAATGCGTGACAACGCATGTCTTTCGAAATGCATGACAATGCATGTGAGGTTGAATGTGTGACAACGCATGTCTTTCAAAATGCATGATAATGCATGTGAGGTTAAATGCGCGACAACGCATGCCGCTTGGAATGCATGACAATGCATGTGAACTCGAATGCGCGATAACGCGCGTCGCTTGATATGCATGACAATGCATGTGAGGTGCACATGACGATGCGACCTAAAGAATGTGCATACTAATGCAAGTATGACATGCGCATGACAATGCGAGATGTGTGCATAACGATGCGAGTGAAATGACGTATAACCAACGCGCATTTCACGACAAAATGTTGTAACGTATGCATGTGGGGCAACTTTTGAATCTTACAAGAGACAAAAAGGATACACCTCGCACGTATTCGAGTGCTACGCACAGAAGACACGGCACAGAGACCGGTTAAGCTTCGGAAATGTATTTTCTTGCACTGCGTTGAGCAATGGAGGCACTATCTTGAGCAATGTAGGCCCCAAACCATATAAAAGACCCAAACAAAGGTGTAGGAGGTTCACCGGCCACTAGGGGAGGTCACCGGCCATCCACCGGCCACAAAATAAGGCCACCAGCCATCTATTTGGCCGACCGGCCAACAATATGGCTGACCGGCCAAAAGTGCCTGTTCGGGGCAATTTTGTCAATTCGGCACGGGTCTTTAAATATAGGGCTTCTAGCTCTCATTTCTCACTTTGCCCTAGCTCGAAAATCAGTCCCCCTCCTCTCTAGGTCATTTTTCCATCCTCGATCCATGCTTTTTTCGCGTTTTAGAGCCCGTTTCGTCGTTTGATTCGCGATCTCCTTCGCGTTTTGAACATTTTGAATCGAAAAATCTTTGTTTCGGTGCCTTTTTCTCGATTTTCACCACTCGGGGTTTGTTTCCCTCGAGTTTTCCTTGGTCTTCATGCCTTTTCTGCACCCCGGCCTTTCCGGCCATTTTTCACCCTCCCGGGGTTGACCTTTCGGTTGACTTTTCATATTCTTGCCCGGTTTTCACTCCTCCGGCCATTTTCGCACCATTCTCGAGATGGCGGACAATCTTCCACAGAGTGGGGCTCCCCCGGAGATAGATATGGACCCAGAGGCCGAGCTCTTACCGTTTCACATCCGGCCATTCGACCCGGCGGCCTACAGGTCGGCGATCCATGTGCTGCCTCTCGACGACATTCGCCACTTCAGCAGCTTCGCGAGGGGTGTGGCACCAGAGCTCCTACTGCGCGAGCCAGAGTCACATCTATCCTTCAGCGCCTCCGAGGTACACTCTTCTTCGTTTCATTTTTCTGCAAAGTAGAATGTATAACTGCAATAGTCGATTCTGCCTTTTAACTGTTTAACTCGGATACGCCGATATACCGCCTGCTGTAGTTGACTGTGAACATGCTTGCACCTAATATCTGTTTGAATCTAAACATGTGCATTGACGCTGTATTTTCACTGAACCACCCAAACACACCGACACATTGTATGCTGTAGTTCACTGTGAGCACACCGGCACCCGATATCTGTTTGAATCCGAACACGTGCACACACGCTATATCTGTACTGAACCACTCGAAAACACTGGCACATCATATGTCATAGTTCACTGTGAGCACACCGGCACCCGATATCTGTTTGAATCTGAACACGTGCACATACGCTATATCTGTACTGAACCACTCGAAAACACTGACACATCATATGCCATAGTTCACTATGAGCACACCGGCACCCGATATCTGTTTGAATCTGAACACGTGCACACACGCTATATCTGTACTGATTCTGAGCACATTCAACACTGTATTCATAATGCCGCTTCGCAACTGTTTGTTTTGACCACAGGGAGATTCCCACACCCTCCGGGGGTATGGGAACGTCGCCGCACGAGGTTGGTACAAGGAGTTACCTGACGCGGTTCGTCACATCATCGACCGAGCTGGTTTCGGGACCTTCTGTATGGGGCTCTCACGCCTTACTGCGAGCAGGCCGCTCCTTGCTGCATTGGCGGAGAGGTGGTGGGACACCACAGACTCCTTCCACTTTTCCGCCACTGGGGAGATGATGATGACTCCCTTTGATTTCTCCATGCTCACAGGCATCGGAGTGGGGGGTGATCCGATCCCCTTTGACACAGACATGGATGAGTGGGAGGCTGCCCAGATGCACCTGCTTGGCGTCCTACCACCTCTTGCTCGTCCGGGATTCGTACGATATTCTTGGTTCGAGTCTCATTTCAAGATTCAGGCGCCGACCACTCAGGAGGAGGAGGAGCAGTATGCTCACGGCTTCTTGATGTTCCTGCTAGGGACCACTCTCTTCACTGACCGGGCGAACACCGTGCCCCTTTACCTGCTAAACGCACTGGTTGACGTGACCAGGATCCGTGGCTACGACTGGGGTGGCGCAGGCTTGGCCACACTCTATGGCTATATGAGTTCGTCCTCTCGTCTCAGTAGACAGTTGCTCGGAGGCTACTGGCGGGCTTGGGAGGTATGTCTTCTTCTTCTGTTTTTTCATTTCTGCTTTACATTCTCTGTATTCTGTACACTGCACACATTGTACAATACACTTCACATACCACTTTCTGCTTTATCTGCATACTGCTTTATCTGATAAGTATACTGACATCTGTTCTGTCATACTGTAGTTGTGGGTATACGCCTACTCCCTGAGGCTTGCCCCGGTGCCAGAGGAGGAGATGCCCCTATGATCCCGTTCTCCCACCGCTTCGATGTGAGGTGCAAGCGGAGGCCTCGGGAGTCTTTCATATTCTTCCGCCGCTATTTCGATACCATCATCGCTGCAGAGGTATGTCAAACATTACAATTCATTTAAGCTTCGCTTTGCATTGCATTTTCAATAGCAGTAGATAACGAACTGTATTTTGTTTGCAGATCACCTGGCAGCCATGGGCCTCCTTGCCCATCGCGGTACGGGATCGATATGCTAGTGCCCGAGAGACGGCCCGATTCAGATTTTTACTGGAGGGCCCCGTCTGCCGCGCTTGGTACTTGGGGGAGCGCTTCTTGCGGCAGACGCTAGGCGTGCCAGAGCAGGCAGTTCTGCGGCCACCTCCTACTCATATGAGGCATACCGAGAGGTACACTCTCGAGGAGATGGCTGATTACACGATCGGCTGGGATGCGGAGGGCTTCAGGGGCGAGGGCGACTATGCAGAGTACGTTCGGACCTACATTATGCCGCCTTTGAGCAGTGGCCGTCGAGTTGAGCGAGAGAGGCCCGCAGCACCGGCGGTTAGGGCAGGAGCAGGAGCAGGAGCATCGAAGATGGCTCGGGTCCGTGGCAGGAGTGGGACCCGGAGAGGATAGGGGGCTAGTTGGCCAGTACTGCCCACGATGATGACATGCCGAGGGCAGGGTGGGGAGACTTACCAGATCCCCATCGCTCCCCCTCCGGCTGATCACGAGCTAGTCGGATTCTACGGCTTGCCTCTGGTATGTACTACTACATTTTATATCTTGCATTGTCATTTCATTTCACTTCATTTGATATTCCGCAGAATACTGATGTTTCTAACACTTTTACAGGCTTCCTCCGAGTACACTCGCCAGTCCTTGGAGTTGACCGCCTCTGTGATGGGGATGCTCCAGCGGAGCCTCGATCTACTGACCATTTATGGCATTCCGGTAAGTTCCTTCAACCGCAGTCTCAAACTTTACAAAATCTGATGCATCGCACTATTAACACAACACTCGATATACGGCTCTCACGGCATCTGATAGACTGCATCCCACAAACTGTTCACAGCATTATTCATAGCATTCATACACTGCACTCAGTCATTGTATTCTGTACCGACATACGACTCATAACATTCATACACTGTTTTGCGTAGCATACTGATGCGTTTGCCATTTGCGCTTTTCAGCCTCCATTCTAGATTCCTGCTGCAGGAGGTGCTCCAGCTGGGCCTTCCGTTCTGGCTCGAGGAGGAGGGCGAGGAGGCACAGTATATCCCCGCACTAAAGCGGGGCGCACTCATGTTGGGAGTAGCTCTCGGGCACCAGTTCCTGATGATGATGAGTCCGAGATGGAGACAGAGGCGGAGTCGGAGGCAGAGTCGTCCGAGGAGGAGAGCGGAGATGACTCGGGCTCGGGCTCAGATGATGGTGCCGACGATGATGATGCTCCTGGACCTTCGTCCAGGAAGAGGACGATGACAGACTCACGGGCCTGAGACCAGTTAGCATTGATCCAGACTTTTGCTGCTTTTTCTTCTTTTTGTTTTGCTTTACTTTTTGTTGATAGCTTGAGTACCTTGTACTGCCGCAGACAGATTTTTGTTTTCTCCAAAGCTATGTATTTGAAAAATGGTGAAATGAAACAAACTTTTTGTTTGAAAAAGTGTTACATTTGTACATTTCATACTTCACATTGCATTGTATCATATCACATAACAATGTAAATGAGATCGATCTCCTGTCTGAAAATCAAACACTTGTATTGTAATAACCAGATAATGAACCGGCCAACAGCAAAACAATTCAAACAACCCACTGCTCATTTTGAACACACAGCCCATAACACAATACTTGGTTCAATCTGCACACAGCTCATACGATGCACTGCTTGTTCTGAACACTGGTCATTCTGAACTCACAGCCCATAACACAGTATTCTTAGTTCATTCTGCACACGGCGAATCCTAAACAAACAGTCCAATCTGAAAAGACGGAATACAAAGGTGGAAGCTGCTGAAGCTGAAACACACTCAGATGCAATCCGGAACCCATGTGTTCATTGTTTCCAAGTGACCCAGGTTGAACCCCTGCGGTTTTACAAAAGAACCAAATCATGTTTTGTACAAATGTGGAGAATGGCACAACACTCTGAGCACAAAAAAGATTTTAGAAAAGGGTTTTCAACCAGGTATTGAGCCTACGACTGAACACAACGAAAAAAGACTCAACAACGGAAAAACAAAAGGTAAACAACCTAAACACAACGAGACACGCTCGGATACGACTCCAAACAAGAATCGAGACAAACAAAGCAAAAGACACGACACACAGACGTGTTACAGAGGCGAGGGACCTTAGATCGCGAGGAGCCAGTTTCTCTAGGTATCTTTGCCCACCCTCTTCTCGTTTGTGATTCTCACATCACTTGGCCCTCAGGCTCGGTTTTTCACTCCAAACCCTTTTGCTCACTTTTCTCTCAACTTACATCTCTCTATTCTTTAATCTCTCATTTTGTATCCCTTCCCTAGGTGGTTGATGGATAAACAAGAGGTTGTGGGTTCATGCCCAACACTGTTAGCTTACAGCTATTTCCTCTGATGACGTTTAGTCATTGCCCCAGCTGAGGGAATGGAGTATCTTGATCCATTCCGATTCGTGCTTCGCACTTGGTTTGATACCTCGTTGCTTGGAGGATGAGAGAGCTTTCAGCCCTTTGTTGTTAACTTCAGTTGTGCCCTCTTTTGGCAGGTAGAGTGCCCTCCTTGGCAAGTATGTTGAAAATGGGGGAAAGATAGGAAGCCTGACTCAACTGCGCCCCTAGTTCATCATTTTGACCATTTTTTGTTTTGGTTTTCTTCTAAAACAATTTTGACCAAGATGAGAGTTAGATTAACATACTTGTTCAATTTTTGATTTGAAATCATGCAAGTCGGGTTATGAGCACTAAAAATTTTCCTTTTTGGGTCCAAGATATGGTCCAGTTTTGGAAAATGAAATAATTTTTGAGAAATTAGTCAACCTCAGTAAAAATTTTCAAAAACTATTTTTACAAACGGTTAACGCTCGACGAGCGCAGAACTTACTCTCGAGATGCACAACCTCAGATCGGAGGCAATGGAAAATTGCCCCTTGTCTGGATGACACTGCACGGCAACGGAAAGTTGCCCCTAGTTTGAATGGCAACTCATGGCAACGGAAAGTTGCCCCTTTGTCTGGATAGCGCCGCGGCATTTTGTAGTCAATCCCCATTAGCGATGATCACGACCGAACTCTCGGATACAGAGAAGACGAAGATGGTCAAAACCAATATATGGACACAGTCACTTTGAAAGTGTTGGTGGCTGGACTTCAGGATGAAGTTGCCTACGTATCCCAAACATGGGAATCAAGCCTTACGTAGTTTCGGTTAAGGTACACTCGTGTATTAACCCTCACCACGCTCTAACTTTTGCCAAGGTCGCCCTTCTGGGTTTTCAACCTTGCGAGCTTTGTTCTTTTTTTCTTTTCAATTCTTTTCTTCTTTTTTTTTTCTTTTATCTTTTCTTTTCTTTTGCATTTTTTTTGTATTTTTCTTCCTCTTTTTTTTTTCTTTTCTTTTTTCATTTTTTTGTATTTTTCTTCCTCTTTTTTTTTCTTTTCTTTTTTCATTTTTTTCTTGCTCTAACTTTTGCCTGGGTCACCCTTCCGGGTTTTCGGCCCAGCGAGCCTCTCAAGGGTAAAAGTGTAGCTTCATTCATGCCAAATGGTTTTTTGAGATCCTGAAGTCATCTGAATCCAGGAGAATAGCTGTTGTATTGATTTGCAGAAAGATCCATCTTCAGCTCTTCGAGCACATCGGACATTTTTTGCCCCTAGTTCGAGGGGTGCTTCTGTTTTAGCTTCGCAAGCTTCTTCTGATGACATCTGATCTTCTTGATCTGACTTTGGTGCCTCTTGTTCGAGGGCTGCTTCAAATCTGGCCACACAGGCCTCACATGATGGTTGGCCGTTGAACATTCTGAATGTACGTTCAAGGTTTTGAGAGCAAAGGGGTTGAATCTCGAGGCTGAGAGCGATCCTAAGTTGCACAATCTCAAGAGCGATTCCACACAGGTCTTCGCAGGATTGCGCAAAACATTTTGTTTTTGAAAGTTTTTAAGAAAGCGACAAATCGCTTGTGCGGAAGACAATGCGGAACCAATCTGGATCAAGCCAGGGTCGTTCTCAGTACTCACGTTAACAAACATGATTTCATTCATTAAGGGCTTAGCATGCCTCTCTTTCTCTCAATTGGTCAAATTTTGCAAAAACCCGAGGAATTCTTTCCTCTTCGTTTTCATCACATTGTTCGAAAAGTTTTGAAAAACTTAGGTCAATATAATGACTTATAGGCACAAAAGAGCAGGTGAAATGTGCTGCCGTTCATTCTAACTTGCTTGCACAACAGGCTCAAAGCAGCAATAGGCACGGAACCATGATAGCTGTAGCTGTTTCATTCAAAACCTCCGGTTGCAACTGGCTCCACAGCAGAGACAGGCTCAAAAGAAAACAAAAGGGGTAATTACAAAACAAAACGGTGTTCGAGGCAACAACCCCAGAAACACCTGACATTCTATACAATGGGACTGACTCAGTACAACAAGACAGACCCTTAAGCAAAAAGACTGACTCAAGACAATGAGACAGACTCAAAACAAAATCACCGAACTGACCTAACACCCAAGTTAGAAACTACAAAATTAGCATTCACAGATGCTCAAAAAAGTGCGTGCCAGACGCCACATCTGAAATACACCGAGCGCCGCCCGCAGGTGGTCTAACCCTTGATCACATACTTGCAGTATCCTCAAAATCTAACAACTCAGCAGTGACAGACTTTGCTGAGGTGGGTGGGAGGATGACCGCATTGTCGATCAAATCCTACACTTCGTGGCGAAGGCGGAAACAACCATCGGTGTCGTGACCGATTTGCTGGTGGTACGCGTAGTATAAGGTAGCATCATGTGAGGGAGGGAGATTCTTCGGGAGAGGCCGAGGCTCAAGAGGTTTAAGGTGCCCCCTTTCGGCAAGGATCTGGAGCGCCCTAGACAAAGGCATGTAGAGTGCGTGGAAGACTCTGCGCCCTCGGGGCAGATACTTTGAAGTTTGCTGACTTTTGCCGGACACACTGGCAAAAGGATCGGTAGGTGCCGACTTGACTTTCTGATCCTTTCCCAGTGCAGAGTTGGGATTGGAGGGAACTATTCTGGCATGACGGGGCCTATCCCGATTTTCTGTTTGGCTGGAACTCCCCTCGGTTGGAGCGGGGAAAGCATCATCCACAGTTTTAGCCACCACTGCGAATACCTGTTGCTTATTCATCCCCCCGGCTTTCAAAGCCTCAACTGCACACAGCAGTTGTTCAACGGGATCAGCACCTGTTCCTACTTTGTTCTTACCTCTAGCCTCAGCTTGATCGAGGGTTTGGGTTGCTATATCAGAGCGAAACCCGGTTGTTGTTGACACATCATTACTATAGCTTGAGGCAACCTCAGGTTGGCTGAGCTCGATCACAATCCGTCCCAGTAGCGGGAGCTCTTCTGGTACAAAATTCCCGGCGTAGGATGTAGTTGGTGGCGAAGCCGACATTCCGTAGGCGAGATCAGCCACAGATCGCTGAAGATCACCAATCATTCCCATCAACTCGAACGTGGTGGGCTCACGAGCCTGATACAACTGGGGTTCCCAGATCGGGCGCGCGGCAGGCGACCTAGGCGGATGCGGCACATCAACATTGGTTTCATTTTATAAGATGATTCCTTGGTCTAATGCGGCTGCCATAACCACAATTTCCTCTGAACTTTGGTCATCATAAGTCCTCTTGAACTGAACGGAGATGATGGATCAGATGTCTGTCTTGCCTCAGCAAAGGAGACCACTGGCTATTTTGTACTAACTCTCTGAACCTGAAAGAGAAAACACGCAGCATTTCAGCCCAATCAGAACATACACAAGCATAGCTAAATAACTGCACTCTACTACTGATCATGTTCCCCAAAACTACTGCCCTGAAAACTGAATCTGATACCCGCAGATATAACTGATTCCTCAAAACACTGGTACCCACAGGCCTGATGCCGAAACTTGCAAACTGATATATGCATTCCCTGTAGAGGTCAACTCAAAAAGCACATAACAAACAAGCAAGAGCCAAAACACCCCTATGTTGGGGTAGGGTTTTCCTGTCCTATTTTGTCAGGAGCTAGGGTTTCACTACGTATGTAGCGGTTTCAAACAACCTATAATCGGGTAGCAACCTGTCCTAGCTTAGAATGGTCACTATGGATTCCGAACATGCACTGGGTCGAATGGTCAAAAGGGTGCCCCGGTGACAACCGGGGTTTGTGTTCCCATCGTGGCAGAGCCCGTAACCGGTCAGCCTTATGGCACGCTTCTCGAAGTGAGCCTCCGGCAAACCGTTCAGGAATAGCAGACGGCAAACACTGTGACTTAGGCGCACCAATGCACATGCAATGCAAAGAAACACATGAGTGTAATCAAAACAAGATATCACGAGTTCGAGTCAAGTTCTCTAAACTCCCCAGCAGAGTCGCCAGAAACTGTAGACGCGCCTTCGTGGGCCTCATGCTACAGTTCGGACTCGATTTGTGTCGGTTCTTAATCTGATCTCGCAAAGTGCAATGCGAGATTGATAAATCACCAAAGAGTCCAAATCCGGCAAATCGTTTTGGAAAACAGATTTTTTGAAAGAAGTGCCAAACATGGACTGCTTTGCCAGATACAGAGTCGCCACCTAAATATTTTATTTTGGGAAATTTAGGAAACCCTGACTCTTTGCCAAAGGCCACGTGTCCGTCATTACCAAAGTTGCCTCGGCTCGGGAACTTGGGTACGATTGGGGAAGGTCAGCTATGAGCACCCCCACTCGCCCGATCCGAAGATCGGCCTCTACTAACCATGATATCTTGTTTTGAAAACATATGCGTTCTTATTCCGGTTAATTAGCTAGAATTTACTATGTGATGCGCACAACACACAAGTATAGACTAGATCGCCTAATTTGGAACAAAGCATTGCATATCTGCTCATTTGAAAAATGGTTTGAAATTTGCTACTCACGAGTAGGCTAAAACACGGATTTCAATGAGTTGCTCCAACTCAAACAATCCAACCTTCACCCACAGGCATTCAGGCAGTTTACATCACATAAGCATATAGCCACATGGTAAGCATGCTGTCATGTTTAACATTCACACTTATGCAAGATGCTAAAGCATAAAAAACTTACCTAGTACTCCGAGCCAAAAACAAAGAACTTGTTAACAATCAATGTATGATCCAAGTCCATGTTGAATGGATAATGCATCGCATACAAAATGTCACTAGAATAGGCTCGACTAATCCTAGGATGGCATGTAGAATGCAACAAATAACACGTATTCAAGTTAGATTTGGAATACTATGCAGTTAGCATGATGCGCCGAGCCTGGTGCATGCAATACAAATGAATGGATGCACGCATACATAGCATAAGGTTGCTAAATTAAATATGCCCTAATACTAGCCATCAAAAGTAGGTAAGTAAAAGGGAGAAAGAAGTGGAGGTTGGAAGACATGCATCACACGCACGCACACTTATTACAAACTTGCCCTCGCTCGGAGGGACCAAAAGAATAATACAATTTAATCAGCTAACAAGCTAATTAAATAGTTACAAACCAATTAACTAGTTAAGCAAATCAACTAAGCTAATAAAGCGATAAAACAACCTCGGGAAGAGGGTCTAATGCATGCGTGTTCGACTCCGCTCAGAAATCCACCACCATGCACAAGCTGCCTCTGTTTTCACTGTTTTATGCCTCTGAAAATTGCACAAGTCCCAAGGAGCACTCTCTGGGCACTATGGGGTGCCACCAGCCATGAGGAATGGTCACCGGCCATGGGAAAGTGGTCATCGACCATCTATTGAGCTCTCGGCCACCAATTCATGGCCGGCCGGCACTGAGTGTAGTCGGTCGGCCATGTATGACTGTAGAATCCTGTTTTGACAGCAGCAGAGGACAAACATGGCATGGCAATGCATTTCAAGCAAATGTGTGCACCAACACCCTCCTTATCATGTTCATGACGCAAAGGAGGATGGTCCTTGATTCTCGGACCACCAATCGCGCATTTCAATGCGTGATGGCCAAGAAGCCAAGTTGTGCATTTTGATGTAAAATGTAATGCACACAAACACATAAGGAACCCAACCTCAATCATGGTGACTCAAGAGGCAAGGCATGCATGCTCAATGCAATGCAATGCAACCTAGGCATGTGAGCTAACTATGCAACATGAGAATGCCAACGAGCATGCAAACATGCAAACATGTCACTAGTGTGCAAGCTAACAAGCATGTAAGATGCAATGTAAACATGTAAACATGCAAGACATGTAACATGTTAGGCAACCAAACAAAAGGGAAATGCATGCCAAATGCACTACCATTTAAGCATGTGACAAGATGTTTATGGGCCAAGTATGTGACAACGTGCGAGGCCAATGCATACGCAAACACTCATGCACACAAAGTCCAACACTTGAGCATAAAGAGGCAGCTTGTAAGCATACTTAACATGGACAAATAGTATACATGATAAGCTTTGAAAATATGTAGAAGATGATGCCAAATCAACCTACCAATGCAAGCAAAGCATGCAATCAAGCCCAAGGACTTAAACTATGGTCATGTGACACATGAAGCAAATGACCAAAGCGGACCAAAACAGTCCCAAATCATGCCAAAGTGAGCCCCAAAAACCACTTAGATGGCATCTAAATGACCTAATCTTAGAGGCATGCACAATGATACAAACATGGAGCATAAGACACAAGCCTTTTAAAGCATTAAAGGGGTATCAAATGCAAGCATACAAGCATACCACAAGGACTGAAATGATGCTATAAGTGGTGCCAAACCACTGAAACAAAGCAAGTAAAGCATGCTAAAGGGGTCAACACTCAAGGCTCACAAGGGGGATTACATAGTAGCTATACAAAGCAGAGCATGGATGACCCAAGTAACCAAAAAAAGACCTTAAGCACACTAAAATATGCATAAAAGCTTCACAAAGCTAAGCCAAAACAAGTAAGCATAGTGGTCTAGATGCTAAGTACATGTTAAGGCAAATAATGGCATTACAAGACAAGTAAGCAAGGCAAGCATGGTGTGTCTAAACCAATTAAAAATAGTGCTATTCCATGACAAAATAAGCACAAATACGCATTGAAAAGATGCTAAACAAAGCTAAGCATACAAGCTACAACACAAGCCCTTTGTGTGGGCATCAAGGCAATATGGAGAGGGGATGACCCTCTCCCATTTAGGACCTCAAAACCACCTCTCCACCACTGAAAATCCTCTGGATTTCAGTGGTAGAGAGGTCATGCAAAGACCACAAAAATGGCCAAAATAGATGGCCTCAAACAAGGCCTAACAAGGCCTTGGAGGGGGGAGACAACCCCAAACCTCAAAGAGACCTTAAACAAAGTTCTAAAGCTAACAAAATCAGAACTTTTATATGTTATACACTAAGCTCAAAAATAGATGCAAGATAGGTTAAAAGTTAGTGCAAGAATGGGGAATAAAGGAGATAGGTTCTTACCCTTGAAGAACACTTCAAGAACACCAACCTCAGACCTCCCTTTAGATCAAAATCAGCTCAAAAACCTTGAAACCAGTCCCTCAACACCTTCACAACCAGAGTATGGTGTAATACTAGGTGCCTTAGTGCAAAACTAAGAACAAAACACCCTCTTGGAACACCAAACACACACAACTATCTAGAGATATATATATATATATATATATGCCCTAATCTTAGAGTTGTTCAACCTCTGGAAAGGGAGGGGAGGCCTTTCTCTTATAGGCAAGGCCAATCCAAGCTTCCAAGGGAAGCTAAGTTAAGGAAGCAAATCCCTCCATACACGTGTATGGAGGGGGTGCAAAGTGGGTGCCAGCTATCACAGCTGGCACAAAATATCTGCCAAAAGCAGATGCACAGTGGCCGGCGAGCCAAAAATGACAAATTGGCCAAAACAATGGTCGGCCGACCACAAAGACCGCCTGCCTGCCAAACATTTGGCCGATGTCAACAAAACAATGGCCGGTGGACTCAAGCCATGGCCGGTGAGGTGTGGGGGTGGCCAACAAGCCATTCCCTGCCCCTCAAAAGCAAAACACAAGTGTTTGGTGCCAAACCAAACACAAAACAGTCGAGTCGAGAGGTCTTGAGGCAAGGCGTGTGACTGAGTCCCCCGGGAACTCAAGACGAACACGAACATGGATGATCACCGAGTGTTCAAACGGTGACGTCCAAGTCTTGAGGACGGTCAAAAATGGGGTGTCTACACTTATGCTCCATGATCGGGTCATTGTGCATGCCCCTATGCTTAGGTCATTTAGATGCCATCTAAGTGGGTTTTTGAGTTTGTTTTAACATGCCATAAATCTGATTTTGGTTGTTTAAATCATACCATGTTTGGTTGTATTAGGTGTAGTGTAACACCTCTTTTGTGGCCTTGTATGCCTCATGTTTTGCCCCTTTGTTTTAGCTTGTTTTGGCTTTGGTCATTGCATGTTTTAGGCTCACCCTGCCATGATTTAGGAATGTTTTGGGTTATGCTTGCCATATGCTTTTTGTTTTGTGTAGCCTTGGTTTGAGTCCCTTGGTTGGTTTCAAGTTTTGGGCTTTATTGCATGCTTTACTTGCATGCTTTGGTTGATTTGGCATCCTCCCTAACATGATTTCAGAGCTTAACATGTTTGCCTAATATCCATGATTGTCTCCTTTTAAGTGTTCTTAAAAGTTGCTCTACCATGCTTAAAGTAATGGACCATTAGCATGCATGTTTGTATGTGTATTTCATGCCCTTGTTGCATTATTTTAGCCATTGATTTGGACCTATTTGAGAGCTGTCCATTTTGGTTTAAGTCCATCCCCGCATGTTGTTGCATGCTTGCCTTGCATGTTGTCGCATGCTTGTTGCATATTTGGTGAATTGTATGTTGTAGCATGCTAGTTCAATTGTGCCTCGTTGTGTACTTGGTCCATGACATGTTGTTGTGTGCTTAAGTTGTAATGCATTTGGCATGCATTCTCTTTTTTAAGTTGCTTAACATGTTGTCACATGTTTGCCTTGCATGCTTGAATGTCCATGTTGCATTTTGCATGCTTGTCTAAGTTGCGTTGCATTTGGCATGCTTAGCCTTGTATGCT
Source organism: Camellia japonica (assembly GCA_030407325.1). Taxonomy (NCBI): domain Eukaryota; kingdom Viridiplantae; phylum Streptophyta; class Magnoliopsida; order Ericales; family Theaceae; genus Camellia; species Camellia japonica. The sequence goes on along the minus strand of JAPPVO010000024.1, from coordinate 89,962,195 downwards.
TGAATGTCCATGCTCATGTTGCACTAGTTTTGCTTGCATGTTCACATCCCTTGCCTCTTGATAAACCATGATAGAGGTTAGGGTCCTTTATTTGTTTTGTGTGCATTTCATTTGACATTAAGATGCACACTTGGCTCCTTTGGCCATAATGCATTGAAATGCGTGATTGATGGCCCGAGGGTCGAGAACCATACTCCTTTGAGTCTCAAACATGATAAGGAGGGTGGTGGTGCAAACATTGCCTTGAAAATGCATTGTCATGCTCTGTCTGTCCTCTGCTGCAGCAAAACAGCATTCTGCAGGAAGAGATGGCCGGTCAGCCATCTTCAGTGCCGGCCGGCTATGCATTGTTGGCTGAGAGCTTCATTCTTGGTCGATGACCAATTTCCCTTGGCCGATGGCCTCATCTCTTGGTCAATGACCTCCCACAGTGCTCAGGGAGTGGTTCAGAAGCATCCTTGAGACTTGTGCAGTTTTCAGAGGTGCAGATCAGTGCAAACAGAGGCAACATGTGACATGGCGATGGATTTCCGAGTGAAGCCGAGCATGCATGCATTTGACCCTCTTCCCGAGGCTACTTTACTGTTTTCATAGCTTAATTAATTTGTTTAAATTGTTAAGTGTTGTGTAATAATTAATTAGCTTGTTAGTTAGTTAATTTGTATTATTCTTTTGGTCCCTTCGCCGAGAGGGCGCAATTGTGTAATAAGTGTGCGTGCGTGTGTGAATGTCTTCCAACCCCACGTCTTTCTCCCTTTTACTTACCTACTTTTAAATGGTTAGTTTTAGGTCATGTTTCAATTAGCATACTTATGTCAGCATGTTTGCATACATTCATTCGTATTGCACACACCAGGCTCGGCGCATCATACTAATTGCATAGTATTTCAATTCCAACTTGAATACGTGTATCGAGTTGTCGCATTTCACATGCCATTCTTAGATTAGCCAAGCCTATTCTAGTTGCATTTTGCATGTGTTGCATTAGCCATCTTAACATGAACTAGGATCATGCATGATTTCTAACTAGTTTCTTGTTTTGGCTCAGAGTACACTGTGAGTGTTTATACTTTAGCATCTTGCATGTGTGTAAGTGTTAACATGATAGCATGCTTGCCATGAGGCTAAGTGCTTATATGATATAACTGTCTGAATGCCTGTGGGTGAAGGTTGGATTGCTTGAATTGGAATAATTCATCGAAATCCGTGTTTTAGCTTACTTGCGAGTAGCAAAATTCAAGACCATTTCCAAACAAACGGATATGCGATGCTTTGTTCCAAGTTAGGTGATCTAGTCTATACTTGTGTGTTGTACGAATCACGTAGTAAAGATTAGCCAATTAACCGGAATAAGAACACATGTGTTTTCAAAAACTCGATATCATGTTTAGTACAGGCTGATCTTTGATCGGGCGAGTGGGGGTGCTCATAGATGACCTTCCCCAATCATACCCAAGTTCCGAGCCGAGGCAACTTTGGTGATGACGGACACGTGGCCTTAGGCAACGAGTCAGGGTTTCCTAAATTCCCCCAAAATAAATATTTATGTGGCGACTCTGTATCTGGCAAAGCAGTCCATGTTTGGCACTTCTTTCTTAAAAATCAGTTTTCCAAAACGATTTGCCGGAGTTGGACTCTTTGGTGATTTATCGGTCTCGCATTGCACTTTGTGGGATTAGATTTAGAACCGTGACATTTGAGTCCGAACTGTAGAAGCAAGGCCCTCGAGGGCGCGTCTACAAGCTTACACCCATCCATTTCCTTAATTGCCAACTCAGCAGACCCGTGATTGCTCAAAGTTCAGAAGAAGTTATGGCCATGATAATGGCTCTAAACCAGGGAATTGCCAGGAAGGATGAGACTATTGCTGAAATGCAATGCCCATCTGGCGCATCTACCACACATCTAGCCCCATGCCCCCAGCCGAACTTTAGCCCACCTCCGCCAGCTGAAGGTTTGTAGGGTCTAGATCCTTGAGAAGGGTTGGCTCAAGCTCGAGTTTTTAGACCCTTGGTGTAGTCTAATGAGGGCCTTTTTCCTCTTGATATTAATGATCTCGACCCGACCTTGTTTAAAATTGCTGACCTTGAGAAGAAGTATAAAATGGCACAGGGTATTAACTCTACTCCCGACATTGAGGATAGGTACACCGAGGTTGCCATAAGGCTTCCAGATAGATTCAAAATGCCACACACTGATCGTTTTGATGGGTCTGGAGATCCTATGGTACATATTTGACTTTTCTTGGATGTCCTGAAACCTATGGGTCTGACTAAGCCGCAGACACTCTCTCTATATGGAAGAACCTCTGTCGAGTACAGCAACCACTTGGTATACCAAGTTGAAGGATGCAGTGAAACAGAAAGGAAGATTTGGCTGAGGCGTTTGTCAATCAGTACTCTTACAATACACAAATTGAAATGACCACCCAGGAGCTTGAAGCAACCCACCAGAATCCTAAAAAACCTTTTGTGGAATTTGTTGCAAAGTGGAGAGCAAAGGCAGCACAAATGACAGATCGACCTTCTAAGAGGGACCAAGTGCGGATAGTGGTGCAGAACCTTGATCTTGATATGTTACAAAAGTTAATAGTCGCTCCACTGTTCACTTTCAAAAATTTACATGAATTAAGGATTTAGATTGAGATCGCATTAAACAAAGCGATTATTCCTAGAACAAGCAAATCGACAAGGAGGGTGTTTTCCAGAGTACCAATGCTAGTAGTTGCACTATTCCCAAACCCATTGAAATCAGTACCGCCACTATCGATCCCAAAACTGCCAACCCCTTTGCCAAATCCAACCCACAAACAGCCAGCCCGACCTGAGCTCAAGGCAGAACTTTCACCCCCCTCCATATAAGCCTAACCAGCGCACTAAAAGTCCTGATGGAAAGAGAGTATCTCAAACCCCTTCATCCCCAACCTCTTCTTGACCCACTCCCTACTAGACATAACCCCACAAAATACTGTGCATATCATCTATGATAACCTTATCCTGTGTTGTGTTAATTAATCATGATTATGCTTGTGAATGTGTGTTTAAATTAATTTTGGGTGCTAATTTCTTTACTATTTGATTTTGTGAAGTTATATCTATTCACCGTAGGAAAATCTATCGAACTTACTGCTTTAATTTGAAAATTTAAAAGCCGTAGAGGCGACGAAAGTTGAAATTGTCTGTGTCATTGTGATTAATGTGATTTTTAGAGCCTATGGTGAAATTTAATTAAAAATTGATTCGGATCAAAATAATTAGATTGAGATGGTTAAATTAAGCACAATTACATTGCCTTAATCAAATTTGATTAGGCAAGCTTATATATATGGGCCAATTTACATTTAAGCTCATTTTTTTTTTTTTTGAGCTCAAGATCTGAAATACACACTTTAGAGAGCGAGGGAGTCAGATTTAGAGTGAGGGAGGGCTCATCCTTGAAGGTTTTAAAAGGAAATTCAAAAGCTAGGTGGATTAGCACAAGAACTAGCTAGAATTTGGAAAATTGGAGCTTCTAGGGTCAAGCACGAGGGCAAATCCATCGGCTGAACACTGTGAGTAATATCTTAGTGAAGATACTCTCAAGTATGCTACTTTCCAAATGCTTACTTCTGTATAAGCTTCATGGATCCGTTAATTCGAATTACGAAAGAGTATGCTATATGTTTAATTGTTGTATAAGACTCCGTGAAGAACATGATTTGGGCCCAAGGCCGTTTGATATGTGATAAGAATATGAATTGGGCGCAAGGCCATTTGCCGTTTGAATAATACGATGGGCTAAAGGCTGTCTGGATAATATGTGATGGGCCTGAGGTCGTCTGACATGAATGATTGGACTCGAGGCCGTTTGATATGAATGATTGGGCTCGAGGCCGTCTTACATGAATGGATTGGGCCCGAGGCCATTTGACAAGAACGAATTGGGCCCGAGCCTGTTTGATACGATAGGCCAAAGGTCGTTTGATATAATTGGGCCTAAGGCCATCTGATGTATTTGATATAAATATGAATGGGCCTAAGGCTGTTTGATGTGTTTGTTAAGAATTTCATTCAGGTAACTTGTTTACTTTGGTATTATTCACTGGACTTTCTCACACTCTTATTTATATGTATGTAGGTGAGCAAAGAGATGTACAAACCCAGCCTCAGTGAAGAATGTGAGAGGTAGTCAAGTTTTGTGGAGTCAGCCTGAATGTCTCACGCATGAGACTTTGTTCCTTGTACTTGCCCTTTTGTCTTGCACCTTACTACCCTGGTGGTTTCGTTGGATCACTTATGTATGTAAACTTTTGGTTTGGCTGACTATAAGTTTGAATGATCTTGTATGTACAAGATATTAAGTTGTTTTTCGGTGTGAGTTATTAATGAATATTTGTGAGATGTTTTGATATGCCATGTAAGCACAGCTCTTTGGACAAAATTTTTAAGTCTGCTTCTGCTTTGGCCCCATTATTATTATAAAATATGTTTGATTTTGTTAGAGGCCATAGGTAATCTCATGATTACTGGCCGGTTATGACCTTAATCTATAGGGACGAGTTCGGGTCATGGCAGAGTGGTATCAGAGCATGAGTTAATAACTCACACACTTGTCCAAATGAGCAATGAGCATCTAGAAAAGATCTAGGATGCATTTATGTGATAAGTATGAACTTGGAGGCATTGAAAATATGCTTACATGTTTCGAAATGAATGACTTTGTACTATATGCTTTGAGATTTGCTTGCATTGTGATTTACTTGAGTATGTATGCTCTTTTGTATATGCATACTTGTGTATATTTTGTATGAGGAATAATTCAAGTTTAATCAGATAATAGTGAGAGCAAGAGGTGATGAGTTAGAGGAGTCCTCCATTGCTAGAATGGATAGGATGGAAAGATTGATATAGGAAATGGCAAAGACATTGAGACAACAACAACAATGGCAGCAATAGTGGCAACAACCGCACCTTCCACCTCTGGTACCACCTGTACTAGACTTGCAAAATGATGACCGCACACTAGCTCTCACCAAAGAGTTTAAGAAAATGAAACGGCCATAGCTTCACGGAGGATTGGATCCATTAAAGGCTAAAGCATGGGTCCTTGGAATAGAGAAACTGTTTGAGGTATTTCCATGTCTAGAAACACAGAAGGTATTGCTAGCCACCTTTACATTGGAAGATAAAGCGAGAAGATGGTGGATGTTAATGCGTGAGAACCATAAAGACATTGGCTGGGCACGATTTTTGGAAATCTTCTACGATAAATACTTTCCATAATATATCCGGGATAGAAAAGTGTCAGAGTTCATGGAACTTAAGCAAAACAACATGATAGTAGCTGAGTACGAGGCCAAGTTTACTAAATTGGCCAGATTTGCACCACACATGGTCGATGCCGACTATAAGAAAGTGAGAGACTTCGAGGGAGGTCTTCACGATGATATTTTGGAGAAGGTGAACGTACTAAAGCACAAAACCTACGTTGATGTACTAGATCAGGCCATAATATTAGAAGCTAAAATTGCTAGGTAGAGTAAGCCAACAATCGAATGGAAAAGTAAAAGGCAGGGCTTCTTTTCAAAGAAGAGACTTTCAAAGAAGCAAAATATGGGGTCCTCAAGTACTTCAAATTCTTCCAGAGATATGTCTCCAATGTGTAGTCGATGTGGTAAAAGACATCGTGGGGTTTCCTACCATCTTTCAGGGGCTTGCTTTAAGTGTGGTAAAGTGGGACATATGGCAAGGGATTATAACCAAGCCAGCGAAAAAGTGGGCTGCTAGTTCAACTGAATCAGTCCCAAAACTAGGAAATACCACGAAGCCTACTTGTAGACACCCCATTTTTGACCGTCCTCAAGACTTGGACGTCACCGTTCGAACACTCGGTGATCATCCATGTTTGTGTTCGTCTTGAGTTCCCGGAGGTCTCGGTCACGCGCGCCTTGCCTCAGGATCTCTCGACTCGACTGTTTTGTGTCTGGTTTTGCACCAAACACTTGTGTTTTGCCTTGGAGGGGCAGGGAATGGCTTGTGGGCCATCACCACACTTCACCGGCCATGGCTTGAGGCCACCGGCTGTGTCTTGTTGGCACCGGCCAAATATTTGGCCGGCCGGCACTATAGATGGCCGGCCGACTATCTTTTTTTGGTCAATTGCATTTTTGGCCGGCTGACTACTGTGCATCTGCTTTTGTAGATATTTTCATGCAGCTGGCATGCACTTGGCTCCCCTCCATACACGTGTATGGAGGGATTTCCCTCTTAGCTAGCTTGTCTTGTAAGCTTGCAAGATTGAAGCTCTATAAGAGGAGGCCTCCTCTCCCTCTTTTAGGGTTAGAAAACATTTTTAGAGGGGCTCTGGTTTTAGGGTTAGGATTTGTATCTATTCTATATCTATACCTTCCTATCTTTTGTGTTTTGTGCGTGTTTTGCCTCACTTTTGTGCACAAACACCCACCATCACACCTTCTCTTGGAGCTGAGGCACTAGAGGGCTATTCTTGGACTCTTTGGGTGGTTTTGAGCTCAAAGAACCAGCTGGTCTACCATTTTTGAAGAGGGTCGACAAGGGTAAGGACTTTACCTTTAAATACCCCATTTTTGCAAAGCTTTTTTGCCTATCTTGCAACTATTTTTGAGCTTAGTATATAACATATAAAAGTTCTGTTTTTGCTTCCTTTAAATAGTTGTTTAAGGGTGTTTTAAGCTTTGGGATCATTTGACCCCTCTTAAGCCTTGTTAGGCCCCATTTTGTACCATTTTGGTTGAGCTCCAGGACCACTTTGTTTGGGCCTCCTCACCACTGAAATCTTGAGGGATTTCAGTGATGAGGATGGTGCCTTGAGGTCCTAAGAAGGAGAGGGCCACCCCCTCTCATCGTTGTCCTTGAAAAGGGCCATTTTTGCCTCATATGTGAGCATCTAGTTTAGGTCCATGTTGACCATGCCTTGATTGTTATTTGGTAGTATTTTACCATGTATTACCTCTGTTTCATGTTGGTTTAGACACACCTTGCATGCCTTGCATACATGTCATGTAATGCCATCATTTAGCCTTAACATGTCTTATGCTTTGAGCCCTTGTTCTAGCATGTTTTTGGCCAAGCTTTGTGAAGCTTCCATGTTTATTTTGGTATGCTTGAAGTCTGTTTTGGGTTGCTTTGGTCGGCCATGGCATGCTTTGTATAGCTACCTTACATTTTGGCTTGTTAGCCTTGAGTTTTGGGCCATGTTGCATGCTTGGCTTGCCTTTGCTTGCTTGGTTTGGCACCATCACTAACATGATTTCAGAGCTTTCCATGTATGCCTTGCATCCATGTTTGCATCTTCTTAAGTGTGCTTGAGAGTTGCCCTTTGTGCCAAAGTGATGGACCATGTTTATATGCATGCTTGTATGTGTATTTGGCTCCACTTCCTTAGCTTTTGGCCACTGTTTTAGGCTTGTTTAAGGGCTGCCTAATTTAGTTTAAGTCCATCCCTTGGCATGTTGTTGCATGCTTAGCTTATGACATGTTGTTGCATGTTGAAATGGTGTTGCATTTGGCATGCATTCCCCTCCTTGTTTTGGTTGCTTAACATGCCATATGTTTTGCATGTTTGTGTGTTGGCATTGTACCTTGTATGCTCATTTAACTTGCATGCTTGTTATATGCCTTGCATGCTTCCCATATGCTCATGTTGCATGCCTAGTTAACATACTTAGGTTGCATTGCATTTGCATGCATCTTTCACCTCTTTATAAAGCCATGATAGAGGTTGAAAGCCCCTTTGTTTGCTTACTTGGTTTGCATTGCATTTGAAATTAAAATGCACAGTTGATTCTTTGGACCATCATGCATTGAAATGCGCGACTGGTGGTCCGAGAATCGAGGACCATATCCCTTTGAGTCATGAATATGATAAGGGGTGTGATTGGTGCATACATTGCTTAAAATGCATTGTCATGCCTTGTTTTTCCCTCTGCTGCTGTCAAAATAGGTTCTGCAGGAAGATTTGGCCGGCCGGCTATCTCCAGTGCCGACCGGCCATCCATAAGTGGCCGATGGATTAATTTGTGACCGATGACCATTCTCCATGGCCGGTGACCAATTCCCTTAGCCGGTGGTGTTCCACAGCATTCAGAGAAGCAACCCTGAGATTTGTGCAGTCTTCAAAGAAGGATAACAGTCAAAGCAGAGGCAACTTGCGCATGGCAGTGGCTTTCCGAGCGGAGCCGAGCGCGCATTGCATTGGCCCTCTTCCCGAGGCTATTTACTGCTTTCATTAGATTAGTTAATTTGTTAATTAATTAATTGGTCTGTAATATTTAATTAGCTTGTAGGTTAATTAATTGCATTATTCTTTCGGTCCCTCCGAGCGAGGGAAATTTGTAATAAGTGTGGGTGCGTGTGTGCATGTCTTCCAACCCCACTTCTTCCTCCCTTTTACTTACCTGCTTTGATGGTTAGTATTAGGACATGTTTACTTTAGCATCCTTATGCCATGCATGCGTGCATCATTCATCAGTATTGCATGCACCGGGCTCGGTGCATCATGCTAAACTGCATAAGTATTTCAAATCTAACTTGAATACATGTTACTTGTGCATTTTCACATGTCATTCTTAGATTAGCCGAGCCTATTCTAGTGACATTCTGTATGCGACATTAGCCATTTAACATGAACTAGGATCACTCATGATTACTAACTAGTTTATTGTTTTGGCATGGAGTACGATGTAAGTATTTATTTTAGCATCTCACATGAATGAATGTTAACATGACAGCATGCTTACCATGTGGCTAGATGCTTATGTGATATAAACTGCCTGAATGCCTGTGGGTGAAGGTTGGATTGTTTGAGTTGGAACAACTCATTGAAATCCGTATTTTAGCCTACTCGCGAGCAGCAAATTCTAAAACGTTTTCCAAACAAACGGACATGCAATGTTTTGTTCCAATTTAGGCAATCTGGTCTATACTTGTTTGCTGTGCGCATAACATAGTAATTCTAGGCTAATAACCGGAATAAGAACACATAATGCTTTCAAAACAAGATATCACGGTTAGTAGAGGCCGATCTTCGGATCGGGCGAGAGGGGGTGCTCATAGCTGACTTTCCCCAATCATACCCAAGTTCCCGAGCCGAGGCAACTTTGGTGATGACGGACACGTGGCCTTTGGTACCGAGTCAGGGTTTCCTAAATTCCCCCATTAAAAATATTTAGGTGGCGACTCTGTATCTGGCAAAGCAGTCCATGTTTGGCACTTCTTTCAAAAATCTATTTTCTCAAAATGATTTGCCGGATTTGGACTCTTTGGTTCAAGGTTAAGAACCGTGACACAAAAATCGAGTCCGAACTGTGGCAGCATAAGTCCCTCCCTCGGGGCGCGTCCATAGTTTTTGGCGACTCTGCTGGGGATTTTAGAGAGCTTGACTCGAACTCGTGATATCTTGTTTTGATTTCACTTATGTGTTTCTTTGCATTGCATGTGCATTGGTGCGCCTAGGACACCGTGTTGGCCATCTGCTATTCCTGAATGGTTTGCCGGAGGCTTGTCTTGTCAAGGCATGACCATAAGGCTGACCGGTTGCGGGCTCTGCCAGTATGGGAACACAAACCCCGGTTTCACCGGGGCACCCTTTCGACCATTTGACCTAGTGCATATTCGGAATCCATAGTGACCATTCCAAGCTAGGACAGGTTGCTTACCCGATAGGTTGTTTGAAACCGCTGCATGCGTAGTGAAACCCTAGCTCCTGACAAAAGTAGGACAGGGAAACCCTACCCCAACATAGGGGTGTTTTGGCTCTCTTTTACTTGCTATGTGCTTTTGGAGTGTATCTCTACAGGAACGCGCATATTAGTTTGCAAGTTTGAGTATCAGGCCTGAGGGCACCAGTATCAGTATTTGTGAGAATCAGTTATATCTGCGGGTATCCGATTCAGTTTTGGGGCAGTGATTTTGGGGAACAGTGATCAGTAGTAGAGTACAGTTGTTCGGCGACACCTGTGTTTGATCCGTTTGGCTGAAATGCTGCTTGTTTTTCCTTTCAGTTCAGAGAGTTGATACAGAATAGTCAGTGTTCCCCTTGCTGAGGCAAGACAATATCTGATCTGTCAGTCACCGTTCAGTACAGCGGACTTATGATGACGCAGAATTCGGAGCAAATCGTGGTTATGATAGCCGCATTAGATCAAGGAATCACTCTGCAAAGTGAGACCAATGTTGATGTGCCGCATCCACCGAAGTCGCCTGCTGCGCACTCGGTCTGGGCCCCCCAGTTGTATCAGGCTTGTGAGCCCACCACATTCGAATTGATGGGGATGATAGGTGACCTCCAGAGGTCCGTGGCGGATCTTGCTTACGGAATATCGGCTTCGCCACCAGCTGCACCATATGCCGGAAATTTTGTGTCACAAGAGCCCCCACTATTGGGACGGATTGTAATCGAACTTAGTCAACCCGAGGTAGCCTCCAGCTATGGCAATGACGTTTCAACATCAACCCAAACCCTCGATCAGGCCGAGGCCAAAGGTAAGGACAAAATGAAGGTAGATGCCGATCCCATTGAACAACTGCTATGGGCAGTCGAGGCTTTGAAAGCCCGGGGGATGAGTAAGCAACAAGTATTCGCAGTCCTGGCCAAGACTGTAGATAATGTTTTCCCCGCTCCAACTGAAGGCAGTACCAGCCAGTCAGAAAACCAGGATAGGCCCCGTCATGCCAGAACAGTTCCTTCTGTTCCCAACCCTGCACCCGGGAAAGATCAGAAAGTCAAGGCAGTGCCTGCCGACCCGTTCGCTAGTGCGTCTAGCAAGAATACTCAAACTTCAAAGTACCTGCCCCGAGGGCGCAGGGTCTTTCACACTCTTTACATGTCGTTGTCGAAAGCACTCCAGATCCTGGCCGAAAGAGGGCATCTTAAACCCTTGGAGCCTCGGCCTCTCCCGAAGAATCTCCCTCTCACACATGATGCTTTGTACTGCGCGTACCACCAGCAAACCGGTCATGCTACCGATAATTTTTTCGCCTCCGTCATGAGGTGCAAGATTTGATCGACAACGAGGTTATCCTCCCGCCACCTCAGCCAAGTCCGTTACTACCCAGCTATTGATTTTGAGGATACTGCGAGTATGTGATCGGGTTGGACCACCTGTGGGCGGCCCTGTATTTTGATGTGGCGTCTGGCACGCATTTTTGAGCATCTGCGAATGCTAGTTTTGTAAATTCTGGCTTGGTTTCGAGTCAGTCTTTTGTTTTGTTTTGAATATGTCTCTTCGTCTTGAGTCAGTTCTTTTTGCTTAAGGGTCTGTCTTGTTGTAGCGAGTCGGCTCCTCTTGTATAGAATGTCAGGTGATTCCGGGATTGTTGCCTCGAACACCGTTTTGTTTTGCAATTACTCCTTTTGCTTTCTTTTTGAGTCTGTCTCTGCTGTGGAGCCAGTTGCAACCAGGAAATCTGAATGAAACAGCTGCGGCTAGCGTGTTTCCATGCTTATTGCTTATTTTGAGCTAGTTGTGCCAGAGGATTTGAATGGAACGACCGTGCATTCCACCTGCTCTTTTGTGCCCTGAAAATCATTATAATGACCTAAGTTTTTCAAAAACCTTTTTGAACGCTGCGGTAAAAACGAAGAGGAAGGAATTCCTTGGGTTTTGCAAAACTTTGATCATTTGAGAGAAAGAGAGGCGTGCTAAGTCTTTAATGACTGAAATCATGCCTGTTAGCGTGAGTACTGAGAAGGACCCTGGCTTGATCCAGACTGGTTTCACACTATCTTCAGCGCGAGCGATTTGTCGCTTTCTTAAAAACTTTCAAAAACAAAATGTTTTGCGCGGTCCTGTGAAGACCTGTGTGGAATCGCTCTTGAGATTGTGCAGCCTAGGATCGCTCTCAGCCTCAAGATTCAATCCGTTTGTTTTCAAGCCTTGACCACAATTCGGACTGTTCAACGGTCAACTACCATGTAAGGCCTGTGTGGCCAGATTTGAAGCAGCCCTCGAACAAGAGGCACCAAAATTAGATAAAGAAGGTCAGATCTCACCACAAGAAGCTCGTGAAGCAACCGTGATGGATCCTTCTGCAAATCAATACAACAGCCATTCTCCTGGATACAGAGAGACTTCAATCTCAAAACCATTTGGCATGGACTTGTTAGACTTTTACCCTTTGAGAGGCTCGCTGGGCCGAAAACCCGAAAGGGTGACCTAGGAAAAAGTTAGAGCAAGGAAAAATATATACAAAAGTAAAAAAAAAAAAAAAATGCAAAAAGAAAGCAAAAAAAAAGAAGAAGAGAAAAGAAAAAGAAAGCAAAAAAAAAAGCTCGCAAGGTCGAAAACCCGCATCGGGCACCTTGGCAAAAGTTAGAGCCTAAAAAGTGAAGGTTAAAATACCGAGTGTACCTTAACCAGAACTACGTAAGGCTTGATTCCCATGTTTGGGATACGTAGGCAACTTCATCCTGAAGTCCAGCCCCCAACGCTTTCAAAAGCGTTTAGTCCATTGTAATGGTTTTGATCATCCTTGCCCTCTCTGAATCTGATAGTTCAGTTGTGACAACCGGAACTACGTAGGCAACTTCATCCTGAAGTCCAGCCCCCAACACTTTCGAAGTGACTGTGTCCATATATTGGTTCTGACCGTCTTCGTCTTCTCGTGTCCGAGAGTTCGATCATCACTGATGATGACTGTTTGCAAAATGCTGCGACATCATCCAAACAAGGGGCAACTTTCCGTTGCCATGAGTTGCCACGAGTCACCGTTCAAACCAGGGGCAACTTTCCGTTGCCATGCAACCCTTTCAAGCAAGGGGCAATTTTCCATTGCCTCCGATCCGAGGTTGCGCATCTCGAGGGTAGGTTCCGTGCTCGTTTAGCATTGGCTGTTTGCAAAAATAGTTTTTGAAAGTTTTTACTGAGGTTGACTATTTTCTCGAAAACTATTCCATTTTCCAAAACTGGACCCTTTTCATGGACCCAAAAAAGGAAAATTTTCAATGCTCGTAGCCTGACTTGCATGATTTTAAATCAAAGTCGAACAAGTATGCTAATCTAACTTTCATGTTGGTCAAAATTGTTTTAAACCAAAACAAAAAATGGTCAAAATGATGAACTAGGGGCACAGTCGAGTCAGGTGTTCTGTCTTTCCCCCGTCATTAACATACTTGCCAGAAGGGCGCTCTATTCACCGGAAGAGGGTACCACTGAAGCTGTCAGTAAAGGGCTGTGAGCTGTCAACAACCTCTAAGTAATGAGGTATCAAACCAAATGCGAAGCACAAATCAGAGTAAATCAAGATACTCCATTCTCCATCCAGAACATTGACTGAACGTCACCGGAAAAAATAGCCGCGAGCTAATAATATTGGGCGTGAACCCACAACTTCCTATTCATCCATTAATCACCCTGGGGAGGGACGAAGAATGAGAGAATAAAGAATAGAGAGGTGTAAGTCGAGAGAAAGTGAGAAAAAGGGTTTTGAGAGAAAAACCGAGCTTGAGGGCCGAGTGATGTGAGAATCACAAATAAGAAAGGGTGGGAAATGTACCCGGAGGACTTGGCTCCTCGAGATTTGAGGTCTTTCATTTTTTTTTGTAAATACGTCCGTGTGTCGTGTCTTTTGTATTGTTTAGCCCAACTTTTGTTTTGGGTCTTTTCCGAGCGTGTCTCGTTGTGTTTAGGTCGTGTACCTTTTGTTTGAGTCTTTTTCCGCTGTGTTCAGTCGTAGGCTCAATACCCAGGTTGAAACCCTTTTTCAATTTCAAAAATCGTTTATGCTCAGAGTGCTGTGCCATTCTCTACATTTAGGCGAAGCAAAAGGAGAAAGGGGAAATTTGGGGCATCTGAGTGTGCTTCAACTTCAGCCGGTTTCACCTCTGTAGTCCGTCTTGTCAGATTGGGCTGTTTGTTTAGGATTTGCCGTGTGCAGAATGAACCAAGTGCTGTGTTATGGGCTGTATGCAGATTAATCCTCAGCAGAGTATGGGCTGTGTGTTCAGGTTAAGCAGTGGTTTGTATGGGTTGTTTTGTTGTTAACTGGTTCATTAACTGGTTATTACCATGCAAGTGTTCAATTTCAGACAACAGATCAATTTCATTTACATTGAGATGTAATATGATGTGATGTAATGCAATGTATGAAATATACAAATGTAACACTTTTTTAGACAAAAAAGTTTGTTTCATTTCATCATCTTTTTCAAGTACATAGTTTTGGAAACAAAAATCTTCCTGTGGCAGTACAAGGCACTCTAGCTACCAGCAAAAAGAAAAAGTACAAAAATAAAGAAAAACAGCAAAAATCTGGATCCATGTCCAAAGGTCTCAGGCCTAGGGGCCCGTCCTCATCCTCTTCCTGGACGAAGGTCCAGGAGTAGCGTCATCAGCATTATCATCTGAGTCTGAGCCCGAACCGTCTCCGGTCTCCTCCTCGGACGACTCTACCTCCGCTTCTGCCTCAGCCTCAGACTCCTCATCATCGTCATCATCAGGAAGTAGAGCCCACGAGCTGCTCCCTACATGGGTACACCCCGCTTTGGTGCAGGGGTATACTCTGCCATCTCGGGTAGAAACGGAAGGCCCGGCCGGAGCACCACCTACAGGAGGAATCTGGAAGGGATGCTGAAAAGTACAAAAGGCAAATGCATCAGAATACTGTGAACAGTTTATCAGTGCAGAATGCAGTGTATGAGTACAGTGTGTGAATACTGTGAGCAGTTTATCAATGAAGAATGCAGTGTATGAGTACAGTGTGTGAATACGGTGAATTAGTGCAGAATGCCGTGTATGAATGCAGTATATCAAATGTCATGAGGGCCGTGTATCGGGTGTTGTGTTGACAATATGATGCATCAGATTGTGTAGATTTTGAGACTGCGGTTGAAGAACATACCGGAATGCCATAGATGGCTAGAAAATCGAGACTCCGCTGGAACATCCCCATCATAGAGGCGGTCAGCTCCAGAGACTGGCAGGTATACTTGAAGGAAGCCTGCAAAAGTATTAGATGCATTAGTATTCTGCGGAATATCAAATAAGCTGAAATCAAATGATAATGCAAGATGCAAGATAAAGTAGTACATACCGGAGGTAAGTCGTAGAACCCGACTAACTCGTGATCAGCCGGAGGGGGAGCAATGGGAATATGGTAAGTCGCCCCACCCTGTCCCCGGCATGTCATCGAAGTAGGGAGCGCTAGCCAACTAGCCCCCCGTCCCTTCCGAGCTCCACCCCGGCCACGGACTCGAGCTGTCCTCGATGTCCCTGCTCTTGCTCCCGCTCCGACCGCTGGCCCCACTGGCCTCTCTCTCTCAGCTCGACGGCCACCGCTTAGAGGCCACATGATGAAGGTCCGGACGTACTCCGAGTAGTCGCCCTCAGCCCCTGAAACCATCTGCCTCCCAGCCGATCATAAGTCAGTCATTCTGCTCGGGAGTGATCTCTCTGTCTCCCTCATGTGCTCGGAGGTGTGAACCGGGACTATCTACTCCGGTAAATCTAGGGTCTGGCATAGGAAACGCTCACCCAGGTACCAAGCCCGACAGACCGGGCCCTTTAGCAAAATCCGGAAACGCGAGGTCTCCTCAGCACCGGCAAATCGATCCCGAATCACGACTGGCAATGGAGCCCAAGGCTGCCAGGTGATCTGAAAATGAAATGCAGATTGTTATCTACTCTTATTGAAAATACAGTGTAAAGCGAAGCTTAAATAAACTGCAAAGTTGAACATACCTCTGCGGGGGTGATGGTGTCGAAGTAGCGGCGGAAAAAGATAAACGTCTCCCGCGGTCTCCGTACACACCTCCCGTCAAAGCAGCGCGAGAACGGGACGACGAGAGGGGTCTCCACGTCTGGCACAGTCGCAAGTCTCGGAAAGTAGGCGTAGACCCACAACTGCAGAGCAAATACCAGTATGCTTATCAGATAAAGCAGAATATAGAATAAAGCAGAAATAGCAGGACCGTGTATTGTGCAGTATACAGTCAGCGTGTATTGTGCAGAGTGTACAGTGTGAGCAGTGTACAGTCAGTGTAAAACAGAGTATGTGTGTGCCATGTGAGCAGTGTACAGTCAGTGTAAAACAGAGTATGTGTGTGCCATGTGTGCAGTATACAGTCAGTGTGAAACAGGCCACAGTGTGTGCAGTGTACAGAGTACAGAAAATGTAAAGCAGAAATGAAAAGCAGAGAAGAAAATGTACCTTTCAAGCTCGCCAGTAGCCCCCGAGCAGCTGTCCGCTGCAACGGGAGGCTGAGCTCATGTACCCGTACAGAGTGGCCAAGGTAGCGCCACCCCAGTCATAGCGCAAGATCCGGGTGACGTCCACGAGAGCGCTGAGCAGGCAGAGAGGCACGGTGTTCGCCCGGTCGGCGAAAATGGTCGTCCCCAGCAGAAACATGAGGAAGCCGCGCGCATATCGCTCCACCGCCTTCTGAGTCATCGGAGCCTCCTCGACTAAGGCTGGCTGGACTCTGAACTGGACCTCGAACCATGAATATCGAACAAAGCCGGGACGTGCGAGAGGCGGCACCTCGCCGAGCAGGTAGATCTGAGCAGCCTCCCACTCGTCCATGTCGGTGTCGAAGGGGATCGGATCACCCCCTATCCCAATGCCGGTGAGCATCGAGAAGTCGTAGGGAGTCATCGTTATGTCTCCCGTAGCAGAGAAGTGGAAGGAATCGGTGGTGTCCCACCACCTCTCCGCTAGAGCGGCAAGGAGAGGCCTGCTTGTGGTGAGTCTGGAAAGTCCTCTGCAAAATGCGCCGAAGTCGGCCTGGTCCACGATGTGGCGAACCGCATCGGGTAGCTCCGCGTACCAATCTCAGGCGGCAATGTTCCCATACCCCCGAACGGCATGGGAATCTTCCTGTTTTCAAGCAAACAATTGCGAAGCAATGCTAAATGTACAGTTTTGAAAAGCATTCAGAATTGGTGAAGATACAGCATGTGTGCACGTTTTCAGATTCAAACAGATACCGGGTGCCGGTGTGCTTACAGTGAACTGCAAACGTGTGATGTGTCAGCGTGTTTGGGTGGTTCAGTACAGATACAACATGTGTGCCCGTTTTTCAGATTCAAACAGATATCGAGTGCTGTTGCGCTCATAGTAAACTACAGTGTGTGTTGTGTCAGTGTGTTTGAGTGGTTCAGGGCCAGTGCAGTGTGTGTGTACGTATCAGATTCAAACAGATATCAATTGCAAGTGTGTTCACAGTCAACTACAGTATACAATGTATAGGTGTATCCGGGCTAAGCAGTTAAAGAACATAATCAGTTACGGTAGTTAAGTGTTCTACATTGCGGAAAATAATACAGAGGGAAGAATATACCTCGGAAGCGCCAAAAGACAAATGGGATGCCAGCTCGCGCAGAAGAAGCTCTAGAGCCGCCGTCCTATCGAAGCTCCTGAACTGGCGAAGTCCGTCGGGAGGTAGGTCGCCAGGTCGAACGGACGGACGCTCAAGGGTAGAAGCTGGGCCCCGGATCCATCTCATGATCCGGGGAGTCCCGCCCCGTGGAATATCATCCGCCATGTCAAAAGTGATGAGAAAATGGCCGGGAAGTGGAAACCGGATGAGAATGTGAAAGGTCAACCGAAAAGTCAACCCCGAGAGGGCGAAAAAGCCGGGAAATGGAAGAGGTACAGAAATCGAAAGAAACTCGGGGGAAACAAACCCCAAGAGGTGGAAATAGCAAAGAAAACACCGAAACGAATAAATGTTCGGTTTAAAATGTTCGAAACGCGAAGATATTCGCGAATCAAACGATGAAACGGGTGCTAAAACGCAAGAAAATTGAGGAACGAAGGAAGAAAAATGCTCTAGAGAGAGAGGGGAAGAAATTTCGGCTAAGAGGAAGTAAGAAAATAGGGTTTGAAATCCTATTTTAGAAGACCCAAGCCAAAAAGACAAAATTGCCCCGATTCAGGCATTTTTGGCCGGTCGGCTACATTTTTGGCCGGTGATGTGTTTTGGTGGCCAGTGGATGGCCGGTGACTTCCCCTTCTGGCCGGTGAGCCTTCTACAACCTAATTTGGGTCAGATGTATAGTTTGGGACCTCCATTGCTCAAGACAGTACAAGAAATGGCATTTCCGAAGCTCAACCGGTCTCCGTTTTGACCTCGGACCGTGTCTTCTGTGCGTGGCACTCGAATACGGGTGTCGTGTATCCTTTTTGTCTCTTGCAAGAGTCGAAAGTTGCCCCCATATGCATTGTCTTGCATTTGCATACCTTACTTGCGTTGTTTCGTACTTTAATCCACGGTCTGGCGAGACCTTAAACACGCACGGTCTGGCGAGACCTTAAACCCGCTCGGTTGCATTGTCATGCATTTCAAACGACGCGCGTGGTTGTGCATTCGGGTTCACATGCATTGTCATGCATATCAAAAGACGTGCGTTGTCACGCACTCGCACTACATGCATTGTTATGTATCTCAAAAGTCGCGCGTTGTCGCGCATTTCGAAATCATGCATAATCATGCATTCAAAATAACAAAGCTCATGCATTTCAAGTGACCTGCGTTGTCGCGCACTCCATGTAGCATGCATTTCAAAAGCCAAAAACAACATGCATCATTTGCATTTACACAAAAAAATAGTGCATATGTCATGCATCATTGTAAATATTGCATATGTCATGCATTTCATTGTAAATAATGCATATGTCATGCATTTCATTGTAAATAATGCATATGTCATGCATTACAAAAAAAATAGTGCATATGTCATGCATCATTATAAATATTGCATATGTCATGCATTTCATTGTAAATAATGCATATGTCATGCATTACAAAAAAAATAGTGCATATGTCATGCATCATTGTAAATATTGCATATGTCATGCATTTCATTGTAAATAATGCATATGTCATGCATTACATTGTGAATAGTGCATATGTCATGCATCATTGTAAATATTGCATATGTCATGCATTTCATTGCAAAATAATGCATATGTCATGCATTTCATTGTAAATAGTGCATATGTCATGCATCATTTTAAGTACCGCATGTGTCATGCATTTCGTTGTAAATAGTGCATATGTCATGCATTTCATTGTAAATAGTGATATGTCATGCATCATTTTAAGTACCGCATGTGTCATGCATTTCGTTGTAAATAGTGCATATGTCATGCATTTCATTGTAAATATAGTGCATATGTCATGCATTTCCATCGTAAATATACATTCCATTGCATATTGTAAATATTGCATTGTAGCTTGCATGCATTCATTGCATCACATCCATCTAGGGCTCGCACCTTTCCTTGTTGAGCTTGGTCTGGTATGTGCTCATACTTTTCACGTCAAAGCACAGTTCTACATGTGTACGCGCCTATTCCACGCTGGTATGTTGGTTTGAGGGTTGCGGCACCTTTTCTGTGTTAGACATGGCTTGTTTGTGTCCATGCCTTTCCTAGGCAAGATTCGGTTTGGCCTGCGTGCCTTATTCATTGTAAATATACATTCCATTGCATATTGTAAATATTGCATTGTAGCTTGCATGCATTCATTGCATCACATCCATCTATGGCTTGCGCCTTTCCATGTTGAGCTTGGTCTGGTATGTGCCCATACTTTTCATGTTGAAACGCGGTTATGAGATTTGGTGTACGCCGCCTATTCCACGCTGGTATGTTGGTTTGAGGGTGACAGCGCAATTTTCCGTGTTAAACATGGCTTGTTTGTGTCCATGCCTTTCCTAGGCAAGATTTGGTTTGGCTGCATGCCATATCCACTGTATATATTACATTGTAGTGTAATTTTTGCATCCAGCATTAGGATCATTGTTCTTTCGTTAGCGAGTTGTTTCCCCACTTATGTCATTCCACCCAATACTCGTTCTTGTGTCTGTCTACATTACTCATAGTTCTGCATGTGTACGCGCTTTGAGGGTTGCGGCACCTTTTCTATGGTAGACAGACTTGTTACTTCCATCAATCTATTTGACATTTGTGTGGTTTTGAACCGCTCATGATTGGATCATGATTCAATTGCATTGCATGTCGTTTGCATTGTTTCAATTGCATTGCATTTCCTTTTGCATTATTATACATAGTTTTGTATATATTGCATATCATTTTGCATTCATTTTGTATGTTGCTAACAATATTGTACCTGTTAAGTTGCTTTCTTTTTCAGGCACGATATTGTATGTACGATTCATTTGAGGCTGGTGCAACCAGACGAGCCAGACAGGTATTGTATCCTCCGAGTGAGACGTTTTGAGAATTGCATAATTCTCTTACATCCTTTCTGCATTGTAGTGTAGTTTGGTGTACGTTTGCTTAAAACTGTCGCATGTTATGCTTCGTTACAGCTTTCTTTGCATGATCATAGGTTATGTTCGGCTTTGTGCATTGTATTGCATTTTGCCCCTGCCTTCGGGCGCATATCTTGTCTGTCTTGCATGTTTGTCTAAGTCTTCGGCCTTGTCAAAAATGGGTCGTCTCTGGGCTTTGACATTCACTCCCGTCATTGTTATGACTTCCGAGTTCTGTAAAAGAGGGGCAACTGTAGACACCCCATTTTTGACCGTCCTCAAGACTTGGACGTCATCGTTCAAACACTCGGTGATCATCCATGTTTGTGTTCGTCTTGAGTTCCCGGAGGTCTCGGTCACGCGCGCCTTGCCTCAGGATCTCTCGACTCGACTGTTTTGTGTCTAGTTTTGCACCAAACACTTGTGTTTTGCCTTGGAGGGGCAGGGAATGGCTTGTGGGCCATTCTCACACTTCACCGGCCATGGCTTGAGGCCACCGGCTGTGTCTTGTTGCCACCGGCCAAATATTTGGCCGGCCGGCACTATAGATGGCCGGCTGGCTATCTTTTTTTGGTCAATTGCATTTTTGGCCGGCCGACTACTGTGCATCTACTTTTGCAGATATTTTCATGCAGCTGGCATGCACTTGGCTCCTCTCCATACACGTGTATGGAGGGATTTCCCTCATAGCTAGCTTGTCTTGTAAGCTTGCAAGATTGAAGCTCTATAAGAGGAGGCCTCCTCTCCCTCTTTAAGGGTTAGAAAACATTTTCAGAGGGGCTCTGGTTTTAGGGTTAGGATTTGTATCTATCCTATATCTATACCTTCCTATCTTTTGTGTTTTGTGTGTGTTTTGCCTCACTTTTGTGCACAAACACCCACCATCACACCTTTTCTTGGAACTGAGGCACTAGAGGGCTATTCTTGGACTCTTTGGGTGGTTTTGAGCTCAAAGGACCAGCTGGTCTACCATTTTTGAAGAGGGTCAACAAGGGTAAGGACTTTACCTTTAAATACCCCATTTTTGCAAAGCTTTTTTGCCTCTCTTGCAACTATTTTTGAGCTTAGTATATAACATATAAAAGTTCTGTTTTTGGTTCCTTTAAATAGTTGTTTAAGGGTGTTTTAAGCTTTGGGGTCATTTGACCCCTCTTAAGCCTTGTTAGGCCCTATTTTGTGCCATTTTGGTTGAGCTCCGGGACCACTTTGTTTGGGCCTCCTCACCACTGAAATCTTGAGGGATTTCAGTGATGAGGATGGTGCCTTGAGTCCTAAGAAGGAGAGGGCCACCCCCTCTCCTTGTTGTCCTTGAAAAGGGCCATTTTTGCCTCATATGTGAGCATCTAGTTTAGGTCCACGTTGACCATGCCTTGACTGTTATTTGGTAGTATTTTACCATGTATTACCTCTGTTTCATGTTGGTTTAGACACACCTTGCATGCCTTGCATACATGTCTTGTAATGCCATCATTTAGCCTTAACATGTCTTATGCTTTGAGCCCTTGTTCTAGCATGTTTTTGGCCAAGCTTTGTAAAGCTTCCATGCTTATTTTGGTATGCTTGAAGTCTATTTTGGGTTGCTTTGGTCGGCCATGGCATGCTTTGTATAGCTACCTTACATCTTGGCTTGTTAGCCTTGAGTTTTGGGCCATGTTGCATGCTTGGCTTGCCTTTGCTTGCTTGGTTTGGCACCATCACTAACATGATTTCAGAGCTTTCCATGTATGCCTTGCATCCATGTTTGCATCTTCTTAAGTGTGCTTGAGAGTTGCTCTTTGTGCCTAAGTGATGGACCATGTTTATATGCATGCTTGTATGTGTATTTGGCTCCAGTTCCTTAGCTTTTGGCCACTGTTTTAGGCTTGTTTAAGGGCTGCCTAATTTAGTTTAAGTCCATCCCTTGGCATGTTGTTGCATGCTTAGCTTATGACATGTTGTTGCATGTTGAAATGGTGTTGCATTTGGCATGCATTCCCCTCCTTGTTTTGGTTGCTTAACATGCCATATGTTTTGCATGTTTGTGTGTTGGCATTGTACCTTGTATGCTCATTTAACTTGCATGCTTGTTATATGCCTTGCATGCTTCCCATATGCTCATGTTGCATGCCTAGTTAACATACTTAGGTTGCATTGCATTTGCATGCATCTTTCACCTCTTTATCAAGCCATGATAGAGGTTGAAAGCCCCTTTGTTTGCTTACTTGGTTTGCATTGCATTTGAAATTAAAATGCACACTTGATTCTTTGGACCATCATGCATTCAAATGCGCGATTGGTGGTCCGAGAATCGAGGACCATATCCCTTTGAGTCATGAATATGATAAGGGGTGTGATTGGTGCATACATTGCTTGAAATGCATTGCCATGCCTTGTTTTGCCCTCTGCTGCTGTCAAAACAGGTTCTGCAGGAAGATTTGGCCGGCCGGCCATCTCCAGTGCCGACCGGCCATCCATAAGTGGCCGATGGATTAATTTGTGGCCGGTGACCATTCTCCATGGCCGGTGACCAATTCCCTCAGCCGGTGGTGTTCCATAGCATTCAGAGAAGCAACCCTGAGATTTGTGCAGTCTTCAGAGAAGGATAACAGTCAAAGCAGAGGCAACTTGCGCATGGCAGTGGCTTTCCGAGCGAAGCCGAGCGCGCATTGCATTGGGCCCTCTTCCCGAGGCTGTTTACTGCTTTCATTAGATTAGTTAATTTGTTAATTAATTAATTGGTCTGTAATATTTAATTAGCTTGTAGGTTAATTAATTGCATTATTCTTTCGGTCCCTCCGAGCGAGGGTAAATTTGTAATAAGTGTGGGTGTGTGTGTGCATGTCTCCCAACCCCCACTTCTTCCTCCCTTTTACTTACCTGCTTTGATGGTTAGTATTACGACATGTTTACTTTAGCATCCTTATGCCATGCATGCGTGCATCATTCATCAGTATTGCATGCACCGGGCTCGGCGCATTATGCTAAACTGCATAAGTATTTCAAATCTAACTTGAATACATGCTACTTGCGCATTTTCACATGTCATTCTTAGATTAGCCGAGCCTATTCTAGTGACATTCTGTATGCGACGCATTAGCCATTTTAACATGAACTAGGATCACTCATGATTACTAACTAGTTTATTGTTTTGGCATGGAGTACGATGTAAGTATTTATGTTTTAGCATCTCGCATGAATGTGAATGTTAACATGACAGCATGCTTACCATGTGGCTAGATGCTCATGTGATATAAACTGCCTGAATGCTTGTGGGTGAAGGTTGGATTGTTTGAGTTGGAATAACTCATTGAAATCCGTATTTTAGCCTACTCGCGAGCAGCAAATTCTAAAACGTTTTCCAAACAAACGGACATGCAATGTTTTGTTCCAATTTAGGTAATCTGGTCTATACTTGTTTGCTGTGCACATAACATAGTAATTCTAGGCTAATAACCCAAATAAGAACACATAATGCTTTCAAAACAAGATATCACGGTTAGTAGAGGCCGATCTTCGGATCAGGCGAGAGGGGGTGCTCATAGCTGACCTTCCCCAATCATACCCAAGTTCCCGAGTCGAGGCAACTTTGGTGATGACGGACACGTGGCCTTTGGCACCGAGTCAGGGTTTCCTAAATTCCCCCATTAAAAATATTTAGGTGGCGACTCTGTATCTGGCAAAGCAGTCCATGTTTGGCACTTCTTTCAAAAATCTGTTTTCTCAAAACGATTTGCCGGATTTGGACTCTTTGGTTCAAGGTTAAGAACCGTGACACAAAAATCGAGTCCGAACTGTGGCAGCATAAGTCCCTCCCTCGGGGCGCGTCCACACTACTACGATCAGAGACACCATGAGGCAAAGAAAGTCTTTGCACTCGTTCTGGGTGATACACGGAATACAGAAGTCGTCGTCTCCGGTACTATGTCTATCTGTAATCAGGATGCTTATGTGTTAATAGACTCCGGATCAACACACTCCTTTATAACTTATGCATTTGCATCTATATTGGGTAGACCTCTAGAATCATTACCATATTTTTTATGTGTATCTGCTCCATCCAGGGAATCGGTGTTGTGTACATTTGTGTGTCAATTTTGTGATGTGTGTATTGGGAATGCTACATTGTATGTAGATTTGTTACCCTTGGACTTTAGACATTTTGATGTAATTCTGGGTATGGACTGGTTATCTAAATACTATGCCACCATCGATTATGTAATGAAAGAAGTTGTATTTAGACCACCAGGGTAGGAATAAATCATATTTGTGGGTAATGGGGTAATGCCTCCACTTTATTTGATATCTATAATGAAAGCATGTAAATTGATCAGAAAGGGGTGTCAGGACTATTTGTGTTGTGTATTGTCTAAACAATCCATAAATGTTGAATTGAATAGTATCCCTATTGTTAGAGAATTTCCGGATGTATTCCCAGATGAATTACCAGGGGAATTGGTTGACAGGGAGATAGAGTTTACTATTGATGTTATGCCAAGCACTCAACCTATTTCAAAAACCCCCTACAGAATGTCTACTACTGAAATGAAAGAACTAAAAGAACAATTACATGACTTACTTGGAAAATGATTTATCCGACCGAGTACTTCGCCATGGGCTGCACCGGTATTATTTGTGAAAAAGAAAGATGAAACCTTGCGCCTATGTATTGACTATCGAGAGCTGAACAAGGTGACAATAAAGAATAAATACCATTTACCCTGTATTGATGATTTGTTAGATCAGTTGCAGGGATCACAAGTGTTTTCCAAAATTGATTTGAGAGTATCGCCAGTTGAAGGCAAAAGAAGGAGATGTTGAGAAAATTGCGTTCCGGACAAGGTATGGTCACTATGAATTTCTTGTTATGCAATTTGGAGTGACTAATGCCCCTGCAGTATTTATGGATTTGATGAAATGAATTTTTAAGACTTACCTTGATGACTTTATTGTGATTTTTATTGATGATATCTTGATATATTCAAAGAGTAGACTTGAACATGAACACCATTTGAGAACTGTCTTGCAAACACTTGGAGAAAAGAAATTATTTGCTAAACTAAAGAAATGTGAATTTTGGCTGGATGAAGTTATTTTCTTATGGCATGTTATCAACAAAGAAGGGATTTCAGTAGACCCATAGAAGATAGAGGCAATTGTGAATTGGCTTACTTCAACGAATGTAACTGAAGTCCGCAGTTTCATGGGTTTGGCTGGATACTACAGAACATTTGTAAAGGATTTTTCACAAATAGCTGTACCTCTTACCCACCTGACATGCAAAGGACAACCATTTGAATGGAATGATGAAAGAGAATTTGCTTTCCAAGAACTGAAAACAAGATTGAGTACTGCACTAGTGTTAACATTGCCCACAGGTACGAAAAACTTCGTGATTTATAGTGATACATCTTATAAAGGTCTAGGTTGTGTATTAATACAGGAAGGATGAGTAATTGCTTATGCCTTCCAATAATTAAGACCACATGAGAAAAACTATACAACACATGACCTGGAACTGGCCGCGGTTGTGTTTGCCTTGAAAATTTGGTGGCATTACTTGTATGGGGCAAAATGTGAAATGTACACAGATCACAAAAGTTTGAAGTACTTCTTTACCCAGAAAGAGTTGAATATGCGGTAGAGAAGATGGCTTGAACTAATAAAAGACTATGATCCTCAGATTCAGTATCATCCCGGGAAAGCCAATACAGTTGCGGATGCCTTGAGCAGAAAATCGACGGGGAGTTTAGCTTGCTTACTTACTGAGCAGAAGGAAATCTTGCTAGATTTTGAGAAAATCAAGATTGAAGTTGTGTTACATGAATAAGCTGGGTTGATAGCTGCCATTTCAGCTGAGCCAACAATAGTTAATAAAGTCAAGCAAAGGCAAAAAGATGATGAGTCCCTAAGAAAATGATTGATGAGTTTGAAGTAACTCCGAAACTAGAATTCAGTATTGATAATGGAGTGTTGAGATTCCAAAACCGATTATGTGTCACAAACATTCCTGAACTAAAGAAGAAAATCCTAGATGAAGCTCACAAGTCAATGTTTGCTATGCATCCAGGTAATAATAAATTGTATCGGGACTTAAAGCAAAGCTATTGGTGGCTTAAAATGAAGAAGGAGATCACAGAGTATGTGTCCAAGTGCCTTCAATGTTAGCAAGTTAAAGCTGAACATCAGAAACTAGGCGGTCTACTTCAACCTCTCCCTATTCCGGAATAGAAATGGGAACATGTAACCATGGACTTTGTTGTTGGCCTACCTCGGACTCTTAGAGGTATGGATTCTATTTGGGTTATAGTTGACAAACTGACCAAATATGCACATTTTCTGCTTGTAAAGATTACTTTTGATGTTTATAGATTAACCACTATATATGTTGATGAGATTGTTCATTTGCATGGAGTACCGGTATCTATTGTATCGGATTGAGATCCGAAATTTGTATCTGGATTGTGGAAAAGCTTGCAAAGAGCAATGGGAACAGAGTTGAGATTCAGTACCCCGTTCCATCCACAAATAGACGAGCAATCAGAGTGGACCATACAAACTTTGGAAGACATGCTCCGAATATGTGCTTTAGATTTTCAAAGGAGTTGGGAGGATTATTTGCCACTAACAGAGTTTGCATACAAAAACAGTTTCCACTCCAACATCGATATGGCACCATACGAAGCTTTGTATGGCAGAAAGTGTAAATTACTAATTTCTTGGACAGAAGTCGGAGATAGGGCTTTACTTGGGCCTGAAATTGTGCAAGACACTTCTGAGAAGATCAAAATTATCCAACAAAATCTCAAGACAGCATTGAGCTAGCAAAAGAATTATGCGAATGTTCAAAGAAGACCTCTTGAGTATGAGGTTGGTGACCATGTATTTGTTCGCGTGATACCGATGAAGGGTTAGTCGAGATTTGGTAAGAAGGGTAAATTGTCACCCCGTTACATTAGGCAGTTTCAAATTCTAGAAAGGCTTGGTCCAGTGGCTTATAGGGTCGCTTTACCACCGAGATTTGAACAAATGCACAATGTGTTCCACGTATCGATGTTGAGGGGTTATCTCCGAGATCCGTTTCATGTGATTGACTACCACCGGATAGCACTTGATAAGAATATGGAATATGAAGAATGGCTAGAAAGAATCACTGACTGGCAAGTGAAACAGTTGAGGAATAAGTCCATCCCAATGGTGAAGGTAGAATGGAAAGAACATTATGGAAAGGCTGCTATGTGGGAAAAGGAGGATGAGATGCGGCTACACTACCCACATTTGTTTCCGAATGGAGGTAAAATAAGTTTGGAGGACCAAACTTCCTAAAGGGGGGAAGATTATGATAACCTTGTTCCATGTTATGTTAATTAATAACGATTATGCTTGTGAATATGTGTTTAAATTAATTTTGGCTGCTAATTGCTTTACTATTTGATTTTGTGAAGTTATATTTGTTCACCACAGGAAAATCTATCGAACTTACTACTTAATTTGAAAATTTAAAAGCCGTAGAGGCGACAGAAGTTGAAATTGTCTGTGTCATTGTGATCAACGTGATTTTTAGAGCCTACGGTGAAATTTAATTAAAAATTGATTCGGATCAAAATAATTGGATTGAGATGATTAAATTAAGCACAATTACATAGCCTTAATCAGATTTGATTAGGCAAGCTTATATATATGGGCCTATTTACACTTAAGCTCATTTTTTTTTTTTTTGAGCTCAAGATCTGAAATACACACTTTAGAGAGAGAGAGAGAGAGAGAGAGAGAGAGAGAGAGAGAGAGAGAGATTAGAGAGGGCTCATCCTTGAAGGTTTTGAAAGGAAATTCAAGAGCTAGGTGGATTAGTACAAGAACTAGCTAGAATTTGGAAGATTGGAGCTTCTAGTGTCAAGCACGAGGGCAAATCCATTAGCTGAACATTGTGAGTAATATCTTAGTAAAGATACTCTCAAGTATGCTACTTTCCAAATGCTTACTCCTGTATAAGCTTCGTGGATTTGTTAATTCGAATTACGAAAGAGTATGCTATATGTTTAGTTGTTGTATAAGACTCTGTGAAGAACATGATTTGGGCCCAAGGCCGTTCGATATGTGATAAGAATATGAATTGGGTTCAAGGCCATTTGCTGTTTGAATAATATGATGGGCCAAAGGCCGTCTGGATAATATGTGATGGGCTCGAGGCCATTTGACATGAATGATTGGGCCTGAGGTTGTTTGATATGAATGATTGGGCTGAGGCCGTCTGACATGAATGGATTGGGCCCGAGGCCGTTTGATAAGAACAAATTGGGCCCAAGGCTATTTGATATGATGGGCCAGAGACTGTTTGATATAATTGGGCCTAAGGCTGTAACGCCCTCAAAAATAACCCATAACATACACAATAATAAGATGCATTACTTAAGAAAATAAACCATAATTCATTCATCAGAGTATCCTTAAATAAAGACATTACATGTAATAATGAAAGTAAATGCCCTATGGGCTTACATCTTTCCAAGCCAACACTTGGACACAAAATGTGAGTACTAACTCAACTACAAATTAAGCCCTCGGCTTGTAATTACATGTAATATCAAAACAAAACAAATAACTAAACTAGTCTTCAAATCCAATTCCTTCCAAGCTAAGTCCTTGGAGGTAACTTATCACCTGAACCTGAAAATGATGTTCCCATATAGGGTGAGCCACAGCCCAGTAGAAATATACTAAACCAATTATAAGCATTGAATAAAGCAATAGCATTCAATAGATGGTTAACCATGTTAATCAATTATATCAATATACAGTCTTAAGACACTAATGTCTATGACACTTATCAATTTCCATTATTGTCAATATGGCTCAGAACCTGGCCAAACTTACAACTGTGAATTATATAACATATTCACATTACTTCCAAAATTAACAACACAAATGAGACTCAGGCTCATGTCAAAACACCTCATACTTCCAGATTGATACACATTTTAGTGCTGTATCATAAAACACTTCAATATAAATAAGCAACATAAAAGTGATGCTAATGGAGTCCATCCCCTATCTCCTCCCAAACAAAATCCGGTTTAGAGGTCCATCCCCTATCTTCCCCTAAACCGTGGAGTACATCCCCTATCTCCTCCCACACAATCTGCATGTACTATGCTCAACCAATACATGTATGTAAACACATAACATATACAACTCACAATCAATACACATAATGTCTGTATTAATTCAACAGTCAAAATTAATGACTTAACCAATGTGATTAGTTTCAGTTATCCCTAATCCGCATGCAATGTCTACAACAATCATGACTATCCTCCACCGATAGCCCAAAACAGTTATTTCTAAACAAGAAATAAATGTATCAACAATAATAATCTCAACATTTAAATAGGCGAGTAATTAAATTATTAACTACACCCTTTCAACTTATAAATCCCCAATTCCATGAATTCAACTAATATTCCAATGTTCCTTAAATTAAACATACAATTCAATTTAATAAAACAACTAGGGTTTTTCCCAAAATTACCAAAATACCCCCAACATATTAAAATACCAAAACTTAGAACAAAACTCATAAGTTGGAGTAGGAAATCCCTACCTCGAAGAAATAACCCAAAAGGAGAAGACGGAGATGAGGACCCAAAATCCAAAGTGCTCCAAATCCAAGGTTGTTCAGATTAAACAAAAGCCCTCGACCCACACTATCTTTTTAATAAAGGATCTAGGGTAGAAACACCCTAAAACTAGATGAAACCTAGGGTAGAAGGTGTGTAGAGGAAGAGAGAAGTCGGAACTAGGGTTTTTGGATCAAAAAGATGTGAAAAAACGTTTTTAAAAACCGCTGCTGCGTATTTAAACTGGACAGGCTCGCTCGAGCGCAGACTTGGTCGCTCGAGCGACCAGACACAAAAAATCCACGCTCGAGCGAAGAAAAGCTCGCTCGAGCCAAAAACTCGATGCTTCAGGTCTGCAACCCAGAAGCTCGCTCGAGCGAATAACTTCTCGCTCGAGCGAAGAACTCGAATATGTACACCTCGCTCGCTCGAGCGAAGAAAAGCTCGCTCGAGCCAAGAAACACAACTCTCAGGTCCTAAGCCCAGACGCAGACTCTCGCTCGAGCGACCAAACCCTGGCTCGAGCGAAGGACAAAAACTACAGCTCGCTCTAGCGACCAACTCCTCGCTCGAGCGAAGGTCCAAAAATCTGGACAGCAACACTTGGTTTCCAACCCAACCAACCTGTAACAAACCTGCCCAACACAACTCATAACTCAAAATAGGGAATTAAAGGACAACAACAACAACAAAATAACAACTGAATCTACGGAACATAAGTCCGGGTACAACAACCAAATGGGAAAAGACCAGGGTCCGTCTAATGTAATTGATAGAAATATGAATAGGCCTAAGGCTGTTTGATGTGTTTGTTAAAAATTTCATCCAGGTAACTTCTTTACTTTGGTATTATTCACTGTGCTTTTGCTCGCTCTTATTTATATGTATGTAGGTGAGCAAAGAGATGTACAAACCCAGCCTCAGTGAAGAATGTGAGAGGTAGTCAAGTTTTGTGGAGTCAGCCTGAACAATTCACGCACGAGACTTTGTTCCTTGTACTTGTCCTTTTGTTTTGCACCTTACTAGCTTGGTGGTTCCGTTGGATCACTTATGTATATAAACTTTTGGTTTGGCTGACTATAAGTTTGAATGATCTTGTATGTACAAGATATTAAGTTGTTTTTTGGTGTGAATTATTAATGAATATTTGTGAGATGTTTTGATATGCCATGTAAGCACAACTTTTTGGACTAAATTTTCAAGTCTGCTTCCGCTTTGGCCCCATTATTATTATAAAATATGTTTGACTTCGTTAGAGGCCGTAGGTAATATCATGATTACTAGCCGGTTATGACCTTAATCCATAGGGGCAGGTTTGGGTCATGACATCATCAGCAACGCGGTCATGGCACCGATCGTTGCTATCTTCTTCATCACGAGGTTTAGAATCTCATTGACAACCAGATGATAGCTTCACTCGAAGAACCTAATGTTACCACCAATCCACTTCCTATCCACAACCAAGTACCTCATCCGCACCTTAACCTCATCCATACACTGCCACCTACCTTCAACCCTAGCATATACATCACCCCAGCCCATCTGCTGAAGCCAAAGGTGTTCATTGTTGAAAGTATTGATTTGTGCATGATGGATGCACCCAATCCGATTTGGGTACACCAAGAGCGCCAAATGGCTAAACCTACTACTGTTGAGATGTTGGGAATGATTGAAGACCTTCAAAGAATGGTGGCAGATGTAACATTTGGGGTTTCGATCCTGTTAAAAAGCTCCCCAATCTTGGGGCGAGTTGCAATTGAAAAGGGACAACCCAAAGCTATCTCAAGTCTGGGTGATGACAGATCAACAACAAATGGGCCTCGCTTCGATATAGTCACCCAATCCCTTGGCTAAACAAAAACAAGTGGCAAGAACAAGGCCGGGACAAGTATTGATCCCTATGCACATCTTTGGTGGGCTATTGAGACTTTGAAGGTCAAAGGGTTGAACATGCAACAAGTGCTCACAGTTGTTGTGAAGATTGCGGATGACACTTTTATCGCTCAGGTTGAGACCATTTTGAATCAGGGGGCAAACAATGAAAAAGGGATGCTTTACCAAAAACACCCATCCTGATTCTAGTCCCAAGCCCATGAATACCCAACTGACACCCACCAACCCATTTGCCAATATTTCCAAAACTAGTGCTCCCTGCTCCCAAAATCGAACCTTCACGCATCTCCATATGACCCTAATTTGTGCATTGAAGGTAGTGATGGAGAAAGGGTATCTCAAACCTCTCGATCCCCAACCTCTCCCTAACCCTCTTCCATCTAGACATGACCCTACCTAGTACTGCACATTACATCAGCAGTATGGTCATCATACTAACCGTTGCTTTCGCCTCCGCCACGAAATTCAAGACTTGATTGACAAGAAGGTCATCACCCCACCTGAAATTCCCAAAACTGTCAATAAGCCTCTCCCTCACTACAATAGATTGCCACCCCATAACATAAATCCCATCCATGGTTTGCCAACAACCAACCTTTGACCCTTGTTAGCACGGTCAATGAGATATGTGGGGATAACCGGGGTAATTGTGAGGCTCAATTTGCGAGAAATCAGTCCTGCTGGGTGTGGATGTTAGTATTGCTGAATTGAAGGCAGGTTTGGACCCTCCCGTGGGCTACTTGAAATTGTTTTTGAAATCTACAGATGGACTTGGAGAGTGATTTGGTTTTGAGTTGTGTCCTGTAAATAGTTGTTGTGTGTTTTATTTTCTTTATGTTTTCTTGCATCGTTGCGTTAGTTGAGTCTTTTCCTTTGAGTCGCTCTAGTGTACCCTCAGGTCTTCATTTTTCTAAATAAGAAAGCAGGAGTCAAGTTTCGAATCATTTTATTGTGCCAATAGTAATTCATGTGCGACCTTTTTGAAAATAGGAATTTTTTTAAAAAAATGAGATTCCGTTAATTATTACGAGTGTTGAGAAGGATCCCCTAAATGGTTTGAGTGGATTCTGAATTATCGGCGGAAAGTCCTTCATGATTTCCAAATTTTAAATTGTTTCTTTTGCAAACTTGCGAAGATAGATTCGGAATTGTGCGTGGTATTCTGCTTTCTTGGGGATTCTCTTCACCTTTAGGCGATCATTTTGACAAGCACAAGATAGCTTTCAGACCTCACAAACATAGAATTCCCTCTGGTGTTTTCATTACTTCAAAGAAAAGCATACAACAAAAAGAAAGAAAAGATAGAAATAAAGAAGAAAAAAAAAGAAAAAAAGAAAAAAAAGAGAAAATAAGAAAAGAAAGGAAAAAAGAAAAAGGAAAACAGAAAAAGAGAAAAAAAAGAAAAGGGAAAATAAGTCAACCATCAAGCCAAGGGCATCCATTGGAATGAAATCCAATCAACTGTGAGGAAAAGAACTTTTGTCTGAATTCGGGGAAGCTAATGCAATAAGGTACCACATTACGAGAAAAACCAACTCTGAAAATAGAGCGAAAGAAAGGAAGAAGACATGTATAAGAGAATGGAGAACCAAGCTCAAATCAAGGTGAAGCCAGTTCTAGTGTTAGGGCGAGAATGACTATTGATCAAATTCACCGCAAGCGTTGTAATGCTATCCTTGAGAGGCTTGCTAGGTTGAAAACCCGAAAGGGTGACCTAGGCAAAAGTTAGAGCATGAAAAATGAGAAATTAAATAAATAGTGCTCGCAAGGTTAAAAACCCCGAAGGGGCAACTTTGGCAAAAGTTAGAGCGCAATAAGAGAGTGTCAATACCCGAGTGTACCTCAGCTATGAACTATGTTGACATGATTCCCATTCTTAGGATACGTAGGCAACTTCATTCTGAAGTTTGGTCTCAACCATATTCATCTTATTCATTTCAACCCAATAGCCTTGCCCAATTCGTGTTGTCAACTTTGCATCCATCCATGAGCTACACCGAGTGTTACGCATATCATACTTGTGTTGGGTAAGAAAGAACTAGCTTGAATTAACAAGTAGAGAAATTTTCAATACTCGAACTTATCAGTAGAATCTCTAACTTGAGCAACAAAAAGGGATTCGAAACTCGGGTTTTGCGAGATTGAGTTCTAAAGGGAACATAAGTAATACTAGGGGCACTATGAATGATCAGTTACCTTGAGTCTTTTTCTGCTTTCGTGTCAGTTGTGAGTTCTGTTGTGTCATGCCCAGTGTTTGTCTCTATTTACACTTTTTATCGAGTCATCATAGCGTGTTTGTCGCTCAAAAACGCTCTTCATCGAGTCACCATAACATGCTTGTCGCTCAAAGTTCAGCAGAGTGACATGGTCAAAATTCCATTATAACAAGAAATACAGAGTGCTACAGCCGAGGAATGTGCCAGATCCGATACCAAATGTACACTTTGAGGCATTGAGTTTCATCTTGTACTTCTAGAGAATGTCAAAAGTTCTGGCTAAGTCGGCTAAGTGAGCATGCTTTTCTTTGGATTTTACTACCATGTCATTGATGTACACTTCCATGGTACGACCGATTTGTTCTTTAAACATGGTGGTGACCAGCCATTGATATGTTGCCCCGGCATTTTTCAGGCCGAAGGACGTGACCTTGTAACAATAAGTTCCCCTCGGGCATGAGGAATACTATTTTTTCTTGGTCCTCCGAATGCATGGCGATTTAGTGGTAACCTTTATGTACATCCAAGAAGCTCATGTGTTGGTGATGCGCAGTGGCATCCACTAGTTGGTCGATTCTGCGAAGAGGGAAACAGTCCTTGGGACAAGCCCTATTCAAGTCGATGAAGTCCATGCAGATATGCCAAGATCCATTTTTCTTCTTTACAACAACGGTATTGGACAACCACGTGGGGTAATTTACTTCGTGTATCGCTCTGGCCTCTAAAAGCTTGTCAACTTTGGCAACGACGGCCGATGTATGCTCAACTGCCGATCAGCGACTCTTCTGAATGATAGTGTAGATACCCTATTTTTTTACCATCTTTAAGACTTGGGTGCCTCAGGTTGAATACTAGAGGATGAAAAGTTACGTTGTACAATCGTTCAATTTCTTTTACAAGAAGCTTCAGTGTTGAGCTTCTGATCCCAACTTTACACCCCATTTTGACCAAAACAATTTTAGACCTTAAAACCCTCTTTTTCAAAATATTTTTCTAAATGTTTCTACGATGTTTCGATGCTTACATTTCGTTTAAAATATTACACTTTTTGGTAAACTGAGTAAGGACAGTGGAAATAAGTGGAAGGGAGGTGATCTATTTGAAAAATATTTACAAACATCTTATTTATAGGTTTGGAGTTGAAGAAAATAGGAGGGGAGGGAAGAAAACTAGCTTAGGAAAAGGTTGAGCATCAAACCGTTAAGAAAGAAATGAGTAGCCTTCACTAAATTAGGCATACCCTTTTGTACACTTATAATTTTGATGTGAGATTACCACCGTTAGAAAATAGACTTTTGGGGCTTCAATTTAGACTTAAGAATCACCTAAAACCAAGTCCGAATAAGGGAGATATGCTCGTTTGAAGTTGGGCATCAATCCATTAAGAAAGAAATGAACAGCCTTCACTAAATTAGGCATATCTCTTTGTACACTTAGAATGTAGATGTGAGGTTAACACCATTAGGAAATAGACTTTTGGGGCTTCAATTCAGATACAAGAATCACCTAAAAGTCCAAATGAAGGAGATATGCCCATTTGAAGTTGGGCTTGAGAGCAGTTTTCTGTGGCTAGCCGTACAGACAAATATTTATTGGTCGGCCGGCCAGGTGTCCCGACAGGCAAATATTTATTGCCAGCTGTCCCCCCCATGTGCATGCCTTGTACCAACTGTCTCTATACAGATATTTTCAATAGGAGAAGCTGTTTTTCTATAAATATAAGCCCATTCCTCTTGATTTTAGGTTCGAAAAAATTCTCAAAGAGCAAAATCTTGAAAAACACTCTCCCTCTCTATCTTGCAATATACATACATTGTATATACACTTCCTAAACCAAAAATTTGAGGCTCCTTGCTAAGTTTCTTAAGCTAAAATTTCTGCTCTTGAGGGTGATCATTTGTTGGTTTGTGAATCAAAGAGTTACCTCTCTTTAAGAGGTCTAACTTTGGCTACCCTTGCACCATTTCTTCCTTCTCTTTTCTTGTTGTTTTTACACTATTTTTACTTTGTTTTTATGGGCTGAAGCTTGTGACTTAAAGCTACCAAAGGTGGAGGGGTTAACCACACTTCTTTGAACCTTGTTCTATAAGCTTTTATCTTTGTGTTTCCCACTTATTTCTCTACTTTAGGCCACTTATTTTCAGGGTTTTTTAGAGGCTAAATATGTGGTTTTGAGGTCCAAAAAGTGGAGGGATTAGCCACCCCTCCTTTGGCTTGTTTACTAGCTTTAATTCTCTCCAATTTTTGCTTACTTTTCTAGCTTTTTCAACCCAATTCTGCACTATTTTTACTCATTTTAGGACTGTTTTAATGTGTTTATTTCATTTATGCTTTGCATAATATGCTTGTAGTGTTGTAGTACTCATAGGTTTGGTGGTTTAGGCTTTAGACACCAACCTATTTGAGTTGATAGCTTTTATTTTCATAACTTTCGTACATTTGCTCACACTTGTGCTAATCATTTCTGCAACCTCCATCCTTTCTTGGTTTTCTTTGTTTCAGAGTCGTTTCAAACGAGTGTTGTTTAAGGCATGCAAAAGAGGCCTTTCTTGTTTAATGGTTTAATCTCTTCGGAGGTTTATTACCAAGGCATTACATCTTTCTCATGCAAAGAACAACTTCTTGTTTGACACTTCTCTTCATTAGTGGATGTACTTATCATTTTCGGAAAAAATGAATTACAGAATGGAAAGGTAATAAAAAGGGCTAGTAAAATTGGACTAAAAGAGGCACAAGATAATAAAATTGATTTGGGTTCAATCGGATGTTATATTGAACCCATTGAGTCTTGAGTCATTTCATACTTTTTAGTGATGATAATGGTTCAAGAATCAATGTCTACCACTTCCCTTGAGGTAACTCCATGATAGGGATGAGGTTTTGTTGGTCTTTTATTTCCATTTATTGAGATTTTGTCCCAGCGATTCATAAATCACACAACAAGTTTGCGTCAATTGGTGGTTTACGAATCTAGTCTACCTCTCCCTTGATCTGTTTCATGATAGGGAGAGGTAGAGAGGTCAAACATCCCCTGGAAACACTCTATTTGTGCTCTGTTTCATTTCTGTTGCAGCAGGGCAATACCAAAAATTAGTGGTCGGCCGGCCACCCTACCATTCGACTTACCACTTTCCTTGGCTGGCTGCCCACCTAATTTTGACCAAGCAGTGCCATTTTCGTGGTAGGGTAGAGCAAAGTAGAGTGAAAGCTGGGCCAAAAAAAATTTATTTTTTGACTACAAACAGAATAGCTCAGGCCGCAGAATAGAGGAGTTTCTGGGCGGATGTTCTCGGTTGCGCGCGTGATTCTTCGACTCCGGCTCAAATTAATTAGCTTAATTGCTCTTAGATTAATTAGCATGTTGTAATTAATTAGTTAAATTCCTTGAAGTTGTAATAACTAGTTAAATAGATAAGTAATTCGGGGTTGTAATATTTAGCTTAATTAGGATATTTATTCGGACCCTCCAGCGCGAGGGCAAATATGTAATAATGTGTGTATGTCTTCCAACCTCCATTTCTTTCTCCCTTTTATTTACTTGTTTATAATGATAGCATCATGTTTTACATTTTCATGTCATTGCCATGACTTATAACCATGTTTGCACGCATAAGGGTTCGGCTCATCTTACTAATTGATGCCAAATTCAAATTCCTTACTTGAATATGTGCTTAATCGCATGCCTTGAATTGACTCACATGCCATGCTTGTAGCTGAGCCTATTAATTGCATTTTGTATGTGTTGCATTAGTCATTTGCATTGTTTAGGATCATGCATTTTTTCTAACTATTTTCTTTCTTTTGGCTCGCCACAGATATTTGGGGTAAGCATTTTTTGCTTTAGAATATTGCATACTGTAGACACCCCATTTTTGACGGTCCTTCAGACTTGGGTGCCACTAATTGATCACTCGATGATGAAAGTTACACTGTCCAATCGCTCAATTTCTTCAACAAAGAAAAGCTTTTAAATCCCAACCTTACACCCCATTTTTGGACCAAAACGTTTTTGACCAATACAATTTTAGATATTAAAACCTTCTCTTTCAAAATATTTTTGAAAATGTTTGTACGATGTTCCAAGG
Source organism: Camellia japonica (assembly GCA_030407325.1). Lineage (NCBI taxonomy): Eukaryota > Viridiplantae > Streptophyta > Magnoliopsida > Ericales > Theaceae > Camellia > Camellia japonica. The sequence continues at coordinate 89,924,175 of JAPPVO010000024.1, read as the reverse complement.
CTCGCATTTCGTTAAACGATGCACTTTTCTGTAAATCAAGCAAGTACAAAGTGGAAATAAATGGAAGAGAGGTGAACTCTTTGAAAAATCTTTAAAAACCTCTTATTTATAGGTTTGGAGTTGAAGAGAGTAGGAGGAGAGGGAAGAAAACTAGTTAGGGAGTGGTTGAGCATGAAACCGTTAAGGGAGAACTAAGTAGCCTTCACTAAATCAGTCCTATCTCTTTGTAGACTTAGACTTTAGTTGAAAGGCCACCATTATTGGAAAGTGGACTTCCAGGGCTTCAATTTAGACCCAAGAATCTCCTAAAGCCGAGTTCGGATGAGAGAGATATGGCTGTTTAAAGTCAGGCATAAATCCGATTAAGACAAAACTGAGCAACCTTCACTAAAATAGGCATGTCTCTTTGCACAATTAGAATTTATGTATGAGGCCACCGCCATTGGAAAGTATACTTTCGAAGCTTCAATTTAGACTCGATAATGACCTGAAACCGAGTTCGAATGAAGGAGATATGCCCATTTGAAGTTAAGCCTGGAAGTAGATTTTTGGTTGCCGGTAGGTGGCCGGCAGAAACCATTTGTGGACGGCCGGCCACCACTTCTGGCTGGCCGGCCACTAGTGTAAAGCCCATATATTTTTGCCAGCTATTTCCACAAAGTTCCAACTGTCCCTTTTTAGATATTTTCAACCTAAGGCTTTTGTTTTCTATATATAGATGACGTCCCTCTCATATTTCAAGGTTAGAAACATTTAGGAGTGAGGAAATAATTTCAAAAAATATCCTTTGTCTTTACAATTCTCTCTCTCTCTTGCAACTTGCATAGCCTTTGCTCAAACACTCTAAACCAAACCTAGAGCGCTTCTTGCTGAGGTTATTTGAGCATGAATTTGAGCTCTTGAAGCACTTGAGAGTGTGAAATTGGTGGTTTATGACTTAAGGGTTCATTCCTCTTCAAGAGGTATACCTTCTCTTGCCTTTGTACCATCTTTACACCACTTGTTTTCCATCTTTTCTACTGATTTTTGAGATATTTAAAACTTGTTTTTATGGGATGAAACTTGTGGTTTGAAGCTACCAAAGATGGAAGGGTTAACTATCCTTCATTAAAGCTTATTCTCTAAGCTTTTGCCCTTGTGTTTCCCATTCTTTTCTCAAATTTTTTGAGTGTTTTACCACTGATTTTCAGAGGTTTTCAGAGGCTAAAAAAGTGGTTTTGAAGTCCCGAAAATAAAGGGGTTAGCCACCCCTCCTTTGGCTTGTTTACTAACTTAAATTGCTCCATGTCTTAGCTTATTATTTTAGCTACTTTTGCCTTCATTCCAGCACTTTTTTGTACTGTTTTTGGGTTTTTTTTGGACTATCTAAACTCTGAAAGTTTGGGCTGAAACTTGTGGTTTAAGGTCAATAAGGGTGGAGGGGTGGCTCACAATTCCTTGTACCTAGCTTCCAAGGCCTTTACCCTTGTGTTTCCTATCTTTGCACTATCATTTTTGGAGCTTTTAAACACTGTTTTTCAAAGTTATTTCAGTGGCTAAAATCATGGTTTGAAGTCCAAAATTGGAGGGGTTTGCCTCCACTTCTTGTATCTTGCTTACTAGCTAGTTTGTGCTATGTTTTAGCTTAATAATCTAGCTATTTTTGTCTTAATTCTACTATGTTTTAGGATTGTTTTTAGACTATTTTATCACTGTTGTTGGTTGATAGCTACATTTGAGCTTTGTTTTGCATGCTTGTAGTGTAATTGTCCTCATGAGTTTGGTGTTTTAGGTCTTAGATATCATCTTATTTGAGTTGATTGCATTTATTTATGGCTTTCCATACTTGTGATCACTCTTAATCACCTCTGCAACCTCCCTCATTTCTTGGTTTTTTTTTCTTTGAAAGTGGTTCAAACTATTTGTTTGTTTAAACATGAGATTGAGATGTCATGCTTAATGGTTTAATTCCTCAGGGGGTTTAGTACCAACAGTATGATGTCTCTTTCATACCCAAGACAAGACTTGGTTTGAGCCTTCTTTCCATTAGAGGACTTAACTTCATCTTTGGACTCAATTTATTAAAGAATGGATGGTAATCTAAAATGGAGTAATAAAATTTAGGCTAAAAAAGGTGCAAGATAATAATTTGGTTGCGTTCAATTGGACGTTAATTGAACACACGGAAGCTTGAGACATTTCATACTCATTAGAGATGAAATGGTTCAAGTTTCCAAGGTCACTACTTCCCTTGATCTTCCATGATAGGGAAGTGGTTTTTGAGAGTCTCATTTCATTACATTTATTGAACTCTCACACTTTGGTTCATATGCCATCATGTAATGAAATTGCTTGAGTTGATGGTTTATGAACCAAGCTTGCTACTTTTTTGATTTGTTCATGAAAATGAGGGGTGAGTTTTGCAAACAAACCCTTGAAAATTCCCTGTGCATGCTTTGGTTGTTCTCTTTTGCAGCAAGGTGAACTGGGTAGCAGTGGCTGGCAAGCCACTTTCCATGACCGACAGGCCACCTTTGATGGCTGGCCAGCTATCACTAGTGGCCTGCAGGCCTCATTATTCGTCGATCGGCCATTGATGCAAAATTCAGTAGTGTGTTCTTTGAGTAGAGCAGAGTTATTCTGGAAATGGATAAAGGTGTAAGTGTTATATTGTGCAACAGAGGCTTTCTGGAAGCAAAACAATGGCTTTTCGGGTGGAAACCGAGCATGTGCATGAGCATTCCTCATGTACCAAACATGTTTAAGATTAAATATTTAGCTTAGATATTTGTTGTTGTGATTAATTAGTTGTAGCTAATTAATTTTGTAAAGTGATGTAATTAATTAGTTAGTTCAATTAGTTATGTAATTTTGTGTTGTAATAGTTAGCTAGAATAGTTGATTAATTTGTTATAATAATTAGTTAAGTAGTTTATCTATTTATTCATTTTGTTTTGTAATGGTTAATTAATTAGCTTAGCTTTAATTAGTTAGTTAATTAGCTAGTTTATTCATTCGGACTCTCCTTCATGAGGGCGTAATGTAATAATGTGTATGTCTTCCAACCCCACGTCTTTCTCCCTTTTATTTACTAGCCTATGATGGTTAGTTTAGGGACATCATGTTTTGTTCAGCATACTTTATGTTTGCATCCATTTGTATTGTATACACCAAGGCTCGGTTCATCATTCTAACTACATTGTTAGTTCAATACTTCTTTGAATATGTGCTTGGACCGCATGCTATTTAATTGATTCATATGGCATATTAGTAGCCGAGCCTATTTAGATTGCATATTTCATGTGTCGCATTAGTCATATTGCATAAGTTAGGATCATGCATTTTTCTAACTTATTTCTCTTTTGGCTTCGAGTACTAGGTAAGCCTTTTACTCGCTTTAGCATATTGCATACGTGTGATTGTTGCCATGTTTAGCATGCTTGCCATAAGGATATTTGCTTAAGTGATAAACTGCTTGAATGCCTGTGGATGAAGGCTTGTGCTTGGATTTGAATAATTTGAGTAAATGTTTATAGGTGATCACTTTTTCAAGTGGTATATATTTCAAAACAATTTTCAAAACAAACATGAATCGAGTGTTCCAATTCTTGAAAATTATTCTATACTTGTGTCTGCACATCACATAGTAATGGTAGCCTAATAACCAGAACAAGAGCATATAATGTACATAAGATTCATATCATGATTAGTAGAGGCCGATCTTTGATCGAGCGAGCGGGGGTGCTCAAAATTCATTCATGAAATTTCCCTCTCGTACCTAAGTTCTCGAGCCGAGACAAATTTGGTGATGACAAACACGTGGCCTTTGGCACGAGTCATGGGTTTCCTAAATTTTCCCAAAACAAAATATTTAGGTGGCGACTCCATATCTGGCAAAGCAATTCATTTTTGGCAATTTGATTCAAAATTGATTTTCTAAAAGATTTGCCGGATTTGGATTCTTTGATGTTTATCTATTTCACATTGCACTTGTGGAATCAAATTCAGAACTGCGGGAGTCCGATACTATAGGGCTTCTTTCGGCTTCCAAAAGGGGCCATGGAAAAGTCGAGTTACAGTTTCTGGTGACTCTGCTGGAGATTTAGAGAACTTGACTCAAACTTCATGATGTGAAATTTTATCTACACTTATATGTTTCTTTGCATTTGCATTTGCATTGGTGCCCTTAAGTCACTGTGTTTACCATTTGCTATTCCTAGATGGTTTGCTGGAGGCTTGCCTGAAAAGCTTGCCAAAAGGCTGACTGGTCATGGGCTCTGCCATGATGGGAACACAACCCTTGGATCTGGACTACCGCTGTACCGTTTGATCCTCCTTTCACTTCTCGGTGTTAAGTGTGAGAGGTATATTAGGTAGTCTAGCTGAGGCACCCTTTTGACCATTCGACCTACTTGCATATCAAAAAGCCATAGAGGCTGTTCCAAACTAGGACAGGATGCTTACCTGAATGCAGGATTGCATAAAAACCGATTTGTTTGAATAGTAAACCCTAGTTCCTGACGAAAATAGAACAGGGTAACCTTACCCCCTCATAGGGGTGTTTTGGCTCTCACTTAATTGGTATGTGCTTTAAAGTGAAATTGTAAAGAAATGTGCATATTAGTTGCAAGTTGGTATTTATTTTGGGACAAAATTCAGTGTGTAATATAGTCACTCAGCTGTGATCATATCTCTTCTAGTAAAATTTGGCTGAGGTGCTGTCTGTTTTCTCTTTTGAAAGGTAGTCCTGGAGCCATAGCTTCAGAAGGCTCTGATATCCCCCAAGTACTCTGGACTCGTGTCGATAGACTTTCTAAGGTCGGGGATCTAGTTCAGAGGTAGCTAGTGTTTGCTTCACTTTCGCCGGTGGCGAGACAAAGGAGGGTCGGATAGGGTTCACCAGTTCCACTATTCTGACATTCACTAGTTAGCTTACCTTCGTTCAGCTTATCCCGGGCATCTACCCCTATCATTGCTCAGTCTCCGGCAAATTTGGAGGGACTATTACTCCATCTGCAGCAAACAGTTGACTCTTTCCAACATGACGCGACCCATCATGTCGAGGTTATGACCTATTAGGCCGAGGCAATAAACAGGCTACAACAATAGCAACCACAGCCGACAGCGGCCTCTACATTCCATACACCTCCTATGGGTATCCTAGCACCCGGAGCCACTGCTCGTACCACCAATGTCAAAGAGAATCAAGGCAATCCAGTAGAACCCATCCCAGCACAAACTTCCAGAGCCCCGGTGTATCAAATCGAGGCACTGTTCGGATTCAAGGTTGATCTAACAGCGCTCAAAGTCAACAAGCTGGAAAAGCTGTTCAAAAAGCCAGATGGGGTCAACTCTATTCCAGATATACAGGAGGGGCACATCGAATCAATAGTTACCTTACCGAAGCAGTTTAAGATGCTGCATATTGACCGTTTTGATGGGTCTAGAGATTCGATGGTGCATTTGCATCTGTTTTCTGATATCCTACGACCAATGGGTTTGACTTGAGTACAGAAGTTGTAACTATTCAGCCGAACCATGTCCAGAATAGCTACCATCTGGTATGCTAAATTAGAGGACTTTGTGAAATAGAGCTGGCAGGAGTTGGCCAAATCCTTCATTGCCCAATATTCCTATAACACGCAGATCGAGGTCACAACTCGTGATCTTGAGGCAACATATCAGGAACTGAAGAAGGGCTTTTCAGAGTTTGTTATTCGATGGAGGGAAAAGGTGGCTATGATGGCAAGTAGGCCTCCAGAGAAAGAGCAAGTTTGTATCATTGTTAGAAATCTGCATGAAAGGCTATTACAGAAAAGATAGTCCTCCAGCTATTCAACTTTAAGGACCTCCATGAAATTGGGGTTCAAATCGAGGATGCCATCAGACAGGGGATCATTGTGGAGGGTAATGAACCTATGAGGAGGAATGTTGTTCGCAGTTCTAATGGTAGCACATCTGTGAAATGCTAAGAAGTAAACACTGTCACCACCTCCATCAATAGCCAAAAACCAACCACTTTAACTCGGCCCCAAGCCCGAAATTTCCATCCTTTTACATGAGTCTCTCTCAAGCCTTGAAAATGCTACTAGAAAAAGGGTACCTAGAGCTCTTAGAACCCCGACCACTCCCAAATCCTCTTCAACCAAGATATGATACTGCTAAGTGCTGTGGCTATCATCAATAGCACGGTCATGATACAAACTGTTGCATCCGCCTTCGTCATAAGATTTAGGATCTTATTGATGAAGAGATCATAGCTCCACCAAAAGGACCTCAGGCCACCACTAAGCCATTACCTCCACACCTCAACCTAATCCATACATTGCTATCCACCTACAACCCCAGTTGTAGACACCCCATTTTTAACGGCCCTTCAAGACTTGGATGTTCTTGTAGGTACATCTGGTGACGAGTCTGATTGCTCGCCGAGTGCTCGAAGTCCTCAGCGGAATGCCACAGGTTTGAACCTCTTATACCCTGTATCCATTTGTCTCCTTTTTGGACCATGTCTTGGTCTTTCCCTCCTGCATTCTCTGGTGGCCTGCCGGCCATCTATGAAGGCTGCCGGCTAGAGCTTCTGGTCTGCCCGCCATTGATATGCCTTGCCGGCCATCACTGATGGCTAGCTGGCCACCAATGTTTTCTGCAGATATTTTTGTGCCAGCTATTTGTACAAATGCTTGTATCTGTCCACACATGGAGAGATGGATCTCCTTGTATAGAATTCATGTTTTCTATATATAGGGAGTCCCTCTTTCATGTTTTGAGGTTGGAAGATTTAAAACTCAAAATTTTGTCTCTCTCTCTCTCTCTCTCGTGTAATTCTCTACACTTTTTCCTATTTACACTACTCTCTTGCCTTTACTTCCTTAACCAAAATTGATCACCTCTGAACTGAGGTTCTTTGAAGCCTTCTTGGAGCTCTACAAGTTGGTTTTGGCTTGAATTGTTACCTAGAATCACTCTTCTCTTCAAGAGGTATCATAGTTGCTTTGTTAGCTTACTTTGCATACTTGTTTTCCTTTTTATTTATTTTATTTATTTTATTACTGTTTTTGGGCTTTGTAGACATCCTACTTTTGACTGCCCGCAAGACTTAGACGCTTGATTCAGTGCACTCGATGATGAAAGTTGAATTGTGAATTCGCAGCAATTCGGAATCAATCAAGCTTCCGAAATAGTTTCACATCTTCAACATTTACCTTGTTTGAACCCTTGGGTCTCATTTCTAGACCATTGCTCACCCTGAGCTGAGTTTGAACCAAAAAAACAGGGGAGGCCATCAAGGCCGGCTGTGCATTGATGATGGTCGGCCGGCCTTCGATGGAGGTATACATTGTTCTGGGTGAGAGCCCGCCAGCTGTCCATTTTTGAAGATATTTGTCACCTTTTCTGCTTGAATTCTATAAAACCGAAGCTTTGGGATTGTTTTGAGGGTTGAACAAATATCTAGAAGAGGGATATACACCCTTGAGTGCCTTGACTTCTTCTTCTTCCATTGCAAGGCATCCTTTGAGCTAACCTAGTTTCCTTACACCACTACTACACACCATACACAGCCTTGTTTGATCATTCTAAAGCCTTGGTTGATCTTGAGGAAGTGTAATTCAAGCTTGAGAGTGCATTGAATTTGAGTTTGAAACTCTAGAAGCAAGCTAGCTTCTTGAAAGGTACAAGCTTGCTTTCTCTTCCCTTGATTTCATTTTTGTTCTTTACTCCATCATTCTTGTTGTTTTAGTTGTTTTTGAGTTTGCTTGAGGTGTTGGAGTTGAGTTGGAAGGGTTACCTGCTCTTTCTACACCTTTATTTCATAACCTAAACTCTTCTCCTTTTTACTCTCTTTCTTTAGTATTGAAAACTGATTTTTAGAGGTTAATAGAGGCTAAAAGAAACATGCTTTGAGGTTTCAAAAGGAGGGGGGGGGGGGGAGGGGTAGCCACCCCTCCTTAGGCTTGCTTACTAGCTTTAATTCTCTTCTATTTTGCTTACTTTTTTTTGGCTTTTGTAGTGTATTTTAGCACTATTTTTAGCCTTTTAGGGGCTATTTTGGGGTTGTCATGGCCTTTAAAATTGTTCCATGCTTTGGTTAGTTCATGTGTTGTCTTATAAATTGCATACGTGGCTTATATTGTATTATTCTAAGCTTTACTTTACTTTATTTCCATGTTAAGAGTCTCACTCTAACTAATCAATCAACCATCTATCATTTGTATTTGAGAATGATTTCAATCGATTGAGGTTGCTCGAAACATGTAAGAATGGCCTACACTTAATGGCTTAATCTCTTAGGAGATTCATTGTCAACGGTGTAGCCTTTCTCTCATGTTTTAGAGAGACCTCTCATTTGACGTTATTTCTTGTTTAGAGGACTTTAAACATCACCATGGACAAATGAACCAAAGAATGGAAAGGCCTAATAAAATTGGTTTAGAATTTGGGTCAACACACTTAAAGAAAATGGCTAGAAAAGCTTGAACTTGGCCGGACGTTATGCCAAGTTCCTTTGTGTCAAGGGCCATCAAGCATCAATTCATGGTGTTTTTGGTGTCCTTGAAGCGTCTCAACTTCCTTTTTTCGAGTTCGTTCCTGACAAAAAGGGAAGGGTGGTCTTACTCTTTGCATTTTATTAACTTTTGTCCAAAATTGTATCCGAGACCATCAAGCAATCAACTAGCTCATTGATGGCTTTTGGAATCAATTTCAACCTTCTCTTGAGGTTTTCCTATGACAGAGAAGGAGGGGAGGACAAATAGAGCTTGAAAATGCTCTATCTGCATTAATTTCAGCTCAGAGCACAAAAACAGAGTTTGTACCAAATCAATGCACGGCCGGCCCTCTAAAGGCCTGGTTGGCCATCAGCAATACATGTTCGGCTCTTGGTGTATGGTCAGCAGTGCAGTTTTGCAGAAACAGAGGCAGTGGCTAAAGGTGAAACAGAGGTAGTCTGGGATAGATAGAGCAGCTTTCAGGCGATGCGCATGTAACCTCTATCCATCTTCTTTGATATCCATATCTAGTGCGTTTGATTGTTTTAATTGTTTCATTAGCATAGCAAATTGTATTGTAATATTTAATTAGTCTAATTAGCTGTAGCTAATTAGTTGGTGTTGTAATATTCAATTAGCTTAGCCTAATTAATTTCTTTTAATTAGCTTAGATAGTTAGTTAAATTATTCATTCCAGTGTTGTAATAATTAGCGTAGCTAATTAGTTTTAGCTTATTCATTCGGACCCTTCTTCGCGAGGGCATAATGTTGTAATAAGTGTGCGTGCGTGTGTGTATGTTTTCTAACCCCACGTCTTTCTCCCTTTTATTTAATCGCTTTTGATGGTTAGATTAGGGACATTTTCAATTAGCATACCTTGTGCTTGCATGTTTGCATCCATTCATTTGTCTTGCATGCACCGAGGCTCGGCGCATCATTCAAACTGCATCGTTATTTAAATATCTTATTTGAATACGTGTTTATCGCATGTTGTTCAAATCGATTCATATGCCATATTAGTAGCCGAGCCTATTCAATTGCATATTACATCTGTTGCATTAGTCATTTAACATAGTTAGGATCATGCATTGTTCTAACTAGTTTTTATTTTGGCTTGGAGTACTCGGTAAGTTTTTACGCTTTGGCATACTTGCATGAGTGTGATTGCCATATTTCCATGTTTTGCATGCTTGCCATGAGGCTATGTACTTACTTGCTAAACTGTTTAAGTGCCTGTGGATGAAGGCTTGTTGTTTGAATTAGAACGATTCAACAATTGTGCGTTTTAAGCCCACTTTGTTGAGTGGCAAATAATGTTTTTAAACCCACTATGTTTGGTGGCAAATCCGTACTTTTAAGCCCAGTTGAGGGTGGCAAATTCAAACCATTTTTCACAAAACAGACATGGGTTGAATTATTCCAAGTCTTGCGACTAGTCTATACTTGCTTGTGTGCGTCATGTAGTAAAGCTAGTTTGATAACTGGAATAGCAACACATAATGTTTATAAAAAACATATCATAGTTAGTAGAGGCCGATCTTTGATCGGCCGAGCGAGGGTGCTCATTTCAGGGCCTTCCCCTCTCGTACCTAATTTACCGAGCTGAGGCAACTTTGGTGATGATAGACATGTGGCCTTTGGCACGAGTCAGGGTTTCCTAAATTTCCCCAAAAATAAAATATTTAGGTGGCGACTTTGTAATCTGGAAAAGCAGTCCAATTTTGGCATTCTTTGATTTAAAATCATTTTTCCAAAAAGATTTGCCAGATTTGGACTATTTGGTGTTTATCAGTTTCACATTGCACTTGTGAGACTAGATTCAAAACTACGAGAGTCCGAACTGTGAGGCATTTCTTTCAAACCATCCGAAAGGGGGCATGAAAAAGAACGAGTCCACAGGCTATTTTTGGGCTATAAAAACTTTGTCAAAATGGGTTGAAATTTGTGGTTTGAAGCCTTTTTAAGGTAGGGGGTGGTTCACACTTCTTTGTACCTTGATTGTAAGGCTTTTTCACTTGTGTTTCCCATCTTTAAACCATCTTTTTTGGGCTTTAAACACTGATTTTCAGAGTATTTTCAGTGGCAAAAAACATGTTTTGAGTTTCAAAATTGGAGGGGTTAGCCTCCCTCCTTATGTCTTGTTTGCTAGCCTAGTTAACTCCATATGTTAGCATGTTTTTCTATCTTTTTGTAGCTATATTCCAACATGTTTTTGCCCTTGTTTTAAATTGCTTTGGCTCTGTTTTGGGCTGTTTGGTTCAATTGAGTCTTGTTTTGCATGGTTGTAGTGTAATAGTCCTCACAAGCTTGGTGTTTTAAGCCTCTAGACGTCACTTGTTTGAGTTGATTGCATGTTTTAGAGCTTTTCATACTTGGTTTCAGCACTAATCATATTTGCAACCTCCCTCCTTTCTTAGCTTTTTGTTTTGCTTTGAAAGTTGTTTAAAGTCATTTGTTTACCTAAGTGTGGAATTAAGGATACATACTTAATGATTTAATCCCTTTGGGGGTTCATTACCAACGGTATGAGACTTCTTTCATACCCAAAGAAACTTGTGTTTTGAGCCTTGTTTCCATTAGAGGACTCCAACTCACCTTTTTGGACTTAATTGACTAAGTAATGGTTGGTAAGTTAAAATTAGTAACTAACAACTTGGGACTAAAATTGAGCAGGATAATAACTTGTGTGTTGTGTGTTCAATCGGACGTTAATTGAACACAAGGAAAATTGGAACATTTCATGCTCGAAGTGATGAAATGTCTCAAGTTTGCTAGGTCTCCATTGCCCTTAATCATGTATGATAGGTTTATGGTTCTTGAGTGTCTTGTTTTGCATTCATTGAGCTTACACACCTTGAATCACAAGCCATCATGTAATGAAATTGCTTAGATTGGTGGTTTGTGGTTTAAGTTCACAACTCCTTGGATTTGTCCATGAAAATGAGGGGTGAATTGTGTAGACAATCCTTGGAAAGACCTTTTTTTTGCTCTATTTGAACTCTGTTGCAGCATGGTGATCCAGTGCATCAGTGACCGGTAGGCTACCATCCATGGCTGACAGTGCACTATTGATGGCCGGCAGGCCACCTTCTTGGCTGGCAGCATTCATCCATGGCTGGCTGGCCTCTGATGTAAACTTCAGCAGAACTTTGGTAAGGTGGAGTGCATTGGTTTTGGAAATGTTCAGCTCTGCAAACAGAGACTTTCGAGAGCAAAACAGAGGTCTTTTCGGGCGAAAACCGAGCATGTGCATCTTCCACTTCCCAAGGCAAAGTAGTGGTAGCATAATTAGAAATGTTAATTGCTTAGTTTACTTACATTTGTGTTGTAATTCAATTAGTTAGCTTACTAGTTAATTCATTGGAGTGTTGTAATAATTAGTTAATTAGTTTAGCTATTTATTTCATTTGGTTTGTAATAATTAGCTTAATTAGTTGCTAGTTAGTTAGCTCTTTTTCATTCGGACTCTCCTTCGTGAGAGCAACATGTAATAATGTGCATGTCTTCCAACTCCACGCCTTTCTCCCTTTTATTTAATTGCTTTTGATGGTTAGATTAGGGTCATGTTTCAATTAGCATACCTTATGCTTGCATCCATTCATTCGTATTGCATGCACCAAGACTCAGCACATCATTCAAACTGCAATGTCATTTCAATACCTTCTTTGAATATGTGCTTAGATCGCATGTCTTGGATTGATTCATATGCCATATTAATAGTCGAGCCTATTAATTGCATTCTTTGTATGTGTTACATTAGCCATCTTGTATAGTTCGGAAGCATGCATGTTTTTCTAACTCATATTTTCTTAGCTTGGTGTACTAGGTGAGTTTTAACGCTTTAGCATACTTGTATGAGTGTAAGTGATTTCCATGTCTAGCATGCTCACCATGAGGCTAAATGCTTACTTGTTAAACTGCTTGAATGCCTGTGGATGAAAGCTTGTTGTTTGAATTAGAATGATTCAATAAATGCACGTTTTAAGCCCACTTTGTTGAGTGGCAAATCAGTTTTAAGCTCACTATGTTTGGTGGCAAATTCGCAAACTTTAAGCCCACCTGAGGTGGCAAATTCAAACCCTTTTCGCAAAACAAACATGAAATTGAATTGTTCCATTTTGAGCAAACTTGTCTATACTTGCTTGTGCGCATTACATAGTAAAGCTAGCCTAATAACTAGAATAAAAACACATAATGTTGATTAAAAAAATCATATCATGATTAGTAGAGGCCGATTTTTGATCGGGTGAGTGAGAGTGCTCAATTCATGACCTTCCCCTCTCGTACCTAAGTTCCCGAGCTGGGCAACTTTGGTGATGACGGACACGTGGCCTTTGGCACAAGTCATGGGTTTCCTAAATTTTCCCAACAATAAAATATTTAGGTGGCGACTCTATATCTGGCAAAGTAGTCCAATTTTGGCATTTTTGATCCTAAAATCAATTTTCCAAAAAGATTTGCCAAATTTGGACTCTTTGATGTCTATAAATTTCACATTGCACTTGTGAGATTAGAATCAGAACCACGGGAGTCCAAACTGTAGGGCTTTCTTTCGAACTCCCGAAAGAGGGCGCGAAAAAGTCAAGCTACACCATCATATACATCACCCTGACCCATTTACCCAAGCCTGAGGTGCTCATTCCAAATAGCATGGACTTGTGTATATGATAGATGCACTTGAACCCCAATCATCTCAAACCCATGAACCCACTACTTCTGAGCTAATGAGCATGATTGAAGATTTTCAAAGAATAGTGGCAGATTTAGCCTTTGGGATTTTGGCTCCATCATCGACCACATCACATGCCAGAAATTTCATGCCAAAAGGCTCCCCAATCTTTGGGGAGAGCTGTAATTGAAAATGGCCAACCTGAAGCTATCTCAAGTCTGGGTGATGGCATGTCAACAACAACTAGGCTCTACTCCGATATGGCTATCCAATCCCTTGGCAAAGTGGAGGCAAGGGGGAAGAACAAGGCCGGGGCAAGCATTGATCCCTATGAACATCTTCAGTGGGCTATTGAGGCTTTGAAGGGCAAAGGGTTGAACAAGAAGCAAGTGCTTGCAGTTTTTGCAAAAACTGTGGATGACACTTTTGTTGCTCAGGTTGGGAGCATTTTGAATCCAGGGATAAACCATGAAAAGGGTTGCCGTACCAGAAACATCCCTTTCAGGTCCAATCCTACATCCATAACACCTGCCAAACCCTCTATAATTCTGTCAGGACTGGTAACCGTACCTTCAATCCCCTTTATATGACCTTGTCCAAAGCTCTCCAAATCCTCATAGGGCAAGGCCATCTGAAACCCCTTGACCTTCAGCCTCTCCCTGATCTCTTTCCATCTAAGTATAATGCTGCCAAGTACTATGCCTTCCATCAACAAACTGGCCATGACACTGACGATGGTTTTGTCTTTGCTATGAAGTTCAAGATCTGACTGACAATAAGGTCATCACTCCACCGGGTCCTACAAAGTCTATCGGCACTGGATCGATGAATTGAAGGGATAATGTGACTATGTGATCGAGGATGAACCACCTGCTGATGGTGCTCATTTTACTCCAGATGTGGTGGATGGCACGCACTGTTTTAGCACTTTGAAAATGCTGTTTATTATACTTTCAGACTTGGGTATTGAGTTAGTCTTGTTGTTTTGAGTCAGTCTTGTTGTGTTAGAGTCAGGTGATTTCGGGCGTGTTAACTCGGACATCACATCACTATCTTGTTTTGTTTGTCTGTTCACTCTTTGAGTCTGTTTCTACCATTGAGCCAGTCACGCCAGAAGATCTGACTGAAATGATAGTACTTTTCCACTTAATTCTCTGTGTCTTTAAATCATTGCATTGACCAAAGTTTTGCAAAACGTTTCCAACACTGTGATGAAAATAAAGAGGGAGGAATTCCTCGAGATTTGTAAAAATTTGATCAACTGAGAGGAAGAGAGGCGTACTAAGCCTTTAATGAATGAAATCATATATGTTAATGTGAGTATTGAGGAGGATCCTGGCTTGATCCAGATTAGTTCTATGTTGTCTTCAGAAGAGCTTGAGCGACTAATCGCTTTATTAAAAGATTTCAAAAAAATGTTTTGCGTGGTCCTATAAAGACATGCTTGGAATTGATCTTGAGATTGTACAACATAGGATCACTCTTGGCCTCAAGACTCGACCCCTTTGTTTTCAAACTTTGATTCAGAATGTTCAACGTTCGACCAAAATATGAGGCTTGCATGGCCGGATTTGAAGTAGCCCTTGAACTAGGGGCAATGAGGTCGGATGTGCTCGAAGGAAGCTTGCATAGCCAGATGAGAAGCAGCCTTTGAACTAGGGGCAAAAAAGGTCAGATATGCTCGAAGATTCAAAAGTGGGTCATTTCTCAAACCAATGGAGATCGGCAAGAAAGCCAAATCCCAGAATCTAAGAGAAGAAATTTTTGTTGAAGGACAATCAAGTTTCTATCCATGACACTAGGGGAAAATTCAGACCCAATTGGATGGGCCTTCACATCATCAAGACTACATCGTCAGCGAATACCGGCCATTCTCCTGGATTCAGATGGCTTAGAGATCCTACGGCCGATCAACATAGACAAGGTAAACTTTTCTATCCTTGAGAGGCTTGCTGGGCAGAAAACTGGAAGGGCGACCCAGGCAAAAGTTACAGCAAGAAAAAAGAAAAAAAAAGAAAAAGAAAAGAAGCAAAAGAACAAAAATGAAAAAATGAAAACAAAGAAAAAAGAAGAACAAAGAAAAATGAAAAGGAAAATAGAGCTCGCAAGGTTGAAAACCCGGAAGGGCGGCTTTGGAAAAAGTTAGAACGTAAAAGTAGAGTGTTAATACTTGAGTGCACCTTAATCGCCCGGAACTACATGCGGTCTGATTCCCATCTTTGGGATATGTAGGCAACTTCATCTTGAAGTTCGGTCCCAACCATTTTTAGCCTGCTTGTCTCATCCAAGTTGATTGGCTGATCCTTATTCAACTCGGCCATCCTATCCATTTGCAAATTGGCTCATCTTCATTCAAAACCAGTTGTCCTATTCCATTGGAAGATTTAGCTGCAAGACAATTCAAGTTCAGATTTGAGGTTGTGCATCTCAAGAGTTAATTCCATGTTGGTTGAGCAATGATCATTTGCAAAAATAGTTTTTGAGGATTTTTAATGAGGTTGACTAACTTTCTCAGAAATTATTCCATTTTTTTCAAAATTGGACCATTTGTTGGACCCAAAAAAGGAAAGTTTTCAGTGCTCATAGCCTGACTTACATGATTTTAAAGAAGAAAGTCGAACAAGCATGTTAATCTAACTTTCATGTTGGCAAAATTGTTTTAGCAGAAAGCCAAAAAAAATGGTCAAAATGATGAACTAGGGGCACAATCGAGTCAGGTTTTCTGTCTTTTCCCCGTTATCAACATACTCACCAAAAGGGCACAACTGAAGCTAGCAACAGAGGCCAAAAGCTCTCTCATCCTCCGAGTAGTGAAGTATCGAACTAAGTGTGAAGCACGAATGCTGGATATTCGAGTCCCCTCATAAGGTCCATAACTTCCAGCTTATCCATCTACCACACCTGGGAAGAGATAAAAAAATAAGAGAGATTAAAGAATAGAGAGATGTGTGATGAGAGAAAAAGTAAGAAAAAGGCTTTTCAAAGAAAATAGAGATTGAGTGCCAAAGTGATGTGAGAATCATAAATGAGAAAGGGTGGGAAACAATACCTGGTGAAGCAGTGGGCTCACCGTGAGCTGAAAGGTCTCCCACCTGTGACAAACATCCAAGTGTTGTGTTTGTTGTTTTTGTTTGTCTCGATTCTTGTTTTGAGTTGTTGTGAGTGTAAATTGATGTGTTAGATTATTCTTAGTTTGTTTTTCCTTTGTTGAGTCATGGTGTACTATGGTCAGTCGTAGGCTCAATACCTGATTAAGAACTCATTCTTGGTTTCAATTGCAATAATAAATTGTTTTGTGCTTAGAGTGTCGTGCCATTCCGACCATGATGTGCAAATTAGAATTCTTTCATTCATAAACAGCAGGGTCCAACCCCGATCAAAAGAGAGAGCAACCAAACAAGGACCTATCTGAAGCTACATAGGTTCCGGACTATAAAGCAAGAGAAAAGAGAGAAAATTGGAGCATTTGAGTTTGTTTTAACTTCAACAATTTCCGAGATTGCATTTCGGGTGCACCTTCTCAGGTTTATCATTTCTCCAAAGTATGAATGTACCTCGACCTCAAGCTCAAGCCTGCTTCAAGTCATAATGGCGATTAAAGTGCTCCCTCTGAACACCATTCCCTGCCAGAGACATCTTGGCTGTGTTTGCAATGAGTTCCTAGGAGACCAACTGTGACAGTAGAAACTAGAATTCGAATGGCGATGCCTAGAACACAAAGGTTTGGAATTTTCGAGACTAAAGTCTGGTGTAAATACCCAGGGGTGTATCCCCAGCTTGAAATCTGTATGGCAACTCCATAGATTGAGATATCATGTGTACACCTCAATTCTGGATACTGAACCAACCTAGTCTATTATCCCGTTGGAGAATAGGGAAACTTGTGAATATGATAAAGAAGAAAAGCAGCATCCGTGGCTTCTACATGTAGAGGTTACCCCTTGTCAGCATTTGAGGGCCTCTGAACTGTGAGTTGAAGATAAGAGTTCAAAGAACACAAGGGGGAGATCCCCGTCAGAGTAAAGTGGTTCATCGCCACTCACCCCATGAGATACTTTCTAAAGTGCCGCTTTGTTTGTTAACTAGATTTCCTGTGCTTCTATCGCATCGTCTCAGGACCTCTTCTCACGATTTTAGTGTGGTTTGAGTGTTCCTTTCCTTACATGATTTCAGTGTGCTTGGAATTTATCTCAGGACACTTGAAACAAGACCCTGGGTGGTTTTCTTAGGACATCTTCTCACGATTTCAGCGTGGTTTGAGTGTTCTTTTCCTCACATGATTTCAGTGTGTTTGGAATTTATCTCAGGACACTTGAAACAAGACCCTGGGTGGTTTTCTTAGGACCTCTTCTCACGATTTCAGCGTGGTTTGAGTGTTCTTTTCCTCACATGATTTCAGCGTGTCTGGAATTTTTCTCAAGACGCATGGAACGTGACCCTGAGCGGTTTTGTTAGGACCTCTTCTCACAATTTCAGCGTGTTTGGAATTTTTCTCAGGACACGTAGAACGTGACCCTGGGCAGTTTTCTTAGGACCTCTTCTCACGATTTCAGCGTGTCTGGAATTTTTCTCAAGACGCGTGGAACGCAACCCTGGGCAGTTTTCTTAGGACCTCTTCTCACGATTTCAGCGTGGTTCGAGTGTTCTTTTCCTCACATGATTTCAGTGTGTCTGGAATTTTTCTCAGGACTCGTGGAATGCGACCCTGAGCGATTTTCTCGGGACCATTTCTCACAATTTCAGCGTGGTTTGAGTGTTCATTTCCTTACACGATTTCAGTGTGTTTGGAATTTATCTCAGGACGCGTTGAACGTGACCCTGGGCGGTTTTCTCAGGACCTCTTCTCATGATTTCAGCGTGGTTTGAGTGTCCCATTCCTCACATGATTTCAGCGTGTTTAGGATTTGTTCATCCACCTCTCACGATTGAAGCATGGTTGGAGTATATGTCATCTATATTCATCTACTACATTATCCATTACATCCATTACATCATACCATTTTATCGCTTACATCCTTTCCATGTTAAGCTTAGTTTGGCATGTGCTCATACATTTCCTTCGTTGAAACATGGTTCTGTCATGTGTAAGTACCCATGCTACACTGAGGCTAGTATTGAGGGTATCAACACCTTTTCTGTGTTAGACGTGGTCTGCTTTGTGTGCATGCATTTTCTAGGTAAGATGTGGTTCGGCTTGTGTTCCTTATTCACTACACCCATTACATCCATTGCATTGTACTTTGTTTTGTTGCATTCAGCATTTAGGATCGTTATCTTTCCCCAACAGATCATTCCTCACTTATATTATCCCACCCAATTACTTGTCCTCTTTCTCTTTCTACTAAAAACATAGCTTTGCATGTGCTCGCACCCTTTTCATGTTAAAACATGGTTCTATTGTGTGTAAGCATCCATGTTGTACTGAGGCCAGTATTAAGGATGTAGTTACTTAGCCTGTGTTAGGCGTCGTTTGGCTGTGCCCACTTCTTTTCTATATAAAACATAGTTTGATTTGCATATCCATCCCTTTACGGTATTTGTGTGTTATGCACTACTTGTGGTTTGATTATATTATTACGTTTGTATGTCATTTACACTGTTTTGTTTTGCATTGTGCATCATTTTGCATCCTGCCCTTGAACCATGTTGGTTTCATTCCTTGCAAAGGGATATGTAGGCAACCCTTGGGTTTAACCAACAACATCTGCATTTTGTTGGTTTGCCCAAGTCTTACGGCCTTGTCTAAATGGGTCATCTTTGGGCTTTGACATTCACTCACGTCCCTTCATGACTTCGAGCACTATCAAAGAGGGGCAACTGTAGACACCCCATTTTTTACGGCCCTTAAGACTTGGGCACCGCTAATTGATCACTCAATGATGAAAGTTATGCTATCCAATCACTCAATTTCTTTAGCAAGAAGAGCTTCTAAATCCCAACCTTACACCCCATTTTTGGACCAAAACATTTTTGACCAAAATAGTTTTACACCTTAAAACCCTTTCTTTCAAAATATTTTTGAAAATGTTTCTATGATGTTTCGAGGCTTACATTTCATTAAATGATGCACTTTTTGTTAAACCGAGCAAGGACAAAGTGGAAATAAATTAAAGAGAGGTGAACTCATTGAAAAATCTTTAAAAACCTCTTAGTTATAGGTCTGGACTTGAAGAGAATAGGTGGAGAGAGAAGAAAACTAGTTAGGGAGTGGTTGAGCATGAAACCGTTAAGGGAGAACTGAGTAGCCTTCACTAAATTAGGCCTATCTCTTTGTACACTTAGACTTTAGTTGTGAGGCCACCACCATTGGAAAGTGGACATCCGGGGATTTAATTCAGAAGCAAGAATCTCCTAAAGCCAAGTCCAGATGAGGGATATATGGTTGTTTGAAGTTAGACATCAATCCGATTAAGACAAAATTGAGCAACCTTCACTAAAATAGGCATATCTATTTGTACACTTAGAATTTAGATGTGAGGCTACACCATTGGAAAGTAGACTTCTGGGGCTTCAATTTAGACTTAATAATTACCTAAAACTGAGTCTGGATAAGGGAGATATGCCATTTGAAGTTGGGCCCGGAAGCAGATTTCTGGTGGCCGGCAGGTGGCCGAAAAAAACCATTTGTGGACGGCCGGCTACTAGTGTAAAGCCAGATATTTTTGCCAGCTGTTTCCACAAACTTTCAACTGTCCCTTTTTAGATATTTTCGACCTAAGGCTCATGTTTTCTATATATAGATGACCTCCCTCTCATATTTCAAGGTTAGAAACATTTAGGAGTGAGGAAATAATTTCAAAAAATATCATCTCTCTACAGTTCTCTCTCTCTCTTGCAACTTGCATAGCCTTTGCCCAAACACTCTAAACAAAACCTAGAGAGCTTCTTGCTGAGGTTATTTGAGCTTGAATTTGAGCTTTTGAAGCACTTAAGAGTGTGAAATTGGTGGTTTATGACTTAAGGGTGCATTCCTCTTCAAGAGGTATACCTTTTCTTGCCATTGTACCATATTTACACCACTTGTGTTCCATCTTTTCTACTGATTTTTAAGCTGTTTAAAACCTGTTTTTATGGGATGAAACTTGTGGTTTAAAGCTACCTAAGCTGGAGGGGTTAACCACCCTTTCTTGAACCTTATTCTCTAAGCTTTTACCCTTGTGTTTCCCATTCTTTTCTCAACTTTTTTTGAGCTTTTTACCACTGATTTTCAGAGATTTTCAGAGGCTAAAAAAGTGGTTTTGTAGTCCCAAAAATGGAGGGGTTAGCCACCCCTCCTTGGGCTTGTTTACTAGCCTAAATTGCTCCATGCTTTAGCTTATTATTTTAGTTGCTTTTGTCTTCATTCTAGCACGTTTTTGTACTATTTTTGGGCTGTTTTTGGACTACCTAAACTCTGAAATTTTGGGCTAAAACTTGCGGTTTGAGGTCAATAAGGGTGGAGTGGTGGATCACCATTCCTTCTACCTAGCTTCCAAGGCCTTTACCCTTGTGTTTCCCATCTTTGCACTATCTTTTTCTAAGCTATTAAACACTATTTTTTAGAGTTATTTCAGTGGCTAAAATCATGGTTTGAAGTCCAAAATTGGAAGGGTTTGCCTCCCCTCCTTGTGTCTTGCTTACTAGCCTAGTTTGTGCTATGTTTTAGCTTATTAATCTAGCTATTTTTGTCTTAATTCTACCATGTTTTAGGACTGTTTTTAGACTATTTTAGCACTATTTTTGGTTGATAGCTGCAGTTGAGCTTTGTTTTGCATGCTTGTAGTGTAATTGTTCCCACGAGCTTGGTGTTTTAGGCCTTAGACACCATCTTATTTGAGTTGATTGCATTTATTTATGGTTTTCCATACTTGTGATCACTCTTAATCATCTCTGTAACCTCCTTCCTTTCTTGGTTTTTGTTTTGCTTTGAAAGTGGTTCAAACTACTTGTTTGTTTAAACATGAGAGTGAGATGTCATGCTTAATGGTTTAATCCCTTAGGGGGTTCATTACCAATGGTATGATGTCTCTTTCATGCCCAAGATAACACTTTGTTTGAGCCTTCTTTGCATTAGAGGACTTAACTTTACCTTTGGACTCAATTTATTAAAGAATGGATAGTAATCTAAAATTGAGGCTAAAAAAGGTGCAAGATAATAATTTGGTTGTGTTCAGTCGGACGTTAATTAAACACATGGAAGCTTGAGGCATTTCATACTCATTAGTGATGAAATGGTTCAAGATTCCAAGGCCACTATTTCCCTTGATCTTCCATGATAGGGAGGTGGTTTTTGAGAGTCTCATTTTATTGCATTTTATGAACTTGCACACTTTGGTTCATATGCCATCATCCAATGAATTTGCTTGAGTTGATTGTTTATGAACGAAGCTTGCTACTCCTTTGATTTGTTCATGAAAATGAGGGGTGAGTTGTGCAAACAAACCCTTGAAAATACCTTGTGCATGCTCTGTTTGTTCTCTGTTGCAAAAAGGTGAACTGTGCAGCAGCGGCCGGCAAGCCACTTTCCATGGCCGGCCGACTATCACTGGTGGCCGGTAGGACTCATTACTGGCTGGCTGGCCATTAATGAAAAAATTCAGTAGTGTGTTCTTTGAGCAGAGTAGAGTTATTCTGAAAATGGACAAAGGTGTAAGTGTTCTATTGTGCAACAGAGGCTTTCTAGAAGCAAAACGGTGGCTTTTCGGGTGGAAACCGAGCACGTGCTTGAGTATTCCTCGCGGACCAAACATGTTTAAGTTTAAATATTCAGCTTAGATATTGATTGTTGTAATTAATTAGTTGTAGTTAATTAATTTTGTAAAGTGTTGTAATTAATTAGCTAGTTTAACTAGTTATGTAATTTTGTGTTGTAATAATTAGTTAGTTAGAATAGTTGATTAATTTGTTGTAATAATTAGTTAAGTAGTTTAGCTATTTATTCATTTTGTTTTGTAATAGTTAATTAATTAGCTTAGCTTTAATTAGTTAGTTAATTAGCTAGTTTATTCATTCGGATTCTCCTTTGTGACAGCGCAATGTAATAATGTGTATGTCTTCCAACCCATGTCTTTCTCCTTTTTATTTACTAGTATATGGTGGTCATGTTTTGTTCATCATACTTCATGTTTGCATCCATTTGTATTGCATGCACTGGGGCTCGGTTCATCATTCTAACTACATTGTTAGTTCAATACTTCTTTGAATACATGCTTAGACCGCATGCTATTTAATTGATTCATATGCCATATTAGTAGCCGAGCCTATTTAGATTTCATAGCGCATGTGTCGCATCAGTCATATTGCATAAGTTAGGATCATGCATTTTTCTAACTCATTTCTCTTTTGGCATGGAGTACTAGGTGAGCCTTTTACTCGCTTTAGCATATCGCATGCGTGTGATTATTGCCATGTTTAGCATGCTTGCCATGAGGCTAATTGCTTAAGTGATAAACTGCTTGAATGCCAGTGGATGAAGGCTTGTTGCTTGGATTTGAATAATTTGAGTAAATGTTTATATGCGATCAATTTTTCAAGTGGTACATATTTCAAAATAATTTTCGAAACAAACATGAATCAAGTGTTCCAATTCTTGCAAATTAGTCTATACTTGTGTGTGCGCATCATATAGTAATGCTAGCCTAATAACCAGAATAAGAGCATATAATGTACATAAGATTCACTTCATGATTAGTAGAAGCCGATCTTTGATCGGGCAAGCGAGGGTGCTCAAAATTCATTTTTGACCTTCCCCTCTCGTACCTAAGTTGCCGAGCCGAGACAATCTTAGTGATGACAGACACGTGGCCTTGGCATGAATCATGGGTTTCCTAAATTTTCCAAAAAAAATATATATATTTAGGTGGCAACTCTGTATCTGGCAAAGTAGTCCATTTTTAATAAATTGATTCAAAATCGATTTTTCAAACGATTTGCCGCATTTGGACTCTTTGGTGTTTATCTATTTCGCATTGCACTTGTGGAATCAGATTCAGAACTGCGGGAGTCTTATATTGTAGGGGTTATTTCGCCTTTCGAAAGGGGGCGGAGAAAAGTCGAGCTCCACATGCGTGTGATTGTTGCCATGTCAAGCATAACTACCATGGGGCTAGGTGTTTATCTGATATACCTGTTTGAATACCAGTGGATGAAGGCCTTTTCACTTAAGTTGGGATAATTTGATTAAATGTATCACTTTTTTCAAGTGACGCATATTCAAAACAATTTTCAAACAAACATGAAATCAAAGTGTTCTAAATTTTGCGAAATAGTCTACACTTGTGCACGTCACATAGTTTAGATAACATAAATAATCAGAACAAGAGCATATAATGCACATAAAAATCACATCATGATTGGTAGAGGCCGATCTTTGATTGAGTGATTGGGGTGCTCAATTCATGACCTTCTCCTCTCATACCTCAGTTCTTGAGCCAAGACACTTTGGTGATGACAGACACCTGGCCTTTGGCTCGAGTCACGGGTTTCCTAAATTTTCCAAAAATATTTAGGTGACGACTCTAAAATTTGGCAATGTAATCCATTTTTGGCATTTTTTTTAATTAAAAATCTATTTTTCAAAGATTTACTGGATTTAGAATCTTTTGTGTTTTTCTGTTTTACATTGCACTTGTGAAACCATATATAGAACCATGGGAGTCCGAACTGTAGGGCTATCGTATATGAGGAGACTAAACCCCTTCGAGGAGCACGAAAAGCAAGCTACATATAGGTTTAGCTTTTGTGTCGACATTGAAACGATGTTGTGCTACGTAGGGGTGCACACCCTGCTTCTCGTAAGGTATCCAGGCGAACTCATCAATATTACTGAGTAGGAATGAAACCAACTCTTGTCGCTCATCGGCACTGAGACAAGTGCCGATCATGAAGAATTTATTTGGTTCATCTGCGATTCCATTCCGATTGAGATCTTCGGTTGCCTTGTTAGTGGGGGATTTTCCAACATCCTTGAGGCTTTCTCGTTCCAGAATTTCGATCGAGTTTACTTTTATGTCCATTGGTTTCTTCGCTGAAGCAGTAAGGTAGCATTCCTTTGCCAACTTCTAAGAGCTTCGAATCTGTTCAATGTTGTGTTGCATTGGGAAGTAGAGTAGCTGGTGGTAAGTGCTTCGGTTAGCTTGCATTGCATGCAACCAAGTTCTCTCCATGATTAAATTGTACAGCGATGGAAGCTTGATGACCAGAAACTCTACGTCAATTGTCCTGGTGCCTGCACACACTACAACTGTGACCTTACCCAAAGGGTATTCGGGGTTGGCGTTGAAGCCAAACAAGGGATATTCGGTCGGCAGTAGGTCCGAATCATTGAAGCCGAGCTTAAGAAATATCTTGTAGTACATTATTTCTGAGGTGCTCCCCTGATCAATCAAAACGCGTTCAACGACGAATATGTTTACTCGCAACTCAATGACAAGTGCATCGTCGTGGGGAGGATCACCCCTTCAAGGTCTGTGTCGTCGAAGTTAATCTTGCCGGTCTGATGAGGCCGTTTGGCCGGTAAGCAAGGCTTAGACGAGCATGGTTGTAGCTGAATCGTATGTATGCTATTTGGAAGTGGAAGACTATATATCATATGAATCACACCAAATGGAGGTGAATCCAGGTGTAGAGCCACCGTGTTTGGTGGGTTGACCTTGTGGGGGAGGTATTGAACCAGTCAGGTGCTCCTGCGTCCTTCGCTCGTGCTTGTGGAAGCTTCTGAAGCTAGAGTGGGCCCGATTTGTGCCTCATCCTCGAGCCAAGCCAAGCATTCGCCAGAAAGGAAATAACTGAAACTAGGGGCAGGGGCCAGAAGCTTTCTCGTCCTCCAAGCAGTGAGGTACCTAGCTAAGTGTGAACCACAGATAGGGAATGAAACCGGGTACTCTACCCTCTCCTCTGGGCAAGTCTGATAATGCCCAAACTGACGTCTGAACCGGAAAGGAAAATAGAACACGTAGTGTGTGAGGCCGATCAACTATATGCCAGGCTGTCGAGCCATGTTGTAACTCATCTCAATCAGATTAAACCAGGGGCAACGCCAAGGTATGTTAGCTGCAGACCTGTTGCACATCCAGTTGCACCACTATCCCTTGTTGGGGAAATCCACTAGTCGATGGTGGAAGAAATAACCTCGAGCTGAGTACTCAGGCAAGAGTCCACTACTTTTAGCTTATCTATAAGCCACACCTAGGAAGGGATGAAAGAAAAGAGAGATTAAAGAATAGAGAGATGTATGTTGAGAGGAAAAAGTAAGAAAAGGGTTTTGAGAGAAAAATTGAGCATGAGTGCCGAGTGATATGTGAGAAACACATATGAGAAAGGGTGGGAAACAATACCTGAAGAAGTAGTGGACGCTTCGCGAATCTGGTAGTCTCTCGCCGATGAAAGGCATCTAAGCCCATCAAGGTCTCGGCCAGCACCAAACTAGTGCAACTCTTGCCTTCTTTCATACCTTGGGCCACTTCGATCAAATGAATGCTGGATCTGCCAAAACTAGGGGCAAGAAGGAAATGTGCATGCATACATAAGCAGAGGGCATGTTGCCAAAAACCTCGCTAGAGAAGGTCGCCTCTGTCACCGATATCAAAAAATTGATGAATCAAGCTGGGTATGTCTAGCTCTCCATTGTGGGCCAAAGGCCGAGCCTCGTGCAAAGTGAGCCCACACATCCATCCCAAAGCTTGGGCGTGGCCAAAACGGGGCTGAGACATGATTTCCTTATCGCGTTGGATTCCATTAGTGCCTGAAATTCTTCAATTGCTGGGCATATTTCTTATCCCCTGAAGCGAAAGACATGTGTAATTAGGTCCTAGCAACGGGCTGCGGCATGGAGGAACGAAAAACAAAGTGGAGTATGGCTTAACGGAAAAAGTGCATTTATGACAAAACTTTGAAAATTTACCTTTTCTGTGCTATCTAAAGCAGCTATCCAATCCAAGAGCCTTTCGGCAAAAAATGGCTCCATTGATGGATGAAATTGCAGCTGAAATGAAGTTCTGGAGAAGAAATCACAAAGTTGAACCTTTTGTATAAGATAAGGCTGTGAGTGGATGCCAACTATCAACAATCTGGAGGTTGCTCACACTGGTGGCCGACAGGCCACCTTCTATGGCCAACAATCTCTAACTCTGGCTAGCAGTCCCTTTTTATTGTCTGCCGTTCATTTGTGTGTTGGGTAGTGCTGAAAGCATGTGTTTTGTCTTGATCATTGTGTTTTAATGTCTTGTTTTGAGTCTTTTTTGGTTTTAGTAAGTTTGTTTATTTGTCTTTGAAATGGTTTTTTTTATTTTTTATTTTTTTATCGAGTTGTATATTGTATTATGTATTTCGGTTGTTGGTCGGCTCAATTCCCGATTAAGAAAGTCATGCCAATACAAGTGTTCAGTTTTCTTTTAGCCACTTTAATTCCTTGTCCATTTCATGCAAATATGGTGCCCATGATGCAAAAATAAATAACACTTTTCATAAAAAAACTGCAAGGTTTTATTCCGATCATGGTTTTTACAAAAGAGGTGTACAAGTTTCGAAGCAAAATTAACCTATCTGAAGCTATACATGTTCTAGTGCTACTAAACAAAAAGAAACTAAGCAAAAGTACAAAAAAAAATTAGTGCCAGTCGCCTCAGGCTCGAGAGGCCCTCTTCGTCCTCTTCCTCAGAGGGGAGGACTCGGGGGCACTATCTCTATCAGCACTGCTATCTGAATCAATCTTTGAATTAGAGCTAGTATCATCTTCGCTCTCTACCTCAGAACTCGCTTCGGTGTCACCTTCACTCTCGGACCCCGAGCCAGCATCATCATCTCCACCCTCGGACGACTCAGAATGCTGACTCACTACCTCCTCGGAGTTACTGGTCTCAGCATCATTGTCACTGAAGATGGGCTCTGAAGGACTAGTCTGGCCTTAGGTGCCCCTACCTCTGCCTAAACTGTGGCTCACATCTCAGCCACGAGGTGGGGCCTGTCTCTCTCTCTCTCTCTCCTCCTTGTTACTAGAGGAACCTGCTACTAGAGGAAGTGCTGCTGGTGCTGGTGCTGCTACCGGTGCAACTGGTGCAGATGGGACCTGAAAAAAATAGTTGTCAATATATCAATTACAGTGTGTGTATCGGATACAAGCATAATATGCAGAATGAGTGTCATGCAGAGATCATATACAGTATGAATGTAATGTGCCAATGCAGTGTATCAGTGCAGTTTGGGAAAGACTACAGTTGAAATGCCCTTGTATTAGTGAAAAGATGACAAACTAAAGAAAATTACCTAGATACCGTGGAGACCAAACAACGTCTCCTTTCTTTCCACCATGCTCATCAAGGAGGCCGCTAGCTAGAAGAGGCTCCCTGTATACTCTATGGATGCCTGCAAATGCATTTAGATGATCAATTTCTAGAATAAACATATATGAAATAAAATGTGGATTGCAAATGGTAAATTATAGTCCATACCTGGGATGAGCCTCGAACTCCGACAAGCTCGTGTCCAGCCTCTACTGGCTCGTTCGGGATCTAATAAGCAGTCCCAGTAGGACTCCAGTATGTGAGTGTGGTGGAAAGCTCTGGCCAACGAATAGCCTACTCAACAGAGGGAGCCTCTCTAGCATGGGCCCTAGTCACCCAAGTCGCCTCGCCTGTCTTAAGAGCCCCTACCCTCTCGCCTCCGTGAGCGCCTGTCAGAGGTGGCATGAGGTGGGTATGAATAAAGGTCGTGTAATCGCCCTCTCCTCGGAAGAAATTAGTGTCCAAGCCTACCATGAATTGTGTGATTGTGTCAACAGATAGGCTGTCCGCTGACCTCATGGACTCTGGGGCGGCATCAGAACGATCGGATCCGACAAACCATAGTCTGTCGAACGAATCTCTCACTCAAGAACCAGGCTCGATAGACTGGGCCCTTTAGCAAGATTTGGAAGCACGACGTGCCCCACGCTCCCCCGTACTGGTCTCGTATCCCGACCGAAATCATGGCCCAAGGCTGCCACGCGATCTGCAAACGGAGAGTGTACAGACTGTTAGTCGCTGTCAGCTGCTACAGTATGAATTAGAATAGTTGTAAAGAAAAAATGACTATGTTTTGGGTTACCTCGTGGGCTATCATAGTGTTAAAGTAGTGGCGGAAGAAAGAAAAGCACTCGCGACTCTGGCACTGACACTGGCCATCATACCGCCTCGAGTAGGGAACCATCAGGGGAAGCTCCTCCATGGGCTCTGGAGCTAGGGTTGGAAAATACGCATAAACCCATAGCTGTAAGGAAAGTGCAGTAACATGTGATCAACACAGCATGAACAGATATAGAAAGTGCAAAGCAGAAAGTATGTGTTGAACCGATATAAAGCAAAAAATGTGAAATAGGAAATATAAGTGCAAAAGGGAAACTGAAATGCATACCTCCCAGGCTGGCTAGTAGCCTTCGAGCCACTCTCCCCTCAGGTGGGAGGTAGAACTCATGTAGCCATATGGGGTGGCAAGGCCAGCTCCACCCAAGTCGTAGAAGCATAAAGGTCACCAGGGCGCTCAATAAATATAAGCCTACGGTGTTCCACCTGATCGAAAACAAGGTGGTACCGAGGACGAACATTAGGAAGCCACGGGTGTATTGTTCCATCTCCTCCAGTGTCTCGGGCTCGCTCCCTCTGAATTGCTTAGCAAACTAGCTGTATCTCACCATAGCTGGCTGATACAAATGTAGGCGCATTCCTAACAGTTCGATCTAGGCAGCCTCCCACTCCCCCATGTCGGTGTCAAAAGGGATCAGATCACCCTTTACTTCTAAGCCTGTGATCATGGCAAATTCGTAGGGAGTCATCATCATCTCTACGGTAGCGAAGAAGTGTTAAGAGTTGGTGGTGTCCCACCACCTCTCCACTAGCGCTCCTAGAAGGAGACAACTCACAATGACGCGTGTCGGGCCAGAGCAGATAAGGCCGAAGCCAATCTCGTCGACGATGTTGCGGACTCCAGCAGGGAGCTCGTCGTACCAATCCCTCGTTGTTGTCGCTCTGTACCTCCTATAGCACGAGAGTCTCTTGTGGCAAAGAACGGATGAAAGGCAGTGATGAAAGTACAGTTAGATGAAAGGTAGTGCAAGAAATGCAATTAAAGGAAAGGTAGGAATGCCTGAAAACAAAGTTCATACTTCAGTAGCACTCGATGAAAGGTGAGAGGTCGGCTCCCTCAGTAGGAGGTCCTCTGGTACGCCGCGAGCAAAGTCACTGAAGTGCCTAATGTCGCCGAAACCGTAATATGTGTGTGCAAGGATGATACCTCGCTGGGTCAAAAGGCCATAATCTCAATGGTAACGGCTCTGGCTCAAACTTGGGCTCAAACTCTACCTCCAAGTCGGCCCCAATGCCCACAGCCGCCTCGCCAACCTCGGCAACTATTGACTCCTCTACCCTGGCAACGGGTGGCAACACAAGTGGAAACTCTGAAGGAGCTCCATTGTGAGGAATCTCATCTACCATTTGGAGAATGGGTGAAAAGTAGGTGAAAAGTGAAGAAAAATGGAGAAAAGAGGGTAAACTTGGAAAAAGTCAACCCTAGAAGAGAGAAAATGGGAGAAAAAGTCAAAGCTCGGAAAAGTTCATGAAACCCAAGAGAAACTAGAAGGGAACAAGCTTAAAGTGATGGAAATCCAAGAAAAAGTGTGAAAATCAAAATCTGATTGATTCAAAATGAAGAGAACTAAGAAGGTTTTGCTAAAAAAGTGTGCGTGGGGCGTTGGAAAACGCGTAAAAATTGCAATTCTAGAGAGGTGCACCTAGAGAGAGAGGGAGAGCAATTTTGGAAGTGTGGGTGTGTGGAAATGAAGTGTTTTGACCTATATTTAAAGACCCACATGCGGAAAGTCTAAAATGCCCCGAACTGCCACGGGTGGCTGGCCCTTCCCCTTGTGGCCGGCAAGTGACCGGTGGCCCTCTTCTGTGTGCTGATGTTGTTTTGTGTCTTTGTTTCATGAGAAGTCTAGGGACGGTTTACTGTTGGGTCCAGATTGTTTCTAAGGGAGCTCAAAACTGTGTTTTGGCGCGCGATGTTCCTCACTACTCTGAACGAGGTGTATCCTTTTGAGCATGTTGTAATTCCTCTGAGAGGTAAATCGAAGGTGCCACCGAGTATCATTTTATTCATTTTACACTTTTGTTCTTTTCCGTTGCATAGAATGTGCATGTCATATATATAAATATATGTTGCACGCATGTCTTGCATCAATTATGATTTGTACGTAGAACACACTGTCAATTTTTGTATAGAATATGCTCTTGTTTCATGCATAGAATATGCTCACGCTCTATTTTCATGCATAAAATATGCTGTCGTTACATGCATAGAATATCCTCTTGTTTCATGCATAGAATTTGCTTTTGTTCCTCACACAGAACATCCCTTCAATCAACATCATACGTCAGTTCACCATCTTGCATGGAATATGCATTGTCACTGTATTGACTTTGTGTATCTATCGCACACGTTCACATTCTGCATCTATTACACTTGTTCACTTTGTGTATCTATCGCACACCTCTTTGTTTCAGCTCAGAACACGTGAAGCACGAGCCCGAGCCGCTTTCTTGTATCTCAGGATGCGTGACGCGCAGCCCTGGGCGTGTTTTATCTTAGGACGCGTAACGCGAGCCCAAGTGGCTTTCTTGTATCTCAAGATGCATCACGCGCGGCCCTAGGCATGTTTTATCTCAAGACAGGTGAAGTGCAAGCTCGAGCGGCTTTCTTGTATCTGAGGATGCGTGACGCGCGACCCTGAGCATGTTTTATCTCAGGACGTGTGAAGCGCGAGCCCGAGTGGCTTTCTTGTATCTCAGGGTGCGTGATGCGCGGCCCTAGGCATGTTTTATCTCAGGACGCGTGAAGTGCGAGCCCGAGCGGCTTTCTTGTATCTCAGGACACGTGACGTGTAGCCCTGTGTGTGTTTTATCTCGGGACGCATGAAGCACGAGCCCGAGTGGCTTTCTTGTATCTCAGGACACGTGATGTATGGCCCTGGGCGTGTTTTATCTCGGGACGCATGAAGCGTGAGCCCGAGCAATTTTTCTTGTATCTCGAGACACGTAAAACGCGAGCCTAAGCGGTTGTCCTTTGTTTCTCAAGATGCGTGAAGCGCGATCTTTAACAATTTTTATCTCGGGACGTGTGAAACGCAGTCCCGAAACGGTTTTCGTTTGTCAATTTCTTAGGATGCACGAGGCGCAACCCTGGGCAGTGTTTTCTTTCCTTGTCTGGTGTTTTGGCGTGGTTAGAGTGTGTTTTAGATCTTTTCTCATGGAACATGCGTTGGTTTTAAGCTTGAAGCTGCTCATTCATATGTTGTTATCTCATTTTCTTGCTTATTGTATATGTTATTGTTTAGTTCATTATCTCGCATGATCATAAGTTTTCAAAATAGCCTACTCCGCGAAGCGTGTAAGTCCATCTTTCAAAGTTGCATTGTGCATATCATTTGTATCTTGCCCCAGAACTATGCTGGTTTGATTCCTTGCAAAGGGATACGTAGGCAGCTTGCGGGCGCAATCATTTATTTCTGTCTTGATTGTTTGTCCAAGTCTTACAGCCTTGTCAAAATGGGTCATCATCGGGCTTTGACATTCGCTCACGTCATTTCATGACTACGAGTTCTATCAAAGAGGGCCAACTCTAGACATCCCATTTTTGACGGCCCTTATGACTTGGACGTCATTGCTTGCACACCCAATGATGAGTGTATATGCTTGTCAAGTGCTTGAAGCCCTCAGCGGAATGCCACAGCTTTGAGCCTTTCAAACCATGTACCTCTGTTTCCCTGTTTTGGACCAAACCCAATGATTTTCATACCTGCAACCCTGGTGCCCTGTCGGCTACTACTTTAGGTTGCTGACCATCATTCCTGGTTGCCGACCACCAATGATGGTCGGCCGGCCACCAATGTCTTTTGCAGATATTTTGTGAGGGAGATTCATGTTTTCCATATACAGAGGGCATCCCTTCTTGCTTTGGGGTTAGAAAAATTTTGGAGCAAAATTTTTGCTCTCTCTCTCTCTCTGTCTGGCAAATTTCTACACTTTTGCCTACACACTCTTCATCTTTGCCTATACACTCTCAACCAAACCTCTCCATATTTGAGCTGAGGTATCTTTAAGTCTTGTTTGAGCTCTTGAGGGTGTGCTTGCTTTGTTTTATTGCTTAGAAATTGTGCTCCTCTTCAAAGGTATAAAGCTTTGTCTCTTTACTTGCTTTATTTACTCTTTTGCTTTCAAGTTTCCAACTGTTTTTAGGCAATAAAAACTCTATATTTTTGGGCTGAAACTTGGGTATTAAGGCCAATAAAAGTTGAGTGGTGGTTCACCCTTCTTTACACCTTGCTTTCAAGGCCTTTACCCTTGTGCTTCCCACATTTGCACTATATTTTTTTGATCTTTTAAACACTGATTTTCAAAGTTACTTCAGTGGCTGAAATTATGTTTTGAAGTCCAAAATTAGAGGGGTTAGCCTCCTCTCTTTGTGTTTTGCTTACTAGTTTAGCATGATCATGTTTTAGCTTATTAATCTGGCAATTTTTGTCTTAATTCCAGCATGTTTTAGGGCTATTTTTAGACTGTTTTAGGATTGTTTCTAAGTGTTTGTTGCATTTGAGCTTTGTTTTGTATGATTGTAGTGTAATTGTCCTCAAGAGTTTGGTGTTTTAGGCCTTAGACACCATCTTACTTGAGTTAATTGCATTTATTTATGGCTATCCATACTTGTGATCACTATTAATCACCTCTCTCCTTTCTTGGCTTTTGTTTTGCTTTGAAAGTGGTTTCAAACTACTTGCTTGTTTAAGCATGAGATTGAGATGTCATGCTTAATGGTTTAATCCCTTTGGGGGTTCATTACCAATAGTATGATGTCTCTTTCATGCCTAAAGTAATTCTTGGTTTGAGCCCTCTTTCCATTAGAGTACTTAAATTCACCATTTGGACTCAATTAACTAAAGAATAGATGGTAATCTAAAATGAAGTAATAAAATTGAGGCTAAAAAAGATGCAAGATAACAACTTGTTTTGGGTTCAATCGGACATTAATTGAACCCTTGAGTCTTGAGTCATTTCATACTCATTAGTGATGTAAACGGTTCAAGATTCATTGTCAACTCATTCCCTTGATCTTTCATGATAGGGAGGTGGTTTTGAGAGTCTCATTCTATTGCATTTATTGAATGTGCACACTTGGTTCATAAGCCATCATGCAATGAAATTGCTTAGATTGATTGTTTGTGAATCAAGTTTTACAACTCTTTTGAGTTGTTCAAATGAAAGGAGGGGTAAATTGTGCAAAAAAAAAAAAAAAAACCCTTGAGAATACACTGTCTCTGCTCTACTTGCTCTGTTGCAGCAGGGAAGTTCTGTCATCGGTGGCCGGCATGCCACTATTGGTGGCCAGCAGGCCATCTCCAGTGGACGGCAGGCCCTCTGCCGGCCACCAATGCAAATTCATGCAGTGTGTTTCTAAAGCAAAACAGAGTTCGTCTGGAGGTGGAAATGAGTGTAAGTGATCTACTGCGCAGCAGAGGCATTCTACAACAGAAACAATGGCTTTTTAGGTGGAAATCGTGCATGCATGATCATTAGCGTTTCCCGAGGCCGAATAATTAGAATAGCTAGCTTAGCGCTTATTTCATGTTGTATTCATTAGTCCGCTTTGATTTGTAATTGTAATTAATTAATTAGTTAGCTAGATTAGTTAATTAATTAGTTAATTCGGTTTGTAATAATTAGTTTAGTAGTTTAGCTATTTATTCATTTCGTTTGTAATAGTTAATTAATTAGCTTAGCTTAGCTAGTTAGTTAGTTTCTTTAGACTCTCCTTCGTGAGAGCGCAATGTTGTAATAACGTGTATGTCTTCCAATCTCACGTCTTTCTCCATTTTATTTACTAGCTTATGATGTTAGTTTAGGGACATCATATTTTGTTTAGCATACTTCATGTTTGCATCTACTTTTATTGCATGCGCCGCAGCTCGGTTCATCATTCTAACTTGCATTGTTAGTTTAGTGCTTCTTTGAATACGTGCTTGGACCGCATGCTATTTAATTGATTCATATGCCTAATTAGTAGCCAAGAGCATTAGTCATATTGCATAGTTAGGAATCATGCATTTTTTCTAACTCTTTTGTTTATTTTGACTTGGAGTACTAGGTGAGCCTTTACTTGTTTTAGCATATTGCATGTTGATGTTGCCATGTTTAGCATGCTTGCCATGAGGCTAATTTCTTAAATGCTATAACTCTTGAATGCTTGTGGATGAAGGCTAGTTACTTGAATTGGAATAATTTGAGTAAATGTTCATATGCGATCACTTTTCCAAGTGGTACATATTGAAAACAATTTTCAAAACAAACATGAATCAAAATGTTCCGGTTCTTGCAATTTATTCTATACTTGTGCGTGTGCGCATCACATAGTAATGCTAGCCTAATAAACTGGAACAAGAGCATATAATGTAAATAAGATTCATATCATGATTAGTAGAGGACGATTTTGATCGGGCGAGCGGGGGTGCTCAATTCATGACATTCCCCTCTTGTACCTAAGTTCCCGAGCCGAGACAATCTTAGTGATGACGGACACGTGGCCTTTGGCACAAGTCATAAATTTCCTAAATTTTTCCAATAAAAATATTTAGATGGCGACTCTGTATCTGGCAAAGCAATCCATTTTTGCCATTTTTGATTCAAAATCGATTTTCTAAAAAGATTTGTCGGATTGGGACTCTTTGGTGTTTATCTGTTTCACATTGCACTTGTGGGATCAAATTCAGAACTACGGGAGTCCGATACTGTAGGGCTTATTCATCTTCCGAGAGGGGGCGCGAAAAAGCCGGGCTGCACTTTCCTTCTATCAATGTTAGGAGACACATAAAGTTTGGACTTATGGGGATTAATCTTCACGCCAGAGATATCACAAAATTCATTCATCACCTGAATGATTGTGTTACAGTTTGCCATAGTAGTTTGGCCAAAGAGCATGAGGTCATCAGCAAAAAACAAATGAGTAATTTTAGGTCCACCTCTAGTGACCTTAATTCCTTTCCAAGTCTTTTCCTCAACTTTCAAGCTAATCATGTTCGAAAGCCTCTCCATGCATAAAACAAATAGATAAGGGGATAGGGGATCCCGTTGTCTCAATCCTCTTAGAGGGTGTTTGTTTAGAGGGATTTAGGGAGGGGAGAGGGGGGGGGGGACTAAACACTATTTGGACTTTAATCCATTGAGGGAGGGTGCCCATTTTTTGGTGCAACTTCTATCCATCGGACATGGAGTCCGGTTGGACTCCATATCCCTTATATAAGGACTAAATAATCCTATGGGGGGTGGGATTATTTTCAAGAGATTGGCATCCCATGAGACTAATATGTGAAATGTCCATTTTACCCTCATGCTATTATTTTGTAAACAATTGGAAAAAGGGTAAAATAGTCCTTTGAACATTTACAAATTATATGTTAAATTTAATTAAAAATAATAAATTAAAAATTATGGCCTTAAAAATAAAATTTGTTTAGTGTTGTTAAATTAAATGGTAAAAAATTAAAAATTAAAAATATTTATAAATTAAATTTTTTTTAGTGTTGTTATTACATATTTCCCTAGTCTTTTGAACATTTATAAATTATAAATTACAAGTTTAAAATTATATATGAAATAAAAAATATAAATTATAAATTATAAATTAATTTAATTAAAAATAATAAATTAAAAATTATGGCCTTATAAATTAAAAAATTTAGTGTTGTTAAATTATAAATTAACAATGATAGATTACAAATTAAAAATTATATATTAAATACAAAAATATAAATTATAAATTATAAGGGTAAAATAGTCTTTTGAACATTTATCATTATCCAGTCCATCCAATCAAACATTGGATTCAGTAAAATAGTTCAATTCAGACATTTAATCCTATGACAAAACAAGCATAAGATATAAATTCAGTGTAACCAAATCGTCCAGGGACAATGTATCTCAGGACTAACAATCTTGTGGATTACAATCTCCTCTTATCTAGACCGTCCAAACAAATACACCCATAGAGTTTTAAACTCCTCAAAGGGGTTCACCATCCCAAAGGATAACAGTGTTAACACTGGTGACAAAACTCATGATAAGATCAATCAAATTTTTTTTTTCAAAATTAAACTCCTCCAAAGTTTGTTTTAAAAAATTCCAAGAAATATTATCAAACTTTGTTAGATTAACCATTCAATTCGATGATATTATTTATATAGTTTAGTTAATAGGGGATAGATATTGGAGAAATATGGAAACTAACTAAGTACATTACAAGTTGACTGTATGGTTGGAAGGCTTAAGGGTGGCTGAGGGAGGGAATTAAAAATGACATTTGGAGATGGTTAGTAAGGGAGAGTGAAAAGATTTTGCGATGGTGCATGATATGGAGTATGGAAGACTTGATTTGGGATGGCTAGGAAAAGGGTGTCAGTGCTACTCCCTCTAAATTTTTTCCATTTGTTCTTCAATTTGTTTTTTATTTTAACAAATTTTGATTGGATTTCGATATATAATTAAAATTGGAAGTTTTAGGTTCTTATATCATTTGAGAAACTCTAACATAAAATAATTGTAAGTGTAATTTTTGTAATTCACACAAATTTTTTTCTTCTAATATCTACTATCACGTTATGTCACACATATTTGTTAGTTAATATTTAAAATAAAACTTTAATGACAACATAATGAAAACATCACTTTAGTATATTTTAAATGAAGACAACTTAATTTACATAATTTTAATTTTATCCTCTAAATTTTAAAATTGTTACGATTTAATTTTAAATTTATTTGTTTATTTATTTGAGGATATGCACAGTGCGGGTGTTATGCTAGTTTTTCTATATCATAAAATAACAATTTTATCATTATCCCTAACCTTCCAAAACCCCAACCTTACGTCGTGCTTACCCAAGGTATCACCCACTTTGGGCAACTTTAGCCCCTCTTTTGTCCATCTCTATCTCCAACTACCCTTACCATCCCTCCCTAACCTTGAGCTCCCACTCCCTCTTCTCTTTCTCTCTATGGTTGAGAAGGGAAAGGGATTGGGTGGGATGGGAAAATAGCAGGAAGATGTGGTGGTGGTTAGGAAGTGGCTACCAAATATGGGAGTGGTAAGGGTTGTAACACTTTGTACTTCTTAAACTCGTGACATTGATTTTGACACTCTTATTATTGTACTTGGAGCCACTTTGGTTCATTTTGGAATATTGATTGATGTGGTATCATGATGGTAAAGTAAGATTGGACCAAAAACATTGATTTGGATAATTGTCCCATGAGTAGTCTTCACTCGTTTTCCCTTTTCTCTTTTCATACTTTGAATTTGGGTGTGAGGTTAGAGCCATTGGAAAGCTTATTTCCGGGGCTTCGATTTGGACACAAGATCGAGATAAAATGAAGTGTGGATGAGAGAGTTATATCCATTTGAAATTTGAGTATCTGTGATGGAACCAAGTTAGGTCGAGCGCATGAAGTTGTGCTCAAGCGGTCTGCACGAATTTCGGGATTTTTTCTATGCTTGAGCCAAGCTTCGTTCGCTCAAGAGGTCAGGTCGATATCAGGCACTATAAAGTGGGTTTTTGGCCCAAATTCTTCATTCTTTCTTCCTCTCTTCTCTCCCTCTCTTCCATACTCGAAACCCTAGCCCTCAAAACCTTTATTTCATCCATTTTTCACTAACAATCCACCATGGATCTTGCAATAAACATGAAGAACAAGTGAAGATCAACATTTTTAACCTATTGGATTTTGGATTTTTGAAGAAATCCTCTTGAGTTAGCTTCTCTACTCTAATTTTGGAGGTATGATTACTTTTAACTTTGTATCTCTTTACTTTGAGGATGTTTATTAGTATTATTGTGACATTAGTTTCCCAACTGATGTTTGATTTTATAATTGATGTTTGAGTTTACAAAGAAGTGGGTTTTGATGTCAAAATGGAATTTCTCATATGTTTTCTCAAAATTTATATTAATGTCTATGGATTATGAAAACTTTAGTCCAAAAATAGTATTTTACACTATGGAGGGGCAAAAGCCCCAAATTTGATGAAAACCCTAATTCTTTAAATTGAATAATGATGTAATTAAATGGAATTAACTTTCAATTTTTAAATTTATGATTAAATTGTGAGATTGAGATATATTTTGATTTGAGACTCATGAAATTGAAAGCTTTTGAGATTTTCTTTGGAAATATGAAGATTATGTATCCATGATAGTTCAATTATTTGAGTAGTGATATTTACCTTTGTTCTTATGGATGTATATGTACTTGGAATTTGTGGAAATCTTGAAAATGTTGTTTAAGAGGGTGGTAAATAGCATGGGAGTATGGGTAGGGAGTTGGGTTTTTTTTTTTTTTAAAGAGTTGTGTGTTGTTGGTAACCCCGCGGGAATTCAAGGTGCCCAATTGCCCTATCTTGAGATTATCGCCGAACGAATGTAGGAAAATGTTTTTGGATATCCACTGGTCCTACCGTATAGTAGTCGGTAAAAGTAGAAAAATCGATGATTTTGGGTGCCCACATCCTGCCGTATAATAGTCGGTAAATGTGGGGATTGTATTAAATGTTTTTGGGTGCCCACATCCTGCCGTATAACAATCAGTAAATGTGGGGGTGGTTTTTAATGAAAGTGACTTGTGAATGTGATTTGGGACTCTCTTTAGGGACTTCATGGTGTATTTATCTCCCAGTGTTAAAATGTGATTTTCATGGAAGGTATAATATCTAAGTTTTGTTGCTTAAACTTTTCACATGAGTTGAACATGAAAATTTTTGGTTGTGATAATGCCATATGGGTTTTCAAAATAATTAGATATTTTGTTAAAAGTATTTCTACTAAGCATCTAGCTCACTCATATCTAACAATTTTAGGAATTGTGATGTTCAATCACCCCTACAAGGATGAGGTGGACTTCTTTGTTTTGTTGGAGCATAATGGCTCATGGATGTATTATGTGGAAGCTTCGGGCATATGTGTTTAGGACCGTGTGTCCATTTTGTTGTAACAAGGCCTTACCTTGATGTTTGTGCGCCATTAAGGCATTATGATTTTTATTTTCTAGTTTCTTAAGCCACATAAATGTTATTATTATTAAGACAAGAATATGAAAATTGTAATATTTGATATGTTATCCAATGGAAAGGAGAACTTTTAAGATTAATGTTATTGTTTGGTTTGGAAAGATTTCAAATTAATTAGGTTATGAGAAATGTTTTAATTTAATTATTTTAGGGGTGTTAGAAATTGATATCAGAGCTAACCAGGTTTGAATACCTTAGGCTCGTGGGAAGTGACGTTCATCACAATAGGTTTACTAGGCTAGAATGGGGCGCTTATGTGCTTTGTATGCTTTATGTGTTTATGTGGCTATGTGGTTATGGGTTGAAGCGTCTAGGATACGACTAGTGTCCATTGCATTCATCGAAATCCTTTTGGAAAAGGCACCTGATCAATGCTTTTTCCACTTGGAGGTCCTTGAGCATCATGGTACTAGTTGGTATCTTTGGAGAGTAACTCGTATGTGCTCTATGTGACTATGTGTTTATGAGGTTTTCCTTATGCGGTGTAGATATATAGGTGTTTGTTTAACTTGTGTACGACGTGTGGGAACTTGTGCAGAGTATTAAATTGTGAGTTGATTTTGTCTCAACCTTGACGATGCTCCTTCCTAGGAAAATGGATAGAATAGGCTACTAGGGCCAAACAAATGGGTCAAGATGATTTAGAATCTACCTTGGATCATAAGCTAAATGGTTTTGTAGAATTGTGTGTAAGTGTGACCTTTAAATGGTGGAAACTATGATGTAAAGAAAATGATTTGTCATTATGAGGAGTAGCTATTTTTGAGGTATTACATCAAATTGTGGAAGTGACTTATATAAAGGATTTTGGAGGTAGAGCGGGTTAGAAATTGGACTAGTTATAGTAGTACAGTGTTGAGGCTTCAATAATAAGTAGAGTGACCTAAAGTAAAATGTCTTAGAGTGATATTGTCAAAATAAGTAACGTTAGTTCTAAATTTCTATGGAATGGACTAAGTTAATTGTGGTTAGATTACTCTAATAGTTCGACTAACTATTTATGAGGATTGTGTAGATCTTAGGCCAATTATCTTAGTGTGTATTTAGAAATATGTGTGGTCTTAACATGAAAGAAATTGTAAGACCGTCGAAAAAGGAAATATTTTGAAGTGTATATTTTTTTGGAATGGTCGAAGGCACAGAATCATATATAATGATAAGTCAGGACATATTCGTCATCGACATAATACCGTAAGGCAATTGCTTTCAAATGGAATAATCTCAATAGATTATATAAAATCTAAAGAGAATATTGTGGATCCATTAACAAAAGGTTTGAAAAAAGAGCAAGTGTATAGTTCATCGAAGGAGATGGGATTAAGGCCTATTACATAAGAGTCATCATAATGGTAACCCTACTTAAATGACTGGAGATCCCAAGAACTAAGTTCAAAGGGACAACTAAGTTATGTGTGGCTCGCCAGAAATCACCAAGGGATTAAAATTCCCTACTCATTCATATGGTGAGAGTGATATCTGCAACATGTGTTGTATGCAGGGGTTTAAGGATAAGCTTTGCTTTTAATGATTACTTATATCTTGATTTAGGCATAAAAATCAAGACAAGTATAAAGGAGATACTCACAATAAGAATCACCTATATGAGTGTCGAACTGGGGCCGATTCTATGAAAATGAAGAGGCTAAATTCTCTAGAAAGCACTCATGAACAACCAGGAGCGTTCAAAGCCAAAATGAATACAACCGTGAGAACCACGATGTGTCAGAATGTATTTTGTGTGAAATCTATTGTCTTGGCTTACACAAACGGCTAAACAATTCAAGGCATCGCATCCATTGGTTAGCTAGTAAGTCCAATAGGTTATCACTAGGGAAGGTTCAAGGCCGAAGCTACCTATCCTAATGTAAGATATTTTCGATTTATACTCTTTCGACAAATTCTACGTATTGTTGCATTTCCGTTGTCAGCAATTTCATTCATATGGGGGATTGTTAGAAATGGTTTTGGAAAATATGATTTTTCCTTAACTTTGGTCTATTTTTTAGGTGGGCCCCATACGCCAAAGTTGGTGGGTCTAAGTCGTAACGCGTTCTATGCTGCATTGTGATTCACATGGTATATTTGGTTGCTCAAAACCATTATCGGGCAAATGGAAAATTGAAGCCAAAGTGAGCTCCATGGAAATAGAGTTTTTGGTGAAAATTCCTTAAGATTTGAATAAAGGTTTGTCCCACATTGGTTTGGTGGGAAGAATTTTGTGGATTTATAAGGCATGGGTTTGTAACTATTGGAGGGCCCCAAGGGGCACCCCAAGTTTGTAGAAGGGAGAGGTTATGTGCAAATTGAGCAAGACCCATTGGACACAAAAATAAGCACACATGTGTGCTGCCGCCACTGTCTCTCCGGTCGATCGGGTGGAGTGGGCTTGGGTGCAGGTGCATGGTGTGAGGTTGGGTTGGGCTTGTCCGACCCAATACTTATCTTTTTGGGCCAAAAACATTTGAATTTAATTTTATTTTTTGGTAAAATCAAATATGTCCAAAGTTTTAATTTCAATTTTTGGTGGGAAAAATTCAAATTTGTTTTTCATTCTTCCAAATTTTTGTACAGATTCGAATCTGTTCAATACAATTTTTTTTATCTGTTCGAATTCTAAACCCAACAGATTTGTATCTGTTCATTCAAACTGAACAGGTATGCTACCTGTTTAATTCAAACTAAATAGCCACCACTCCATCTATAAATAGGCAGTCCCTCATTTGGTTTTTTCACATAATTTTTGTCTCTAATTCTGTCAATACTCTCTGCATTTTGCTGCATACAATTTTCTGTGAGAAAGAGTGTAAGCACAAAGTGTGTTCGTTGTGCAAACAAATTTGTAGTGTTGCTATTGTTTGTTGTTGATCATTTTATCCTGGGAGATAGACGTCCACAATCTGAAAGCACCGTGGGGAGGACGAATCTGTCTTAAGGACATAGTGTTAAACACTGGACTTGATCGAAACTTTCTTCGAGAAATTAATAAAGTAAGTTGTTAATTTATTTTCTGTTTTATTATTTATTTATATTAGATTTTGATTTTGTTTTTGTAACAAAATAAAAATCTGTTTTTTAATTAATTTATTTTTTACTGGTTTGATTTTTGTAATCAAACAATCTCTCTCATTTCCTTTATTTCTTCTGTATTCCGTTTGTTATTAATTACACAAACAGAATTTTTTTTTATTTGTTTAAATACACTGAAGATTGGCCAACAAATTCAACTAGCTCCAGCACTCTTCTGCATGTAATTTAGAGATATGTGTTAGATTTCCATGAATTCAGTATGAAAGAGTTGAATTGCATACATGCATGTGCATTTTGAGTAAGAATTGATGAAATTCTCACATGCACGACATTTTTGTAACCTAATTTGGGGGTTTCCCCATGTTTTCATACTTATTGTGAGGGTTGATCAAGTTTTTGAAAGATTTAAGAAGATACAAGTTCAATGTGATGCATACATGATTCATGACATAGAGTGTCAAGTTTTGGGTTGTCAAATGGATCATGATTTTGAGTAAATGATTTCAAATTGGGAGTGTTTTCAAATTATGCAATGATTTTCCATGTTTTTGCACCAAAAACACGAGTTTGGAACCTTTGAATATCAACTTTGAAGTTTAACAACAGCTCT
The DNA here is from genome assembly GCA_030407325.1 of Camellia japonica. Classification (NCBI taxonomy): domain Eukaryota; kingdom Viridiplantae; phylum Streptophyta; class Magnoliopsida; order Ericales; family Theaceae; genus Camellia; species Camellia japonica. The sequence continues at coordinate 89,881,289 of JAPPVO010000024.1, read as the reverse complement.
GGAAATTCCAAATTCTGGGCTGTTTGCTCGAGCATGAAAATCGAGTTCCCAGAAGTTTTACAAAATTTTACAGACTGCTCGAGTGACCAAAGTGGCAATCGAGCGAGGACCCTTTTTACTCAGTCTTCCGCTCGAGTGACTATCGAGCGAGAATTTCACACAACCAGCACTTTTTTCAAGTTTGCAGGCCGCTCAAGCGACGAAAGTTATTCTTGAGCAGCCACCCTTATTTTGAACCCCCGCTCGAGTGAAGAAAGCTGCGCTCGAGCAGAGACCTTGTTTTCAGCAAATTTTGACTAACTCTTCTAAGTGCATATTTGCATTCTCATGCCATTCCAAACATTCTTAGGCACCTTTTGGACTCACATAGTCATGAAACAAGCTAGAAACACATAAAGAGAATTGAATTAAAATGAAATGGTGTTTTAATTGTGCTTTTATTATGTGTTTTGTTTAGGTGGACGTCCGAGGCTTAGTGACACCATAAACCACTGTGAGTAATAACTCTATAAAGATATGTTCAATTTATCTTTATTTTCGAAAATGTTATTACTATCGAAATGGATATGTGATTGATTGAATGAATTATTGAAACAATATGATAATTGATAGCATAGCAGATTGACCAGCCAGTAATCATAGATTACCTACGGCCTCCATACGAAAAGACTCTTGAATATAAGACACGGGGCTTAGCGGAAGTCTAAAATAACAGAAAATGTTTCCATTGAGCCGTGCAAACAGGAAAAGGACTTCATATCATAAGTAAAGATTCACTTTTTATATACATACACCATGTTAGTTTCAACATCCACACTTCATAGTATTACAAAAAAAAAAAAAAAAAGAAATCAAGGCTTTCTTAGTTTTGAATTTATCAAAAGGGGGGGGGGTCCAACTAGCATGGCTCCAGTGAGCCCTGTTATTTCTCTTGGAAGCTCCTTAAAAGGCTGACCCGGGTAGACTCAAGGCTTTCTTAGTTCTAAATTTCAGCTTGCCCACCTACAAATATACATAAATAAATAGTGAGCTAGAGCCCAGTGAGTAACAACAGAATAAAGAGGTTATATGAATGAAGCTCAATAATATTGCCAAACCAAATTTCATTTTTGTTCTCATAATTCATTAATTTCATCATCAAGATCTTCAATATCGTTTTATGTGGTACATCTATGAAGTAACAACATTCCAATGATAACGGACCATAATGGTCTAACACTAGAGATCTCCGTGTGTCAATCAATCCAAAAGCCATGGTATTGTTCCCCTAGGCAAGGGCCTAGCCATGGTATTGTTTCCCCCAGGCGAGGTCCTAGCCATTTAATCTTAACTTCATGGGAATGAATAGGTTGCCCTACCGATATCTTTGTATAATTGTTTGACTTATGGTAGAATTTGTGAATGTTATCTAAGCTAGCCAATATTATCCCAAATGTCATCTATCTTGTCTTGTGACTCAAAGAAAAGATAATGAGAAGTGAGACAAAAAGGAAGTCAAGTTCTTGTTGATGAAATTGGGCAAAATAGAAGAAGTGTTAGAAGATATAATAAAAGCTATGCAGCAGTGCTATGGGAAACTGCAAGACCAGAAGGAAAAGTAAAATGCTAAGTTAAAGGAGTTCTGGAATATGTCTATGGAGTAGGGCATTAAAATTGGAGAGACAAGTAATGTTAAGTTAGATATAAGTTGTTCCCCAAATTTTCGATTTGTTGCAAATATTATATCGGGTGTGTTATCGAATTTCAAAAGCATACTTCAAAAGTGGAGAGATAGAACAACTAACGAAGGATTATTCAAAGCTATAAATGGAGAGATAGAACAACTAACGAAGGATTATTCAAAGCTATAATAGAACAACTAACGAAGGATTATTCAAAGCTATAATAGAACAACTAGCGAAGGATTATTCAAAGCTATAATAGAAAGCAAGATACTATTCTTTGTCAAAGCTATAAATGTGTATTTCTCAAAGAACCTCCTGGAACAAAAGAATTTGAATTGACTAATTTGCATAGGATCGAGAAGGTCAAAGTTTAGTTTTAAAAATAATTTGATGATACCGTTAATGCCACTTGAAGATTGAAATAAATTAGTATGTATACGCTCTAGAGAATTTGAATGAGTATGGAAATAATGAATCGTAGATTGCCTATGCCAGTATAGTACTAGCCAACTAAGGAATCAAAGAATGTGTTAAGAAGTTTTGTGGTAGAATGTCTAGTAAATGCAAAAAGTCTTAAGTTTGAATTGATATTCCTATGTTTGTTTAATTGATTATGGTAAATTTAAAACTCATCTACTTTGGCATTTGGAACTTAATTTGAGGTTGTTGAAAAAATTGGGATGAGAATGCTTCGGTTTGCAAAGACCACTATTGAGCACTGTGATGATTGACTATGTCGTGAGTCCCTTCACTCATCGTTCTCATTGGCTTCGTTGCGTTCAGAAGTTTTTCTCAAATTCCTATCCTTGTTTATTTCGGGTTTGAGTGTCACTTGTTTCGAAGGGTGCACGATCGAGTCCGAAGTGCTGGAATTGAACCGAAAAATTTCTACGTTGGGAAACTAGGGCCGCACATGCGGGGCCTTGGGCCGCACGTACGGAAGAGGGGCCGCACGTGCAGGAGGTTAGGCTGCACGTGCGGAAAGCAGGGGGAGTGACTAAGTGCATACTGAAATAAAAGCACTTAGAGCAGTAGGTGCCGGGGAGGAAGGGCCGCATGTGCGGAGATGAAGGTCGTACGTGTGGGCATGGGTGCCGCACGTGCGATGGTAGGCGAGTCTGAATTTTTTGCTTTTTCTTCTCTTTGGGCTGGTTGAATCTCACTTTTGTTGCATCTCTCTCTCTCTAAAAACTCATTTCTCTCCCTTCTCTCTACATTTTCTACACCAAAACAAGATCAAATCCTTGATCTCCTTACATCCATTACAAATTTGTCCATAGTTCCTTCATAAAAGTTGAAGAGCTTCTTGAGAGCTACATTGTGTGTGGTGAAGATCGAGATTCCTCACTGTTGATTTTTGGGGATTTCATCTCTTTCCTCTACAAGAACTTGAGGTAGGGATCTCTCTTTCAGTTATATATATATTGCAAGATCTTCATGTCTTTTTTTGAACTCCCCTATAATAGCTTGAAATTTTGTTGTTGGCTCATGAAGATGAGTGATCTTTGAAAAATGGATTACCTCTTTTCTTTTAAATAATCACATGAGGGTTTTAAAATCTCTATTGATAGAAGGAAGGTGCCATTGGTGTGATTCATTCAAATGTTTTGGTGATATAAGAATATGGTTAGAAAACCAATAATAAATTAGGGTTTTTTTTCTTTTTTTTTTTTAAATGATGTTGGGGATTTATGGATAAAAAGGGCATATATACTTTGGGGTGGCAAAATGAATGAAGGTTTCTTTTAGAAAAATTTTCTTTATGTTTATAAAAAAAAAAAAAAAAATGTTGAGTTTTGGCAAAAACCTAGAACTTGAGGTTTTATGGGAGATGTTGAGAAATTGTGAATGTTTATCTATTAAAATGTTGAACAGAGTGAGTAGTTGAGAAATCTCTTGTTTTACTTAGTAAATGGTAAATTTTCTTGAAATATGAGAATCATTGAATTTGGGTGATTGATGCCTAAAATGTGACTTATCATGAAATGATAAGTTTGTTGAAAATGTTTGGGAATGAAATGTTATTACTCTTAAAGGGTTCATATGGATATGTATTGATCTTGTGAAATGCATCAGATAGAGAAATGGAAATGTTTGATCACAAATGGTGCATTTGTGTGGTAGTTTCGTAAATGGATAACTATTGCATCACATGGATAATTGTTACATGGGCATTTCAATACACTGTTTGTTATAAAACCTTGAATTGGGATTTGAAACCTTACATTAAGAAAGAAATATTGTGAAATGAGAACTATTGAAATGTTTTGGAGTAAATACGTCGGTAAGTCGGGATAGGAGGTGTAGATGAAATTGATTAAGTTGCCTGAGTGTCCGGGGTGAAAGACCAAAAGCACGTGCGGAGAAGGTACCACTTCCCTTCCGGTTAGTAACCAGTAAAGTGGGGTTTTGGTAGTGCTAGTTATGCCTACTTGCAGACACCAACCTGGGGATTACCTGAGTCGTATTTACTGCCCCTTAAACAAAATTGTAAATTTATGAATTATTGAGATTTCAAATTATCTTTGAGCATGGTAGTTTTCTAAAGATGAAAGATAAAGTCTTCTTTTAAAAAGGCATAGCATGACATGTGTATTTCATATTGGGAATCTTGCATAAATGTATATACTTTGTTAAGAATTCTCTACAGGGCTTTATGCTCACCCCTATGGGATTTTGGTGCAGGAAAAGACGTAGTGAACCCACTGAACTAGGGCGTGGAAGTATGTATTGAGAGCACGAGGCTCTATTTTGTATGTGAGTGTAATTTTTGTAAGCCAAGGGCTATTTATGTATGGGTCCAAGAGACCATTTTTGTGTAACCGGGATTAAGCCTTGGAACTTGTAAGCCTTTGAGGGCATTTTCTTATTTTGATTGAATAATTCTACATGCTATAGATTCATGTACTAGGATTCATTGAATGTATAACCGCATGTGAGATTATTCTTGTATAAACATTAAGATTATGTAATGAAATATGTTGGGGGTATTTCGGTAACTCTTAAGAGCCATGGTTATTATTATTATTTCAATAGTATGTATTTTTTTTGGGGCGTTACAACTTGGTATTAGAGCTATCAGGTTTGAATACTTGCGACTCATAGGGAGTGGTTGTTATACACAGTGGATTCATTGCGCATGATTTAGAAATGTCTTGTATTTTGTGATTATGTCATAACATGTTTATGTGACTATATCGGTATGGGATTTGACTTTTGAGATGTTTTTTGAGCCTATTAAATTCCTTGAGGTCTTACTAGAAGGGTACTTGATCAACACTCATTCTACTAAGAATTCTTGATTTTTCGTGGGACAAATTTCATCATAAAAGGATAATCTGTATCTGCTTACGTGACTAAGTGCCAATGTGGAGTGGGATTGAATTGTTTGTATGGTAGAAAACATATAGAATTGTGGTGGTCAAACATGTGAGTGAGGTTGCGAGCACATTTCAGATTATGTGCTAAATTGGTTACCTTGTTCCTTAATTAGGATGTCAGGAAGGGGTCAAGACCGTGCTGGTAGAGGTGGAAGGCATGGTAGGGCTTACCAGGGTGTGCATGAAGTATCGGTCCATGAGGTTCCGATGCAAGAGGAGGGGTTGGGCCAAGCTAATGTGCCGAGAAGGTGGGTCAAGAAGAAATTCCGAGGCAAGTGGGTCAAGCTGCAATAGGGGCCCTAGCCCGAGAAATGGCGAGGGCCTTAAGGGAGTCGATGAATATACTAAGAGCGGAGAACAAAGCTAGAGAGAATGTTGTAGAGACAAGGGCGAGCTTTCTCACTAGAGAGTTTTTGCAGGCCAAGACGGATGAGTTCCATGGTGGACTTAAGCCTAAGAAAGTGAATGAGTGGCTCGAACAGACAGTGAAGACTTTTGAGATGCTTCACATTGAGGATAGCGAGTTAAGGGTGACTCTTGTGAGTTACTATCTCAAGGGGGATGCGGGCCAATGGTGGAAATACGCCAAGGGCCGAATAGAACCAACATGGGAAGCATTTGTAGTGGCTTTCCAAGACAAGTACCTACGTCCTACTGCTAGGGAGACGTTGAGGCAAGAATTTCAAGACCTTAAACAACTTAACATGCCCGTGGCTGAGTTTGAGGCACTCTAGTTTGTCCCGGTTTGTGTCCAAGTTGGTGGCAACGGATGAGCGCGTTGCATTGAATTTGAGAAGAAGTTGAGAACTAAGGTCTTGTTCAAGGTTGCCGGGAATATGATTCGAAACTATGACCGTCTTGTGGAACCGACCGCAAATGTGGAGATTACCGTGGAGGCCGATGAGGAGAGAATCGAGGTTCAAGGTCTAGGGGACAAGGGTCATAGGGGGACAATAGACCCAACAAGAAGAGTAAGAGTACCTTTTCATCGCAGTCTCAACCGCAGCAGTCTAGATCCACCTTTCCCTTGCCTAGTGCGGGCCCATGGAAGAGTGCACCAAGTGGTTTTCCTTGTTTTAAGTGTGGCCAACCGGCTCACAAGAACTTTACATGTCCATAGAAGGGAGGAGGACAACAGATGTTGCCACCACCACTATATAACTGATCTCAGAGTCAGTCTCAGAATAGGGGGCAGGGGCTTACTTGCTATCAGAGTTGTCAATCAGGGCACATGAACAGAGCTTGCCCGTACTTAGGAGGCGCATCTGGCGCATCGGGGTCGAGGCAGACTCAGAGCCACCAACAGGTTCACTTAGTTTAGACTTTGCAAGTTAATCAGGGAGCCAGTTCGGCTTAGTCAGTGCAGTAGGCCTATGCTCTGAGAGATGAGCAGGTTGATCAGAGGCCACAGGGGTGTGTGTATACTATTACCGCACCAGAGCAGTTGCCGAGATCCTCAGTTATGAGAGGTATTTTTGTTGTGTGTAATTCTTTGGCTAATGTGTTGATAGATACGAGTGCGTCTCATTCATTCATATCTACTGCATTCCCATCTGTATTGGGGTTAGAGGTGGTACGGCTAGCGTCTTCGCTCAGAGTTGAGTCACCAGTCGGGGGTACAGTTGACTTAGATCGGGGGAGTCGTGGTTGTGAGATAGAGGTTGCTGGGCGTCGACTCCCGTTTGCTTTTGTGTTGCTAGACATGTTGAGTTTTGATGTCATTCTAGGTATGGATTTGTTATCTTCGTGTCGAGCGGTGATTGATTGTTTTCGTCTGAGGGTCACAGTGTGCACCTTGAGTGGTGATTGTTTTTACTTTCTGAGAGACCAAGTTAATAGGTCTTGTCGCCAGTTTTTGACCCTCATAGTAGAAATGAGCTTAGTGACCTTCTTGCTACTCTCTTGGATAGTGATAATGACGGGACTCGTGTTGAGTTGCCAAGGGTAGTTTATGAATACCCAGACATATTTCCCGAAGATCTAACTAGTTTGCCACCTCACTGGGAGATTGAGTTCACCATTGACTTAGTGCCTGGAACGGCACCAATTTCCATGGCGCCGTATAGATTTGCACCTATGGAGTTGCGTGAGTTGAAGATTCAACTCCAAGAGCTTTTAGACAAGAGTTTCATTCGCCCTAGTACATTGCCTTGGGGAGCACTGGCTCTCTTTGCGAAGAAGAAGGATAGGTCCTTGTGGTTGTATATTGATTACCGTAAGTTGAATCGAGTTACTGTCAAGAACAAGTACCCCTTACCCCAAATATATGATTTGTTTGACCAACTTAGAGGGTCTTGTTGCTTTTCGAAGATATATTTGAGGTTGGGGTACCATCAGTTGAGAGTCCGAGAGGATGACATCCAGAAAACGGCCTTTCGTACGCATTATGGCCACTATGAATTCCTTCTAATGCCTTTTGGGTTGACTAATGCACCGGCTTCCTTTATGGATTTGATGAACTGAAGTTTTAGAGAATACTTGGATCATTTTGTGGTCGTCTTTGTGGACGACATCTTAATTTATTCAACCTCTGAGGAAGAACACGATGCTCACTTGGGGGTAGTGCTTGACTTGCTTAGGGAGCACCAGTTGTGTGCCAAATTTGAGAAATGTGAGTTTTGGTTCACCGAGGTGAAGTTTTTGGATCATGTAGTGTTAAGAGAGGGGGTAACTGTAGATTCTTCAAAGATATACGCCGTGCAGGATTGGGAACAACCCAAATATGTTTTTGAGATTTGGAGTTTCTTGGGATTGGCGGGCTATTATCGGCATTTTGTAAGAGACTTTTCTAGACTAGCCGCACCTTTGACTAGATCAACTAGAAAGGGGGTTAAGTTTGTGTGGAGTGAGGCTTGTGAAAAGTCATTCCAAGAGCTTAAGACTAGACTGGCTACTGCACCGGTGTTGATAATTTCAGAAAGAGGTTTGGGTTACCCCGTTTATTGTGATGCATCTCGGGATGGGCTTGGTTGTGTCTTGATGCAAGGGGGAAAGGTTGCAGCTTACGATTCACGACAATTGAAAACTCATGAGAAGAATTACCCCACCCACAACTTGGAGTTAGCAGCAGTAGTGTTTGCCTTGATAATTTGGAGGCATTATTTGTATAACGAGGAGTTTGAGGTTTTTTCCAATCATAAGAGGCTAAAGTATTTGTTTTCCCAAAAAGATTTGAATTTACGCCAATGGAGGTGGATGAAATTTTTGGAGGATTATGACTTCGAGTTACATTACCATCCGGGAAAGGCCAATGTAGTGGCTGATGCCTTAAGTCGGAAATCCGTAAGTAGTTTGGTGAGTGAGGCCATTCGGGAATAGGTTATATTGGGTGACATCGGCAAGTTTGAATTGCACTTGGGTGAGTCCGATGAGGGTGCACCTTTGTTTACTTTGAGTGCTCAACCTATCTTGATTTGTAAAGTTATAGAGGCACAACAAGGAGACCGTGAACTCAAGTCAATTCCTGATAGAATCCCCAACGGGAAGGAAGAGAAGGGTTTGAACATCCACTCGGATCTGAGTGTACGATTCCTAGACCATTTGTTTGTACCAGAATCTTGTAGAGAGGAAATGCTTCGGGAGTTCCATCACTCACGTATTGCGGTACATCCGGGAGGCACCAAAATGTACCTTGATCTTAGTCGTCAATTTTGGTGGAGGGGTATGAAGCGGGATGTCGGTTCCTTTGTGTCGAAGTGCCTAACTTGTCAACAAGTGAAGGCTGAACACCAAAGACCAGCGAGTTTGTTACAACCCCTACCAATAGCCGAGTGGAAATGGGAGCACATTACCGTGGATTTTGTAGTTGGACTTCCTAGAACTCAGCGAGGCAATGATGCTGTTTGGGTGATTGTTGATAGGTTGACTAAGTCTATGCATTTCATTCCAATGCGTAACGGCGACTCAGTTGAGCACTTGGTAGAGTTGTACATTAGAGAGATAGTTCGACTTTATGGAGTTCTCATAACCATTGTATCAGAGCGTACCATCTAGATTTTAGAGGAAATGCTTAGAGCTTGCGTCCTCGATTTCAAGGGGTCTTGGGAGAGGCACTTACCGTTGATTGAGTTTGCCTATAACAATAGTTACCAAGCTAGCATCGAGATGGCGCCATTTGAGGCCTTGTATGGCCGACCTTGCAGATCACCAGTTTGTTGGGCCGAGGTGGGGGATGCACCGTTGTTGGGTCCGAAAATTGTTAGGGAGACAACTGAGAAACTTGCTCTCATTCAGAAGAGGTTAGCTACGGCCCAAAGCCGACAGAAAAGTTATGCCTATATGAGGAGATGACCTTTGTCTTTTGAAGTGGGTGACCATGTATTCCTTAAGATCTCACCTAGGCGGGGTTTGATGAGATTCAGTAAGAGTGGTAAGTTGTCTCCGAGGTTTATTGGGCCTTTCGAGATGTTGGAGATAATTGGGGAAGTGGCGTATCGGTTGGCTTTACCGCCACAATTTTTGGGGGTTCACAATGTGTTTCATGTGTCTATGCTTAGGAAGTATGAACTCGACCCTTCTCATGTGCTGGATTGGGTTGATTTGGAGGTAGATAAGGATGCCTCTTATGAAGAGCGACCGGTTAAAATACCATATACCCGAGAGAAAATATTACGGGGCAAAACTATACCGTTGGTAAAGGTGTTGTGGAGACACCATGGGGTTGAAGAAGCAACGTGGGAACGGGAAGCGGAAGTTCGCTCCAAGTATCCGGATTTATTTGAACACGCCTAAGTTGTTTTTCATTAGTATTATTCCCTAACGTTGAAGGGAAATGTATTGAAAATTGTTAAGTACGTGTTATTATATACATTGTTGTTTCAAGGATGTAGTTGTTGTGAGTTGTTATTAAATTTATTGAAAAGCTCCATGCATGTGTTTATCTAGGATGGCCAATGCTAGTGTAGTAATCATGATAAGAATAGTAAATGTAGGTTGAGAATTTATTTTGTGACTTGAAATTGTTATAGCACAGTTGTGATCACTAGAAACTTTTCTTTTGATTAGTTGATTTAATTTCGGGGATGAAATTTCCTATGGTGGGGAGTTTGTGATGACTGACTACGTCGTGAGTCCGTTCACTCATCGTTCTCATTGGGTTCGTTGCGTTCGTAAGTTTTTCTCAAATTCCTGTCCTTATTTATTCCGGGTTTGAGTGTCACTTGTTTCGGAGGGTGCACAGTCAAGTCTGGATTGTCTGGAATCGAACTGAAAATTTTTTGGGTTGGGGAACCAGGGCCGCACATGCGGGGCTTTGGGCCGTATGTGCGGGAGGTTAGGCCACACATGCGGAAAGTAAGGGGAGTGGCTGAGTGCATACCGAAATAAAAGCACTTGGAGCAGCAAGTGCGGAAGAGGAAGGGTCGCACGTGCGGGATGAAGGCTGCACGTGCGGGCATGGGTGCCATACGTGCGGTGGTAGGTGAGTCCGAATTTTCTGCTTTTTTTTCTCTTTGGGCTGGTTGTATCTCACTTTTGTCGCATCTCTCCCTCTCTAAAAACTCTTTTCTCTCCCTTCTCTCTACATTTTCTACACCAAAACAAGATCAAATCCTTGATCTCCTTACATCCATTAGAAATTTGCCCATAGTTCCTTCATCAACATTGAAGAGCTCTTGGATAGCTACATTGTGTGCTGTGAAGATCGGGATTCCTCACTGTTGATTTTTGGGGATTTCATCTCTTTCCTCTCCAAGAACTTGAGGTAGGGATCTTTCTTTGAGTTATATATATATTTTGCAAGATCTTGATATCTTTTTTCGAAATCCCCTTTAATAGCTTGAAATTTTGTTGTTGGCTCATGAAGATGAGTGTTCTTTGAAAAATGGATTACCTCTTTTCTTTTAAATAATCACTTGAGGGTTTTAAAATCTCTATTGATAGAAGGAAGGTGCCATTGGTGTGATTCATTCAAATGTTTTGGAGATGTGAGAATATGGTGAGAAAACCTAGAATAAAATGGGGGGTTTTTTTTTTTTAAATGATGTTGGGGATTTATGGATAAAAAGGGCATATATACTTTGGGGTGGCAAAATGAATGAAGGTTTCTTTTAGAAAAAATTTCTTTATGTTTATAAAAAAAAAAAAAATGTTGAGTTTTGGCAAAAACCTAGAACTTGAGGTTTTATGGGAGATGTTGAGAAATTGTGAATGTTTATCTATTAAAATGTTGAAAAGAGTGAGTAGTTGAGAAATCTCTTGTTTTACTTAGTAAATGGTAAATTTTCTTGAAATATGAGAATCATTGAATTTGGGTGATTGATGCACTAAAATGTGACTTATCATGAAATGATATGTTTGTTGAAAATGTTTGGGAATGAAATGTTATTACTCTTAAAGGGTTCATATGGATATGTAATGATCTTGTGAAATGCATCGGATAGAGAAATGGAAATGTTTGATCACAAATGGAGCATTTGTGTGGTAGTTTCGTAAATGGATAACTATTGCATCACATGGGTAATTGTTGCATGGGCATTTCAATACATTGTTTGTTATAAAACCTTGAATTGGCATTTGAAACCTTACATTGAGAAAGAAATATTGTGAAATGAGAACTATTGAAATGTTTTGGGGTAAATACGTTGGTAAGTCGGGATAGGAGGTGTAGATGAAATTGATTAAGTTGGCCTGAGTGTCTAGGGTGAAAGACCGAAAATACGCGCGGAGGAGGTATCACTTCCCTTCCGGTTAGCAACCAGTAAAGTGGGGTTTTGGTAGTGCTAGTTATGCCTACTTGCAGACACCAACCTAGTGATTACCTAAGTCGTATTTACTGCCCCTTAAACAAGACTGTAAATTTTTGAATTATTGAGATTTCAAATTATCTTTTAGCATGGTAGTTTTCAAAAGATGAAAGATGAAGTCTTCTTTTAAAAAGGCATAGCATGGCATATGTGTTTCATATTGTGAATCTTGCATAAATGTATATACTTTGTTAAGAATTCTCTACTAGCTTTATGCTCACCCCTATGGGATTTTGGTGCAGGAAAAGACGTGGTGAACCCGTCAAACTAGGGCATGGAAGTATGTATTGAGAGCACAAGGCTCTATTTTGTATGTGAGTGTAATTTTTGCAAGCCAAGGGCTATTTATGTATGGGTCCGAGAGACCATTTTTGTATAACCAGGCTTAAGCCTTGGAACTTGTAAGCCCTTGAGGGCATTTTCTTATTTTAATTGAATGATTCTACATGCTATAGATTCATGTACTAGGATTCATTGAATGCATAACCGCAAGTGAGATTATTCTTGTATAAACATTGAGATTATGTAATGGAATATGTTGGGGATATTTCGGTAACTCTTAAGAGCCATGGTTATTATTATTATTATTATTTCAATAGTATGTATTTTTTTTGGGGGGCGTTACAAGCACCCTTACTACCTGTGAACAAACGTTTGTATAATGATTGATTCAGAACTAGTTTTTTTATTTCTACCTATTTGGTTATAAATGAGTTGATTATTGGGATTAATGTTATGTAATAAGTGTTTCTTCGTTATCTGGGGGATCTATATTATTTGGAAACGTTATACTATGAATTTGACTCAATGTTTTTGATATGGATTAGTGGGATGTAATGTTGAGTATGATAAGTGAATGTTGGCCATATGCCTGAGTGAATTGTCTTTTACTTTCAGAAGTAAATGACTTTTCTTTTGGAACTAATGGAACAAACCCCCACCCTATTGATTTGTCAATAAGGCTATTGTGATCAGAGAAATTGTGGATTTGAATTTGTTGTTGAGATTGTATCACATACCCAACCTGTTCTGAAGACTTCATATGGGATGTCAATAGAGGAGCACTTTGACTTATTGAATCTAAGTAAGATTGTGAATATCATTTGTGATTAATCCTCAACTATTTGGAGACATGTGGATTATTGGAAATATAAGGACTATTAGAAGATATGTGAATACCTAAATGAAAGTATATGAGTTATGTAATTGATTAGAGTAGTAGGTCGTGATTAATATGTCTTGTGGCTTATTATTATCAGGTTAACTTCAAGCCTATTATGGGTTACAGAATGACTTTTGATGACAATATGAATATGAATCAAGACGAATCACAATTCGAGTTATTACAAATTAGATGACAACGAGTTGAACTCCTATGATGGAATTTTAGTGGTAAGGAAATTACTTAGGATTAAAGACAAACAAAAACAAACAGAAAAAAAAGGGAATGAAACAAAGTTGTATGACTTGTTTGTAGTACAAGTGTCTTAAGTTTGGACGACCAAACTTTCTAAGGGGGAGAGATTGTGACGACCCTGCCACATATAATATTTTATCTTTAATTAATCAAAGTGATTTTGATTTTAATTAATTATTTATAAAGAGCTATTTTGGAAATAGAAATCAAAAGCTTAAGTGGCTCAAGAAGGTGAAATTGACAATTGAATTATTTTAATTTTGAGTATCGGACCATATGGGAGTTTAATTAAATATCCGATTCAGTTTAGTAAAATTGAGATTTTGTTAATTGGGTCCGAATTGGAGTTGATTAAGTTATGAAGATTGAGAATTAAGATTATTATGGATTAAATTTATTCATGGGGTGTCCAATTTGAATATGTAATTTATTGACGGAAATTTGAGTCTAATTATAAATTGAAGACCTAAATGATTTGGGAAATCAAAATTGATGATGACAATAAGTTTAATTTAATATTTGGAGTCTTTTTGGGGTTTGATTAGAAATCTGATTTAGAATTCTAAAAGTTAAATATAATTAATTGGGCCTTAATTGAAGCCAATTAGACTAATTAAATTATGTGGGAATTGTGATTGGGCTAATCAAGAATAATTAAGATTAAATGATGTTCAATTAAATTAAAATGTAATTGATATATTAATTTATTTTTAATAAAATTATAATACAATGAGGACGTTGGTGTGTTTTGGAAAGTCCAAGGCAACAAGTACTATATACATTTATATACATCATCAAGTCATGAATATGCTGGGACAAAACAGAGCTGAGAGGGAGAGAAAGGAGAACAAAGAAAGAGAGAGAGAGAGAGAGAGTTGTGTTAGAGAATTCAAGTCAAGGGAAAGGAAATTCAAGAAAGGAAAATGCAAGATCATCCAGAAACTATCAAATTGAAGATTAAAGGTAAGGATTTCAAGTTTGAATTTTGTAGAATCCTTGTATTGCACTTGAATTAAAGATGAGTTTGGGTTCAATTTCATATAATTTGGAAGAATTAGAAAATAAAGATGAAGAGATTAAGTTAGGTTCATAGTTATGGAAATTAATTATTTTGGGTTTGGTGTTGTGATTTTGCATGAAATTAAGCCTCATTGTTACATGCATGAGTAAATTCTACAAGTTTAATACTGTAATTATACATGCATCATGGATTTTGAAGAATTTGAACTAATTCAATCTCATATTTTGAAGAGAAAAAGGAAAAGGCTTTAGAAAGATCAAACTTATGGAAATTTGGAATTAATCCTAAAGTGAGACAAAGTTTTGATTTTATTATGAAAATTATGAATTTGTTTGATCCATGCATGTAATTGAATTTAAAAGTTTTATTCTATTTAAATACATTTTGGAACATCTATGATCATAAATTAAGTTTTTAGTTAAAAATTGACTTAAGTTGAAATTCTAAGAAATTGATTTTGTAATTCATTATTTAAGTTTGATTTTTGTTATTAATAATGAAATTGAATTCCATTTTTGCATACATCATAAAATTTTCAAGATTTTTGAGAGTTTATTTCATGTTTTAAAATTTGTGGGTTTGAAATTGGGTTTGATATGAAGAAAATAAATTAAAACTAAATTTGAACAAATTTGGAAATAAATTATAATTTCTATTTGAGAATCAAAACTAGTTTGATTTTGATTTAAATTTCTTACATGTACATATTTTTGAAAGGGCTTTATAACTTTAATTTATGTTTTATAAAACAAAGAAAGAAGAATGTTGGAATTATTATATTCATGAAATTATTGGTTTAATGATCGAAGAGATTTTTGTATTAGAAATTGGAAAATCAGTCATGGGTTCATCTTCATTAATAAAATTACACGTTTAAATTGGTTCATGCAAGAGTTTAAGTTTTGAAAATGTGTTTGGAAATTATTTTGTTGGTTTTGAAAACACAGAAAATTTGCTGGCCGCTCAAGCAGTAAAGTCACTACTCGAGCGAACATTAAGGCCAACAAGTATTTTTATAGAGCTTTGCAGACTGCTCGAGCGACCAAAGGTGTGCTAGAGCGAGGAACCTATTTTCAGCAATTTTTGACTAACTCTTTTAAATGCATAATTGCATCCTCATGACATTCTAAGTATTCTTAGGCACCAATTGGACTCACATAGTCATGCAATGAGCTAGAAACACATAAAGAGAGTTGAATTAAAATGAAATGAATATTGAATGGTGCTTCTATTGTGTTTTTGTTATGTGATTTGTTTAGGTGGATGTCGAAGGCTTTATATCGACTGAACCCACAGTGAGTAATAACTTTATAAAGATATGTTCAAATTATCTTTACTTTGAAAATGTTATTGCTATCGAAATGGATATGTGATTGATTGAATGAATTATTTAAATGATATGATAATTGATAGCATGGCCTATTGAAACATTATTTTCTTATAATGAATGAAGTTCTATTTTGAAATGGTTTTGTGGCATCCATTGAATGTAGTCCCTTGCATGGGGGAGACAATACCATGGCTGGGCCTTCGCTTGGAGAACAATACCATGGCTAGACCCTTGCCTGGGGGAGACAATACCATGGCTAGGCCCTTGCCTGGGGAAACAATACCATAGCTAGACCCTTGCCTGGGGCAGACAATACCATGGCTAGGCCCTTACCTGGGGGAACAATACCATGGCTAGACCGTTGCTTGGGGGAGACAATACCACGGCTAGGCTCTTGCCTGGGGGAGATAATACCATGACTAGGCTCGCGCCTGGGGGAAACAATACCATGGCTAGGCCCTCGCCTACGGGATATAATACCATGGCTAGGCCCTTGCCTGGGGGAGACAATACCATGGCTAAGCCCTTGCCTGGGGGAATAATATGATGGCTTTTGGAATGTTATTACTTCATGGATGGACCACACAAATTGTCATTGAATGAGTATTGCCATTGAGATAACATGGATTATTGAGAATTGAATTGAAATTGCAATTGTATTGAAAATGCTATCGAACAATGGTTTTTATTATTGCAAAGGATTGATATAATGGCTAATCAAATTGTTTTGCCTATTGAAATGGATTGTTTCGGAAAATGAAATATATGTTTTGGTAAGGGGTTTGATATGGAAAATGTTTTGTTATAAATTTGATATAATATGGCAAATGCCTTATTTTGAAAATGATTTAAGAATCGTTTCGAAATTGTAAGATAGATTTTTGTATTATCGTTGAACTTCATTCATTTAACCTCTTTGTTCTGTTATTACTCGCTGGGCTTTAGCTCACTATTTATATGTATATGTAGGTTAGCAAACTAAGCAACAAGGATAGAGAAAGCCTCAGAGTCTACCCGTGTCAGCCTTTTGAAGAGCTTCCAGAATGGAGCAAGTTAGACTCGAGTAGAGCCAAGAAAATAAGCCGCTTACCTTTGTCAGAGTTTTGTATTTTACTGAGCCTTAAATGTATATGTGTGGGAGATATATAAGATTTGTATATGTATATAATTATTATTGTATCATGTAGGCACAAACTTAATGGACATTTTTATTTTTTCTTTGCTTCCACTTTAGGCCCCGATATGATTATAAATATTTTGAAATTTTGTCTTTGAGGCCGAAGGTAATCTTGGATTACTAGCCGGTTTCGACGCTAAACCTATAAGGCGGGTTTGGGTCGTGACAAAGTGGTATACTATGACGACCCCGACCTCCGAATTAACATATTATATTGTTCTAATAGGTTTAATTGTGTGATTATATGCTTAATTTTGTAATTATTTGTTGTCACATGGAATATCTGTTCAAATTAACAACATAGAGACAGAAATTGAGGGCCTAGATAGCATCAGAAACTGAAATTGATTTGGTTAATAGACTAATTAAAATATTTAGAATTTTACGGCAACTTTAATTAAAATTGATTCATAGCAAAATAATTAGAATAAACTGATGGAAATTAGAATTGAGCTCACTTAGTTAATAATAATCAACCTTGACTAGGCTAAGTTAATTACATTGTATATATAGCCTAATGAAGGCTTGAGTCATATGTTCTATAAACTCTCTTGGCTGAGAATTGAGAGAGAAAGACGAGAGCTCAACACATTAGAGAGAAAAGGAAGAGAATTCAAGAAAATTTTCTAGAAGTTTAGTGAATTGAGCTAGGCCAACACTTGTATTCAACACTAGGTACGAAATCCATCTTTAATTCTTGGAAATATTGCATGGGGAAGTTTAATTGAACCAGCTCCAGCACTGTTTTGCATGTAATTTAGAGATATGTGTTAGATTTCCATGATTTGAGTGTGAAAGAGTTGAATTGCATACATGCATGTGGATTTTGAGTAAGAATCTATGAAATTCTCACATGCATGGCATTTTTGTAACCTAATTGGGGGGTTTCCCCATATTTTCATACTTATCAAGAGGGTTGAGGAAGTTTTTGAAAGATTTAAGAAGATACAAGTCCAATGTGATGCATGCATGATTCGTAACATAGAGTTTCAAGTTTTGGGTTGTCAAATGGATCATGATTTTGAGTAAATGATTTCAAATTGGGAGTGTTTTCAAATTATGGAATAATTTTCCATGTTTTTGCACCAAAAACACAAGTTTGGAACCTTTGAATATCAGCTTTGAAGTTTAAACACAGTTCTGGAAATTTCAGAATTCGCACTATCCGTTTGAGCAAGGAGAGTGTTGCTCGCGCGTGGAAATCGAGTTCCCAGAAGTTTTACAAAATTTTATAGACCGCTGAAGTGACCAAAGTGGCACTCAAGCAAGGACCTTTTTTACTCAGTCTTCCGCTCGAGCGACCGTCGAGCAGGAATTTCACATAACCAGTACTTTTGTCAACTTTGCAGATTGCTCGAGCGACCACCCTTATTTTTGAACCCTGACTCGGGCAAAGGAAGCTGGGCTTGAGCGGAGACCCTGTTTTCAGCAAATTTTGACTAACTCTTTTAAGTGCATATTTGCATTCTTATGCCATTCCAAGCATTCTTAGGCACCTTTTGGACTCACATAGTCAAGAAACAAGCTAGAAACACATAACGAGAATTGAATTAAAATGAAATGGTGTTTCAATTGTGCCTTTATTATGTGTTTTGTTTAGGTGGACGTCCGAGGCTTAGGGACACCACAAACCACTGTGAGTAATAACTCTATAAAGATATGTTCAATTTATCTTTATTTTCGAAAATGTTATTACTATCGAAATTGGTTGAATGAATTATTGAAACAATATGATAATTGATAGCATAGCCTATTGAAACGTTGTTTTTCTTAGAATGGATGAAGTTCTATTTTGAAATGATTTTGTGGCATCCATTGAATGTAGGTCATTGCCTGGGGGTAACAATACCAT
The DNA here is from genome assembly GCA_030407325.1 of Camellia japonica. NCBI lineage: Eukaryota > Viridiplantae > Streptophyta > Magnoliopsida > Ericales > Theaceae > Camellia > Camellia japonica. The sequence continues at coordinate 89,862,705 of JAPPVO010000024.1, read as the reverse complement.
GCCTAGGCCCTTACTTGGGGGTAACAATAACATGGCTAGGCCTTCGCCTGGGGGAAACAATTCCATGTCTAGGCTCTTGCCTGGGGGTAACAATACCATGCCTAGGCCCCCGCCTGGGGGAAACAATACAATGGCTAGGCTCTTGCCTGGGGGTAACAATATCATGGCTAGGCCCTCGCCTGGAGGAAACAATACCATGGCTAGGCCCTTGCCTGGGGAACAATACCATGGCTTTTGGATTGATTGACACACAGAGATCTCTAGTGTTAGACCATTATGGTCCGTTATCATTGGAATGTTGTTACTTCATGGATGTACCAGATAAAACGATATTGAAAGATCTTGATGATGAAATTAAAGAATTATGAGAACATAAATGAAATTTGGATTCGCAATATTATTGAGCTTCATTCATATAACCTATTTATTCTGTTGTTACTCACTGGGCTCTAACTCACTATTTATATATATATATATATGTAGGTGGGCAAGCTGAACATCAGAACTAAGAAAGCCTCGAGTCTACCCGGGTTAGCCTTCTGAGGAGCTTCCAAGAGAAGTAACTGGGCTCAGTGGAGCCTTGCTAGTTGAACCCCCTTTGCTTGATAAATGTTTTTATATGTGTGTCTTTTTGGGGATTTTTTTTTTTTTTGTAATACTATGAAGTGTGGATGTTGAAATTAACGTGGTGTATGTATATAAAAAGTGAATCTTCACTTATGATATGACGTCCTTTTCATGTATGCACGGTTCAATAGAAAGATTTTCTGTTATTTTAGACTTTTGCTAAGCCCGGTACCTTATATTCAAGAGTCTTTTCGTATGGAGGTCGTAGTTAATCTATGATTACTGGCCGGTCATGATGCTAAACCTATAGGGGCAGGTTTGGGTCATGATAGAGTGGTATCAGAGCACGATTTATATCCCACTCACTTGTCCATTAAGCTATAGAGGGTTTAGAAAAGACTTTAGGATTACATTCATGCGCATTTGATATATTGAGTGAGATGATTTCACAATTTTATATGCAATTGCGTACATGACTATATGTATATATATATATATATATATTATGCTTGTTGTAATACAAGTTTCATATAGAAAATGGTGAGAACCAGAGGTGATGAGTTAGAGGAGGCAACCTCCTTAAGACTGGATAGAATGGAACGAATGATGCAAGACATGGCTGAAGCCATAAGACAACAACGACAGTGGCAACAACAACAATAACAACCACCACCCCCACCTCCAATGCTTGTACCACCTCCAGCTCCAGGGTGTCAGCCGGAGACCTGTACTATTGCTTTGACTAGAGAATTTAAAAAGATGAAGCCACGTGTGTTTCATGGCGGAATTGAACCATTGAAGGCCGAGGCTTGGGTCTTAGGGATTGAGAAATTATTTGAAGTGTTCCCATGTACCGAAGCTCAAAAGGTATAACTAGCTGCATTGACATTAGAAGATGATTCAAGGCGTTGGTGGATGTTGGTTCGAGATGATAATAAGGATGTTACATGGGCTCGTTTCCTAGAAATCTTTTATGAGAAATACTTTCCACAATGTTATTATGACAAAGTGATTATTCATCACTAATAAACTTTTTTTGTGACAAAATTTACTGTAGTTTATATATGAAAGTTTTTATTTATTTTGTTGTTTGGTGACTAAAAATTTCGTCACGTATATATATATTTCGTCACCCATGTATGACTTTTGAAGATGAAAAATTTCGTCACCTTTACATTTTATTGTGACGAAATTATTTCCTCATCAATGATCAACATGCGTGACAAATTTATTCGTCAACTAAAGTTAAAAATATAGTACCGAATAACTATTTGGTGACGAAAATGAGAATTTTTGGCAACAAAATGTTGTTTTATTGGTGACAAAAATTATGACTTTTGAAGACGAAAAATTTCGTCATCTTCACATCTTATTGTGGCGAAATTATTTCCTCATCAATGATCGACATGCGTGACAAATTTATTCGTCAAATAAAGTTATAAATATGGTACTGAATAACTATTTGGTGACGAAAATGGGAATTTTTGGAGACAAAATGTTGTTTTATTGGTGACAAAAAATTTCGTCCCTGAAGTAATTTCATTGGTGACGAAATTATTTTTCGTCACGTTGGTTTTTAGTGACAAACATTCAATGACGAAACCGGTCACAAAAATATTTCCTCACAAATATCCATAGTGACAAAATTAGCTCTTTGAAGTCAAAAAAATTTCGTCATTCAAGACCCAACTTGTTGTAGTGCAAGCAGGGAAACAAATCAGTTGCCAAGTATGAGGCTTAATTTACAGAATTAGCTCATTTCGCCACCCACATGGTAGATATAGATTACAAGAAAGCTAGGCAGTTTGAGGGAGGTTTGTGTGACCCAATTTTGGATAAAATCAATGTGCTCAAATTGTCGACATATGTGGATGTACTTGATAGGGTGCTAATAGCAAAGAGAAATGTGGCCAATTGTAAACAGAACTTCGAATGGAAGGGAAGAAAATAGAATTTTAATAAGGGGGCTACATCAACAAATAAGAAGTTCAAATCTAGGAAAACTAGCAATACTGGTTGAAGCCAAGGTGGTAATTCAACGCTGACTTGTACTGCATGTGGAAGGAAACATTAGGGTGTTTGCTACCGTGCATCAGGGGCTTGTTATCACTGTGGAAAGTTTGGGCGTGTCGCTAAGGATTGTACACAATCACGTCAGGATGGCAACCGAGGTGCCACAAGCTCGATTGGGTCAGTTCCCATAACAAAACCAGCTGCAACACCGTCTGCCACAAGAAATAGACAAAGGCAATGAAGAGTTTTTGCATTGATTCCGGGGGATACTTAAAATACTGAGGCCGTAGTGTCAGGTAAAATCTCCATTTGTGGTAAACCTGCTTATGCTTTAATTGTTTCAGGGTCTACACATTCATTTGTTTCTATGGTTTTTGCTGAAACCTTGAATAGATCTATGGAAACATTGAGCTATATCTTATATGTTGCATCATCTATGGGGGGATCCATGCTATGTTCAACCGTATTTGTTGCATGTGAATTATTTCTTGGGAATGCTATTTTGTATGTTGACTTAATACCTTTAGACATGAGACATTTTGATGTTGTTTTGGGTATGGATTGGCTAGCTAAATACCATGCAACTATTGGTTGTGCTTTGAAATGAGTGATATTCTGACCTCCTGGACAAGATGGATTTTATTTTAAGGGAAAAGGGGTAGTTCCTCCACCATATCTCATATTTGCCATGAAAGCTCGAAAACTAATAAATAAGGATTGCCAAGGGTATTTGTGTAGTGTAATAACTAAACCAACTATAGACATTACTCTAGACAATATACCAGTGGTGAGAAATTTTCCTGATGAATTACCTGACCGACTGGTTGATAGAGAGATTGAATCTACAATTAATGTAATAAGGGAACACAACCAATTTCAAAAACTCCATACCATATGTCTATCACCGAAATGAAAGAATTGAAAGTCTAACTGCAGGAACTACTGGATAAGGGGTTTGTCAGGCTGAGCACATCCCCGTGGGGTGCACCGATATTGTTTGTAAAGAAGAAAGATGGCACTCTCCGACTATGCATTGATTACTGAGAGCTCAACAAGGTAACAGTGAAAAATAAGTATCCATTACCACGTATTGATGATTTATTTGACCAGTTGTAGGGGGCCCAAGTATTTTCAAAAATTGACTTGAGATCAAGCTATCACCAGTTGAAAGTTAAGACTGAAGATATTGAAAAGACTGCTTTCCAAACCAGGTATGGACATTATGAGTTTTTAGTCATGCCTTTCGCAGTCACTAATGCACCTGCAGCATTCATGGATTTGTTGAACATGGTCTTCAAACCCTTCTTAGATAATTTTGTCGTTGTTCTTATTGCTGACATTTTGATTTACTCTAAAAGTAAGGATGAGCATGAACAACATTTAAGAATGACTCTTCAAACACTTAGAGAAAAGCAACTATACGGGAAATTGAAGAAGTGTGAATTTTGGTTTGACGAAGTAACATTTTTGGGGCATGTTATAAATATAAATGGTATCTCAGTTGATCCTCAGAAAATCAAAGCAACTATTAATTGGCCTACCCCGACTAATGTGTCAGAGGTTTGCAGTTTTATGGGATTGGCAGGTTATTACCAAAGATTTGTTAGGGACTTCTCAAAAATTGTTGTACCATTAACCTAGTTAACTCAGAAAGGGGAACCATTTGAATGGATGGACCAAAGAGAAATGGCCTTCCTAGAGTTGAAGACAAGACTGACCACAACTCCAATCCTTACTATTCCCTTGGATACTGAAGGTTTTGTGATATTTAGTGATATCACGATGGATTTTGTTGTAGGTCTTCCGAGGACTCAACGGGGTAACGATGCCATTTGGGTGGTGGTTGACCGATTAACCAAGTCAGCGCACTTTGTACCTATGTGCACGAGTGACTCAATAGACTATCTAGCTAACCTTTACATTGAAGACATAGTTCGACTTCATGGGGTCCCTGTGACTATTGTTTCAGATAGAGATCCATATTTTACGACTCAGTTATGGCAGAGCCTACAAAATGCCTTGGGCACTAGGTTGACTTTTAGTGTCGCCTATCAGCCTCAAACTAGATGGCAGTCAGAACGTGCTATTCATGCAACGTCCCGAAATAATTACAATATATGTAACACCCCAAAATAATTATAATAAACCATCAACGACGGTAGGTAAATAATAATCTAAATCTGAGTATAATGTCCCTCCATTACATGAGACTCAATTATACAAAAGGGTGGCACATGCAAATATACATTCATAAGTCCTATCCCTGAATCTATAACATGTATCAACAACAAAAGTATGGAATAGAAGTTGAACAAATAATTGAAATGCCTTAAAGGCTACAACTTTCCAAGACTGTACTTGGTTACATCAAATGGATTTAAATCCAATATAGATAAAGCCCTAAGCTTGTACAAAATAATATCAAAAAGTAAGCAAAATGAAGCCCTTGCTCCAATCCTCCTAAGGTACTGCCTTGGCGAAGGAATCTCACCAACACTTGAAAATGGTTTTTCCATATAGGGTGAGCCAAAACCTAATACAAATAATCCAACACAATAAATAAATCTTAACAAAGATATAAGGGTGAAATGCATATGCAATGCCCATGTCAAAACATCTTACATTTCTTTCTCAAAAACCATGCCATGTTCAGTTTATATTACAATTCTCAATTCTTGTCCTTTATAACAGAAAAGAAAAGGGAAATTCTTAAACCAGTACAACTTTTTGCAGATATTTCATCTACGAAAAACCGTCAAACGACACCTATGTAAACGTAGCCTATACAAGTGCTACTATTGCCATTTTTTTGACATTTCGTTCGCGAGAATTGGAACCCGTGTATATACGCACTTTTCGAGACTTTCTCTCTGGACACACAAGTCAACGTAATTTGGTGATACACACTTTTTTCCCACTTTCACATTTTTTCTCAAAATCATATACATTTGCAATGTATTAAATGAGCAACAATGTTCAATGAACATGGATGAGAAATTAGTTTCAATTCACCTAATCCTCATGCACTTTCTACAACAATCATAGCTATCCTCCACCGATAGCCCAAAATAGATATTTCTAAACAGATATAAAATCTCCAATACAGATAAACTTTCCAAAATTTAAGATCTAAGCGATAATGTATATTCAACTCCACTATCCATATCAATATCCATCAAATTCTACATTTCTAACATCAATTCCATTTATTTATACAAAATAAATATTTGGGACATTTCGGGCAAAACCCATTTTTCTTCCAAAATTCATTCTAAGTATCAAAATCAATAATTTTTTCACAACTCAATCTCATTTCTACTCCCATAACCATTTTCAATACATCCATTTGAAAACCCCTCATTTCATTCTAAACCGAAACCCTAAGTTTACTCAAAATTCCACAAAAATCACAAAATTGTTTTATAAAAACAAATATCCAAGTTAAAACTATAAAAGAGTGTAGAGAATCTCTGCCTCGAAGCCAGAAGAAGGGAGGGAGTGGAGAAACCTCAAGGAAGCCAGAATCCAACTCTATTTGGATGAAAACAATGCTCTAGGTGAGCTCTACCTTTTCAACAAAGGAAGTAGGGTGGAGAAATGGATAGATCTTGGTGTATTTGTAGAGAGAGAGTAAGTTCTATAGGGAGGAGCTCTAGATTTAGGGTTTTGAAATGTTTTAGAGGGAGAGAGAGATGAAAAGGTGATGTAAAAATTGACTTTTACGCATTGATATATGCACAGTCCGCAAAAATAATTACTGCTCGAGCGCAAGAAGTGACACTCGAGCGTAGAATACACACTCCCAATAGTTTTACAGACAGATGGCCAATGCTCGATCGCAATAAAGGCCACTCGAGCCAAGATCGCTTGAACGCAAGAAGTTCTGCTCAAGCATAGAATTCCACTTCTCAGTACTTTTACAGACCTGCAAAATTACTGAGAGTTCACAAGGACCGCTTGAGCATAAGAAGTGATGCTTGAGTGTAAGAGCAAAATTCTGGGCAACAAAAGTTTGAAAACCAAGCTACCAACTTGTTCCAAACACAACCAATACAACCCAATAGCCAAACTCAAGGAGGTATAAGGGAAATAAGACATGAACAACAATACGAAGCCATGAAACCCCAGTCTAGAATAACAAATGGGACAGGTCTAAACGAAAATCACTATAACTTCCCCCCTTAAGGAATTTCGTCTCCAAAATTATAAATCAAACTTTAAAACCATGTTTAAACCAATTACAACAATGACAATCTATCAATTCCAATACCATGACCCATCCATTGGTCATTCACTCTCTTCAACATGATAAACCAGGTCTCAATACTGAATATACAATTCATATTTCCAAACCATATACAATGTTTATGTTAAATCAGCATAACAAAAGTTTCAATACATGCTCAAATATTAACAAATAGATCCAGATACTTCTCACGGACTTCCACCCCACGTTCCTAAGTTGCTTCCTCAACTTCGTAAATCGGGGAAGGTCATTAATTAAGCACCCCCGCTCGCCCGATCAAAGATCGGCCTCTACTAATCATAATATGATTTTTATCAACATTACGTGCTCTTGTTCCGATTATTAGGCTAACAATACTATGTGATGTGCACATGCAAGTATAGACTAGTTTGCTCAAGTTGTAACAATTCAATTTCATGTTTGTTTTGCGAAAAGGATTTGAATTTGTCACCTCAAGTGGGCTTAAAGTTTGCGAATTTGCCACTCAACAAAGTGGGCTTAAAACGTACATTCGTTGAATCGTTCCAATTCAAACAACAAGCCTTCATCCACAGGCATTTAAGCAGTTTATCAAGTGAGCACTTAGCCTCATGGCAAGCATGCTAGACATGGCAATCACTCGCACTCATGTAAGTATGCTAAAGCACTAAAAATTCACCTAGTACTCCAAGCTAAGATAAACAAAAGAGTTAGGAAAATATGCATGATTCCTAACTTATGCAATATGCATTTAATAGGCTCGGCCATTAATATGGCATATGAATCAATTTGACAACATACGGTCTAAGCACATATTCAAAGAAGTATTGAAATTACGATGAAGTTAGAATGATGCGCCGAGCCCCAGTGCATGCAGTACAAGATGAATGGATGCAAGCATAAGGTATGCTTATTGAAATATGTCCATAATCTAACCATCAAAAGCGGGTAAATAAAAGGGAGAAGGACGTGGGGTTGGAAGACATACACATTATTACATACGCTCCCATGAAGGAGAGTCTGAACGAATAAGCTAACTAGCTTATTAAGCTAAGCTAATTAAGCTAATTATTACAAAACTTGAATGGATAATTAACTAACTATCGAAGCTAATTAATTAAGAATTTAGCTAGGCTAAACTAATTAAATATTACAATACAAACTAATTTAATTAATCTAAACTAATTAAATGAGTAAACTAATTAGCTATAACAAATTAAGCTACTTTAAATATTACAACACAAACTAATTAGCTACAACTAATTAATTTACAACAAACGCATAATTAAATGCTAATTAAACTAATTAGCTAGCTAATTAGTCCCGGGAAGCGAAGGAGGCCCATGCGTGCTCGGTTTCCACCGAAGAATATTCGCTGTCTGCTCTTGAAAGCCTCTGTTTGCACAATCCTTGCACTATTTCCTTCTCCAGATCAACTCTGCCATGCTTGACAAGCGCACTGCCCAAAATTCACTGGTGGCGGCAGGCTAGAAGTGGTGGCCGACTGGCCACCATTGAGGGGTTGTTGTCCAACACTAATGGCTTGCCGGCCAGTAATAGTGGCCGGCCGGCCATTGATGATCAACTTTTTTCCTTACTGCAACAGAGAGCAAACAGGGCAAAGAGAGAGCATTCTCATAGGTTGTATGTACTGTGTATCCCTTCTTATCATCAAAACATCTCAAAGGAGTGATACACTTGGTTCCAAAACCATCAATCAAGCAATTTCATTGCATGATGGCCAAAGAACCAAGGTGTATAAGTTAATAAATTCACAAATAAGACTCAAAAAGACCATCACCCTATCATGAATGATCAATGGCAATGGGGACCTTGGAAACTTGGCACATTTCATCACTTTGAGTATGAAATGCCCCAATTTTCCTTGTGTTCAATTAACATCTGATTGAACACATGCAACACAAACAAATGCTTACCTTGCACAATTTTACTTGTCACTTTTATTTACTCATTTTAATTACCAACCATTACTTAGTCAATTAAGTCCATTGGTGAGAGTTTTCTAAAGTGAAAGAAGTGTCAACCAAGGGGTGGTTCAAGGCATGAGAGAAGTTTCATGCTGTTGGTAATTAACCCTCAAAAAAGGATTAAACCATTAAGCATGGACCTCAATCTCAAGCTTAAAGAATCCCAAGTTTGAAACAACCCTCAAAGAAAATAAAGACTGAAGAAATGAGGGAGGTTGCAGAGCTTTAAGTGCTGAAATGAAGTGCAAAACAACACCAAAACATGCAATCAACTCAAACAAGGGATGTCTAATGGCCTGAAACACCAAGTTTGTGAGGACCTTTACACTACAACCATGCAAAACAAGACTTAACTGACCCAAACAGGCCAAAACAGAGCTAAAGCAGTCTAAAACAAAGGCAAAAACACGCTGGAATATAGCTACAAAAAGCTAGAAAATCATGCTAACATATGGAACTAACTAGGCTAACAAATAAGACTCGAGAAGGGGAGGTTAACCCCTCCAATTTTGGAATTCAAAATATGTTTTTTGCCACTGAAAATGCTCTGAAATTCAATGGTTAAAGGCCCAAAAAAAGCTGGTTTGAAAGTGGGAAACAAAGGTGCAAAAGCCTTTTAAACAAGAAAGAAAGAAGGGTGAAGCACCCCCTAACTTAAAATGGTCTCAAACCATCACTTTTGGTCCACCAAAACAGGTTTTTTTTATAGTTCAAAAGTAGCCCAAAAACAGTGGGAAAAGATAGCAAAATGAGTATGCAAAACAAAGTGTACAAGACAAATCCTATACCTCTTGAAGGGAAGAGTAAAACTAGGCAACAAACCAAGCCAAACCCCACTTAAGAAGCTCCAAGATAGCTCCAAGATAGCTTCAAGCAACCTCAGCTCCAAGACAAACCACTTTGGTTAAGGATTGATATGCAAAAGTATAGTATATCTAAGCAACTAAGGACAAAATTTCAAGAGAGAGAGAGAAATGTAGAGAGCGAGAGAATTTTGTTCCAAAATTTTCTAACCCTCAAAAATGGGGGAGGAGACCCCATATATATAGATAAACAAGCATTTGGCTAAGAAAAACCCATCCATACACGTGTATGGAGATGAGATCAATTGTGGTAATAGCTGGAACAGTTGTCACCAAAATATCTAAAGAAAGACGCTGGTAGCCGGCAGGCCACTAGTGATCGCCACTTAGATGGCCGGAAGCCTCAATTGGTGGCCAACAGCCACCACGGATTGCAAGCTTTAAAGTTTTGGTCCAAAACAGGGCACGGAATGGATACAGGTTTGAAGGCTCAAAGACAGGGCATTCCGCCAAGGACTTCGGGCACTAAAACGAGCACAAATAGTCACAATCATCGAGTGCAAGAGCGATGACGTCCAAGTCTTGGGGATGGTAAAAAATGGGGTGTCTACAAGTGCAAAGTGCGCTGACCTGGTCAATTAGTCAACTACCACCCAAATGGTGTCATTACCCTGTTGAGTCCTCAGAATACCCACAACGAAATCCATCATGGCATGCTCCCAATTCCACTTGGCCATGGGCAAGGGTTGCAACAAACACGCTGATCTCTGGTGTTCAACCTTCACTTGTTGACAAGTAAGGCACTTTGATATAAACACGACCATATCTCTCTTTATCCCCTTCCACCAAAACTGACGACTAAGATCGTGATATATCTTTGTGCCTCCCGGATGCACCGCAAGGCGTAGATGGTGAAACTCTCGGAGTACTTCCTCTCGGCAAGACTCCGGCATGGAAAGACGGTCAAGGTATCTAACACTTGAGTCAGAATACACATTCAAGCCCTTCTCTACCTTTCCACTAGAGATCTTCTCCCAAAGGGATTCTACGTCAAGGTCACTCCTCTGTGCTTCTGTAACTCGGCTCCCAAGGGTAGGTTGTGCAACTACCGAAAACAAGGCTACAGACTCAACAGACTCACCAAGATATAGGTCAAAGTCACTAAGAACACCCAATATCTCCCATTCCCGAATGACAATACTAGCTACACTACCGATGGATTTCCCACTCAAGGCATCGGCTACAACATTTGCCTTCTCGGGATGATAATGCAACTCAAAGTCATAATCTTCTATAAACTCCATCCACTTTCTCTGCCTCAGATCCAAGACTTTTTGTGTAAATAGATATTTCAGACTCTTGTGATCAGAAAATACTTCAAAATTCTCCCCATACAAATAATGCCTTCAAATCTTCAAGGCAAAGACCACTACGTCAAACTCTACGACATGGATCGGATAGTTCCTCTCATGAGTTTTCAACTACCACGAGCCATAACCTACCACTTTCCCCTCTTGCATTAATACATAACCCAAACCTTCCCATGAAGCATCATAACACACAGAATAACCCAAACCCCTCTCTGGAATAATCAATACTAGAGTAGTGGTAAGTCTAACCTTAAGTTATTGAAATGAGTTCTCACATGTCTCACTCCATACAAATTTGATTCCTTTCCTCGTCAGTCTAGTCAATGGTGAGGCTAATCTCGAGAAATCTTTCACAAATCTACGATAATACCTAGCCAACCCCAAGAAACTGCAGATCTCAAAAGCATTCTTAGGTTGTTCCCAATCTTATACGTCTTCTATCTTGGACGAATCTACAGTCACTTCTTCTCCGGATATCACATGGCTTAAAAACCTAACTTTTTCAACTATAATTCACATTTTCCAAACTTAGCATATAGTTTGTGGGCTCTAAGCAACTCGAGTACAACTCACAAGTGTTCCTCATGTTCCTCCTTGGAGGGTGAGTAGATCAAGATGTCGTTCACAAAGACAACCACAAAGCGATCTAAGAACTGGCTAGAGATTCGGTTCATTAAATCCATAAACACAACTGGTGCATTGGTTAGCCCAAAAGGCATCATTAGGAACTCATAATGGCCATACCGTGTACGGAATGTTGTCTTCTGGATATCCTCCTCTCTTACTCATAACTGGTGGTAACCCGACCTCAAGTCTATCTTAAAGAAGTAGCAAGACCCCTTCAACTGGTCAAACAAATCATCTATGCGCGGTATTGGGTACTTGTTCTTAACAGTTACCTAGTTCAAATTTCAGTAATCAATACAAAGCCGTAAGGCACCATCCTTTTTCTTAGCAAAGAGAGCCGGTGCAACCCAAGATGATGTACTAGGGTGGATGAAACCCTTGTCTAACAATTCCTGGAGTTGAATCTTCAACTCATTCATCTCAGTAAGTGCAAATCTATACGGTGTCATGGAGATCACTGTCATGCCAGACACTAAATCAATAGAGAATCAATCTCTCGATGTGGTGGTAAACTATAAAGATCCTCAGGAAAAACATCCGGGTATTCACAAACTACCCTCAACAACTCAACTCAAACTTCATCACATTCACTACCCAAGAAGTTGGCAAGAAGACAAGTAATTTCACTCCACCCACACAGATCATACATTGGTAATAAAACTCTATTGGCTCTGTCCCCCATGAAATAAAACAATCACCACTCAAGGTACATACAGTAACCCTCTGACGGTAACAATCTATGGCAGCCCGATACGACGATAACCAGTCCATACCTAATATAGCATCAAAGCTCGACATGTCAATCAAAACAAATCCAAAAAGAAGTCAGCAACCAGCAACCTCTATGTCACAACACCAACACCCCTGTTCCAAAACAATCTCACCACCAATAGATGACTCTACACTGAGAGGAGATGTTAACTGAGCCAATTCTAACCCCAAAGTCGATGCAAATGCAGACGAGATAAATGAATGGGATGCACTCGTATCGATCAACACATTAGCAATAGAATTACATAACAAGAAAGTACCTCTCACTACTGAGGGCGTTGGTACTAGGTCTAGCACGGTAACAACATACACATGCCCTGTAGGTCTTTGCTCTTCCTGTTCACCACTCAGAGCATAGGTCTGATGCACTGACTGAGCCAAAGAGGCTTCCTGATTGGCCCTTGAGGCTTGAGCAGATTATGCAGGCTGGTGGCTATGTGTCTGCCTCGAACCAGACACACCAGGTATGCCGCCCAACTGAGGGCAAAATCTTTTCATATGCCCTACATGCCCACACTAATAACAAGTGAGTGGCTGCTCTCTCCCCTAACTCTGGCTCTAAGAACGAGCTGCAGATGAAACAGACTGTTGCCCTCCTCCCCTTTGCGGGCAAGCTGGAGACTTGTGGCCCAACTGACCACACTTAAAGCAAGTGAAATCTCCCTGACCACCTCTCCCAAGACCTGAACTCGATACTAGAAAAGTGGGCATTGACTGAGCTCCCTGGGACTGTTGTGGGTTAGAACCCTTTTGCCTCTTACTGTTCCCCTGAACATCCTTACTCCTCTTAGAGCCTCTCATCCGCTCCTCTTCCATTTGTATCACGGTCTCAAGATGAGCTGCCGACTCTACAAGTCGTTTGTAATCTCTAATGAACTACTTACCTTCAAAAAAAGATCGGTCCTCAATCTTTTCTCGAACTCCACACAACGGCACTCCTCTATCGCCACTAACTCTAGTACAAATCTTGATAGACTAGTAAACGCGGCCTCAAACTCGGCCACTGGTGTGTTCAACTACTTGAGTTGTGAGAACTGCTCCCTCAATTTCTCCCTAACGGTGGGAGGTAAGAACTTGTCCTGGAAGGTGTAGCTCGGCTTTTCGTGCCCCCTTTCGGAAGAATGAATAGTCCTTACAGTTCGGACTCCACTTGTGGGTTCTGAATCTGATTTCACAAGTGCAATGTGAAATAGTGGAAACACAAAAAGAGTCCAAATCCGGCAATTTCATTTTGGAAAATCAATGTTTGAATCAAATGCCAAAAATGGACTGCTTTTCCAGATTTTAGAGTCGCCACCTAAATATTTATTTTGGAAAATTTAGAAAACCTGTGACTCATGCCAAAGGCCATTAGTCCATCATTACCAAAGTGCCTTGGTTCGGGAACTTAGATATGAGAAGGGAAGGTCGTTAATTGAGCACCCCACTTACCCGATCAAAGATCGGCCTCTACAAATCATGATGTGATTCTTATTTACAGTATATGTTCTTATTTTATTTTTAACATACAAGTATAGACTAATTTCACTAGAAGTTGGAACATTTGATTTCATGTTTGTTTTGAAAAAGTGTTTTGAATATGTATCACTTGAAAATGTGATCTCATATATATACATTAATCAAAGTATCCCAATTTCAGTGAATAGCTTTCATCCTTAGGCATTCATACAGGTATATCAAGTAAGCATTTAGCCTCATGGTAGTATGTTTGATATGGCAATAATCACACTCATGCAATATGCTAAAGCAAAAATACTTACCTTATGTCTGAAGGCGAGTCGAAAGAAAGAAAATAGTTAGAAAAAATGCATGATCCTAATTAATGCAACATGACTAATGCAACACATACAACGTGCAAGTAATAAGCTCAGCTACTAGCATGGCATGCGAGTTAATTCAAGGCATGTGATAGCGCACGTATTCAAGTAAAGAGTTTGAATTTGACATTTGAATAATATGATGAGCCGAACTTTTATACATGCAAAACAAATGGATGCAAGTCATGGAAATGCTAATTTGAAAATATGATGTCCCTATGCTAACCATCATAAGCAAATAAATAAAAAGAAGAAAGAATGGGGGTTGGAAGACATACAACTTATTACATATTTGTCCTCACGAAGGAGGGTCCGAATGTTCAAGTGTCCAAATAAATAATTATTACAAATCCGAATGAATGATAACTAGAAGGGGCTGTCTAATTTATAACAACAAATATATAATGATTACGCAATGCTCCTCAGGAATTACTCTGTCTGCCTTGCTGGAATTTGTCCTGTTTCACCCTATCATTGCTTTCAACTAAAAGTTTATTGTTTGCAATTTATTGGAGCCTTGCCATGCTGACCCAAAATGAGACTCAATCGAGCCCCAGATAAATCCAATACCATGTTTTCTTGTAGAAATTTCTCTCTTTTTTTTTCTTTTTTTTTTTTTTCCTGAGGTGAAACAGTGCAGATAGGGTATTCCTAGTCATGTTTGTCTCTTCTACCCTTCTCTATCATAAAAAATACTTAAGAGAGGAGCGAACTCGGTTCCCAAACCATCTATGGTTGCAAGTTGATTTGCAAGATGATTTTGGACACGATAGGACAAAGATCAATAAATGCAATGCATAACAACCACCCCTTCCTCCTATCATGAAGTGAATTCAAGAAGGGAAGTAGAGTCACTTCAAAGTTCATCAAAATATCATGAATTAATGTAAGGCAAGCCTTGACACAATAGACTCCGGCATAACGTCTGGCCGTAAAGATGCTTCAAGATTCATAAAAAACATCATGAATTGATGTAAGACAAGCCTTGACACAATAAACTCGGTATAACGTCCGATCGAATTCAATCAATCATATTGGTTCTTTATGTCGGTTGATTTGTTTTAAACTCAATTTAATTGGTCTCTTTTATATTACCTTTCCTTTTCTTTAATCCATTAAGTATATGGTAATATTTACATCCACTAAGTCCGAAACACATTAAAGGGAAACAAGTGTCGACTTAACCCGAGGAAATAAACCTTATTTTATTTGGGGGAAATTACAAAGGAAGAGTCAAACTTATTTACAAGTTAAGGATTTCAAGTCAAATCCAAGATACGCAACAAGGACTAGTCAAACTCATAAAAGTGATAATGACTTAGAAAAACCCAAAGTGAGTGATAATGACTTGAAATCCAAACTTGATAATTAGTGATAATGACGATTTCCTTGGTTATGTCCAAGGGTCCATTTAAACACACTAGTGATAAAAAGAAATAAAAAAATAAAAAATAAAAGATTGGCTTTAGTATAAGAAAGATGTATGCCTTTGGTAATGAACCTCTAAAAAGATTAAACCATTAAGCATGGAAAAAAGTTCTTTCTTATACTTGATAATAACCTTAATTTTTCATAACTTTTTGATCAAAATAATCAAAGAATGGAGGGAGGTTGCAGAGATGATTATGCGAAGTTGATTAATTGATTATTATAAAACAAACATAATATGCAAAGCAAAATTATTGAAATAAATTAAACAGCCCCTAAATAGCATAAAATAGTGCTGAAATTAAGCTATAGAAGGTGCACAATCATAAAGAGGTTAAAGCTAATAAACAAGTGTATGGAAGGGTGGCTAACCCCCCCTACTTTTATAACTTCAAATCACATATTTTAGATGTTGAAAAATAGCCCCCAAACAGTCCCAAATCAGCCCCAAAACGATGATAAAAATTAGAGAAAACAAGTGGGAAATACAAGGATTTAAGCTAGGAATAAGGTTCAAGCAAGGGTGATTAAGCCCTCCACCGTTGGGTAGCTTTTAATCACAAGTTTCAGCTCTTAAAACAATCCCAAAACAATATGAAAACACAAGAAAAAGATGAACAAAGATTGAAATGAAAGTGGGGAAGCTTTACCTCTTGTAGAGAATGTGTTCTTGTTGTAAACCAAACTTGATTCCAAAGCACCCTCAAGTTTGAGTTATGATTTTCAATTCTCAAATCAAGTTCCAAGTTCAAGCTCTTGTATGGTATGTATGGATGGTATGAGAGCTTATGGAAGAACAAAGATGAGTTGTAGCTTTGATATTTCTACTCTTGGATGTTTCTAAACTCTTAGATATTTCACTCTTAATCAACCAACCTCTATTATAGCAGAATGAGCCCCGTATTTATAGGACATGAGCTATTGCTCAAAATATCTGCAGAATTGGGCAGCTGGCAGATTGCTGTACAATCTGCCTGAAATGTCAAGAGGTCCAGCCGGACCTTGGCGTCTCTAGTCGGAGGTGACATATGTACGGCCGAAGGTCAGTGTATGCCCACTGTTCCTCACTTTTAGGTTCAATACAGGTTGGTACAAGGTGCAAAACTGATTTTCTGGGGGTAAAAATACATTGGGTATGGCATGTTTGAATTGTTTAGAGCTCGAACTCGGATTCTTTTATTGAGAATTAAAACCACTTACACAATGTAATCATCATCATCGAGTGCTTGGAATAAAGCGCCTAAGTCTTACGAGTAGTCAAAATTGGGGTGTCTATAGAAGGCGTCAATGAAAGCCTCCCAAGTTACTGCAATGCACCCATTGACTGGCATCTCCCTTCAACTCTAAGGACGCCAAGGTCACTCTCAAATCACCATCTTCAATGCCGAGCATCTCAAACGTCTTCACCATTTGTTTGAGCAATTCAGCTGCTTTCAAAGGCTCTTTAGGATTGCCCAAAAATTTGTCCGGGTTGGACCAAAAGAACTCTCTCTTCAAGAACATTGGCCCTGCCTTAGCTACTTGGGCCTGGACTTAATTCTCAGCCCTGAGAATGTCCATGGATTCCCCCAATGCTCCAGCCATTTCGCAGACTAAGGCACCTACGGCCTGCTGACCAACTAGTTGGGCCACATTGACCTGACCAACCCTTTCCTCTTGTGCTAGAATCTCATCTGGTAAAGGCATCTCATGCCTTCTAGGCCTACCATGCCTTCATTAGTCACGTCCACGGCCTGACATCCTAATAAAGGTAACAAAAGATATTAGCATATTTACAAATGTGCTAAAGTTAACTCACTCACGTCCTAATGCGGTGGACAACAATGATTCATTCCATATAAGCACATAGTCATATAAACACATATGAATTTCCTTCCTAGATAATGACCGTCCCGTGGCGTTGCCAGAGTTCTAATTAGAAACAGGAGTGATCAAGTTCTCTTCTAATAGGACTTCTAGAAACCCGCAGACCCCATCAGCATCTTAGAAATTAAATCTCATACCCATATAATCACATAAGCATGTTATCACATACCATATCATACATACAAATGTTTCTATCAAGCGAGACAAACCCGTTGTGGTAATATCCATTTCCCACATACCCAAAGTATTCAAAGTCAGTACACTTTGATACCAAGTTGTAAAAACCCAAAATAATTTTAATAAACCATCTACGACGGTAAGTAAATAACAATCTAAATATGAGTATAATGTCCCTCCATTACATGAGACTCAATTGTATAAAAGGGTGACACATACGAATATACATTCATAAGTCCTATCCTTGAATCTATAGCATGTATCAACAACAAAAGTATAGAATAGAAGTTGAACAGATAATTGAAATGCCTTAAAGGCTACAATTTTCCAAGACTGTACTTTGTTACATCAAATGGATTTAAATCCAATACAAATAAATCCCTAGGCTTATACAAAATAATATCAACAAGTAAGCAAAATGAAGCCCTTGCTCCAATCCTCCCAAGCTACTGTCTTGGCGGAGGCATCTCACCAACACCTAAAAATGGTTTTCCCATATAGGGTGAGCAAAGCCCAGTAGAAATAATCTAACACAATATATGAATCTTAATAAAGATATAAGGATGAAATGCATATGCAATGCCCATGTCAAAACGTCTTACATTTCTTTCCCAAAAACCATGCCATGTTCAGTTTATATCACAATTCTCAATTCTTGTCCTTTACAACAGGAAAGAAAGGGAAAATTCTTAAACCGATACAACCATTCACGGATATTTGGTCAGCGGGAAAATCGTTAAACGGCACCCACGTAAACATAGCCTATACAAGCACTACTATTGCCATTTTACAGATATTTCATCCACAGAAATCAACACCAATGTATACGCGCATTTTTTGGGACTTTTACCCGGGACAGACAGGCCAACATAATTTGGTGATACATACATTTTTCCCACTTTCAACATTTTTCTCAAAATCATATACATTTGCAATGTATTAAATGAGCAACAATATTTAATGCACGTGGATGAGAAATTAGTTTCAATTAAACTAATCCTCATGCACTTTCTACAACAATCATAGCTATCCTCCACTGATAGTCCAAAACAGATATTTCTAAACAGATATAAAATCTCCAATACAGATAAACTTTCAAAAATTTAAGATTTAAGCGATAATGCATATCTAAATCTACCATCCATATCAATATCCATCCAATTCCACATTTGCAGCATCAATTCCATTTATTTATACAAAATAAATATTTGAGACATTTAGGGCAAAACTCATTTTTCTTCCAAAATTCATTCTAAGTATAAAAATCAATAATTTTGTCACAACTCAACCTCATTTATACTCCCATAACCATTTTCAATACATCCAATTGAAAGCCCCTCATTTCATTCTAAACCAAAACCCTAAGTTTGCTCAAAATTCCACAAAATCACAAGATTGTTTTATAAAAACAAATATCCAAGTTAAAACCATAAAAGAGTGTAGAGAATCTCTGCCTCGAAGCCAGAAGAAGGGAGAGAGTGGAGAAACCTCAAGGAAGCCGAAATCCAACTCTATTCGGATGAAAACAATGCTCTAGGTGAGCTCTACCTTTTCAACAAAGGAAGTCGGGTGGAGAAACGGGTAGATCTTGGTGTATTTGTAGAGAGAGAGTAAGTTCTAAAGAGAGGAGCTCTAGATTTAGGGTTTTGAAATGTTTAAGAGAGAGAGACAGAGATGAAAAAGTGATGTAAAAAGTGACTTTTACGAACTGATATACGCACAGTCCGCTCGAGCGCAAGAAGTGACGCTCGAGCATCCAGACACAAAAATAATTACCACTCAAGCACAGGAAGTGACGCTCGAGTGTAGAATACACACTCGCAATTGTTTTACAGACAGATGGCCAACACTAGATCACAAGAAAAGCCGCTCGAGGGCAAAAAGTTTCGTTCAAGCATAGAATTCCAGTTCCCAGTACTTTTGCAAACCTGCAAAAGTATTGAGAGTTCAGAAGGATTGCTCGAGCGCAAGAATTGACGCTTGAGCGTAAGAGAAAAATTCTGGGCAATAGAAGTTTGAAAATCAAGCTACCAACTTGTTCAAAACACGACCAATACAACCCAATAGCCAAACTCAATAAGGTATAAGGGAAATAAGACATGAACAAAAATACAAAACCCTGAAACCCAAGTCCAGAATAACAAATGGGTCGGGTCTAAACTAGAATTGCTATAATTCAAATCCTTGAGAATATGCTTCGAGGTTGTGTCCTTGACTTTAAGGGGTCGTGGGAGAGGCACTTGCCCTTATTGAAGTTTTCCTATAACAATAGCTTCTAGTCTAGTATTGGTATGGCACCGTTTGAGGCCTTATATGATTGACCGTGCAGATCCCTTACATGTTGAGCTGAGGTGGATGATGCACCAATGTTGGGTCTAGAGTTAGTTCAGGAAAGGACGGAGAAAATTACACTTATCCGTAAGAGGTTAGTTACGGCTCAGAATCGTCAGAAGAGCTATGCCAACTGTAGGAGAAGACCGGTATCCTTTGAGGTGGGAGATCATGTTTTTTGAAGATATCACCTAGACGGAGTTTGATGAGGTTTGGAAAGAGCAAGAAGTTGTCTCCTAGGTTTATTAGGCCTTTTGAGATCCTGAAGCGGATTGGGAAGGTAGCTTATCATTTAGCCTTGCCCCTACAACTTTTCAGGGTTCATGAAGTGTTTCATATATGTATGCTTCGGAAGTATGAGCCGGATCCTTCGCACGTGTTGGATTGGACTGAGTTAGAGATGGAGGAGGATGCCTCATATGAGGAAAGACCCGTTAGAGTCTTGGATACTTGAGACCAAGTCTTGCAAGGCAAGACGATTCCTTTGGTGAAGGTGTTATGGTGACACCACGGGGTTGATGAGGCGACTTGGGAGCGTGAGGCGGATGTCCATGAGAAGTATATGGACCTATTTATTGATGTTTCAACATGTATTGAAAACTTTGTTATGTTAATGAAATATAAATATTGCATATGTTTTGGAAATGTGAATTGTATATTCAGCATTAAAAATTTATTTATTATATTGATGGGAGTAGATGACCGGTGGATGGGTCATAGTGTTGGGTTTGAATTACTATCATTGTGATGATCGGTGTAAGATTGGTTTTAAATGTCTGGTTTGAATTTCGAGGACGAAATTCCTTAAGGGGGGAGGCTATAGCGTTTCTAGTTTAAACTCGACCCATTTGATGTTTTGGATACGAGTTTCATTGTCTCATACAGTTGTTCATGTCTTGGTTCCCTTTTATGCCTCTTTGAGTTTGGCTTTTGGAATGTGTTGGTTACATTTGGAACAGGTTGGTAGCTTGTTTTTCAAGTTGTTGATTCCTAGAATTTTGTTCCTACACTCGAGCGACACTTCTTGGGCTCGATCGGTCGTTATGGACCTCTTGTACTTTTGCAGGTTTGCAAAAATATTACGGGTTTCTATTCTTCGCTCGAGCAAAGCTTCTTGTGCTCAAGCGACAGTCTTTTGTCTGTAAAACTTCTAGAAGATTGTATTCTACACTTGAGCGAAGATTCTTGTGCTCAAGCAGAACAACTTATTGTGTTTGGTCGCTCGAGTGACACTTTTTACGCTTGAGCGATCTGTTCCTATATCAGTTCGTAACTTGCCACTTTTTACTCACTTTTTCACCTCTCTCCCTGTCTTTAAACATTTCAAAATCATAATTTCTCTCACTCCCTCCCTAAAACTCATCTTTTTCCCTTGAATAGACCTAGATCCGTCGATCTTTTCACACGTGTCCCTTTGTCAAAAAGGTGGAGCTTGACGAGGGGTTCGTTTTACCCAGAGCAAAGTTGATTTTCAGCATCTTTGAGTTTTCTACACTTTCTTTCTCGTCTTCAAAGTTTGAAATAGCGATATCTCTACACTTTTTATGAGTTTTAACTTAGTTATTTGTTATTTCTAAACAATATTGCGAATTTGGAAGATTTGGAACAAATCTAGGATTTTGGATAACAATCAATAGAGGGGTTTTTCAAATGGATCCTTAAAATGGTTTTGATGTGGAAAATAATGTTGAGTTGGGAGTAAATGGTTGATTTTGATAGTTGGGATTTATTTCGAAAAGAAAAGGGATTTTGCCCTAAATGCCTTAAATGTTGATTTTATAGAAATTATGAGATTGATATTGAAATTGTGAAATTGGATTGAGGTTAATGAGGATGGTGGAGTTAGATATGTGTTATCACTTACCTCTTAGTAATTTGGAGAATTTATCTTTATTGATAATTTTTTATCTGTTTAGAAATATCTGTATTGGGCTATCGATGGAGGATAGCTATGAGTGTTATAGAAATTGTATGTGGATTAGGAGAATTGAAACTATTTTCTCATTCATTTACAACGAGCATTATCTCATGTTGAAACATTGGAAATGATTATCGTTTTAAGAAAAAAATGGGTGAATCTAGGAAAGATGAATTCAAATGTTGAAATAAGTTTGTCTGAGTGTCCATGGTGAAAGTCCTAAAAACAGCGTGTATACATGGGTGCCGATCCCGTGGATGAAATTTCTATGAAATGGCAATAGTAGTGCTTGTATAGCCTACGTTTACATGGGTCCCAGTTTATAATTTCCCCTGGACGGAATTTCCAGAAAAGGTTGAATTGTTTTGAAATTCCCAGTGCGTGATTCATTGCCTTATCTTTTTACTCCAAGGAAGTGATTTATGATATTACTATGGCATTGCATAGTTTTGGAAAGAGATATAAAAAATTTTCAACACGAGCATTGCATATGCATTCACCTTATGGCTTTGTTAAGATTCATATATTGTGTTAGATTGTTTCTACTGGGCTTTGGCTCACCCTACATGGGAAAAACATTTCAGGTGTTGATGATTTGCCTCCGCCAAGGCAATAGTTTGGGAGGACTTGGAGCGAGAGCTTCCTTTGTGTATTTACTATATTAATTTTTGTACAAGCTAGGGGCTTTAACTGTATTGGACTTAAGTCCACATTTCTTGTACCCAAGCATTGTCTTGGAAATATGTAAGCCTCTAAGGCATTTCTTAATTGTCTAACATTCATTTTGTCTCTTTATTATATCACTCTTTTGTAAAGCTTAATTGTAAATCAATAAAAGATAACTACTTTTCATTGTGATCACTTATTGATGTTGAGTATGGGTTATAGTAATTATTTTAGGGCGTGGCAGGGAGATTGTAACACTTTATACTTCTTAAACTCATGGGATTGCTTTTGACACTCTTATTATTGTACTTCAAGCCTCTTCAGTTCATTTTGGAATATTGATTGAGCTGGTATCATGATGGCAAAGTAAGATTGGACCAAAAACATTGATTTGGATAATTGTCCCATGAGTAGTCTTTACTCTTTTGCCCTTTTCTCTTTCCACACTTTGAATTTGGATGTGAGGTTAGAACCATTTGAAAGCTTGTTTTCGGGGTTTCGATTGGACACAAGAACGACCTAAACAAAGTTCGGACAAGAGAGTTATACCGATTTGAAATTTGATTATCTGTGTTGGAAGCAGGTTAGCTCGAGCACAGGAAGTTGCTCTCGAGCAGTCTGCCCGAATTTTAGAGATTTTGGGAGCTTCTTTTTTATGCTCGAGCTAAGCTTTGTTCGCTCGAGCCGTCAGGTCGATATCAGAAACTATAAAGTGGGTTTTTGGCCCAAATTCTTCATTCTTTCCATACCCAAAACCCTAGCCCTCAAAACCTTGATTTCATTCATTTTTCACCAACAATCCACCATGGATCTTGCAATAAACATGAAAAACAAGTGAACATCAACATTTTTAACCGGTTGGATTTTCTAAGAAATCCTCTTGAGTTAGCTTCTCTACTCTCATTTTGGAGGTAGGATTACTTTTAACTTTGTATCTCTTTACTTTGAGGATATTTATTGGTATTATTGTAACATTGGTTTCATAATTGATGTTTGATTTTATAATTGATGTTTGAGTTTACAAAGAAGTGGGTTTTGATTTCAAAAATGGAATTTCTCATATATTCTCTCAAAATTTATATTATTGTCTATGGTTTATGAAAGCTTTAGTCGAAAGGCAAAAGCCCCAAATTTGATGAAAACCCTAATTCTTGAAATTGAATAATGGTGTAATTAAATGGAATTAACTTTTAATTCTTTAAATTTAAGATTGAATTGTGAGTTTGAGATATATTTTGATTTGAGACTCATGAAACTTTAGTCTAAAGGCAAAACCCCCAAATATGATGAAAACCCTAATTCTTGAAATTGAATAATGGTGTAATTAAATGGAATTAACTTTCAATTCTTTAAATTTAAGATTGAACTGTGAGTTTGAGATATATTTTGATTTGAGACTCATGAAATTGAAAGCTTTTGAGATTTTCTTTAGAAATATGAAGATTATGTATCCATAATAGTTCAATTATTTGAGTGGTGATATTTACCTTTGTTCTTATGGATGTATAAATACTTGGAATTTGTGGAAATCTTGGAAACGTTGTTTAAGGGAGTGGTAAATAGCATGGGAGTCCAAGTAGGGAGTCGTTTTTTTATTTTTATTTTAAAGAGTTGTGTGTTGTTGGTACCTGTGTGGGAAGTCCAGGTGCCCAATTGCCGTATCTTGAGCTTATTGCCGAACGAATGTGGGAAAGTATTTTTGGGTGTTCATTGGTCCTGCCATATTGTAGTTGGTAAAATTGGAAAAACGGATGATTTTGGGTGCCCACGTCCTGCCGTATAATAGTCGATAAATGTGGGGATTGTATTAAATGTTTTTGGGTGCCCATGTCCTGTCGTTTAACAGTCGGTAAATGTGGGGGTGGTTTTTAATGAAAGTTCTTGTGAATGTGATTTGGTATTCTTTTCAGGGACTTCATGGTGTATTTACCCCCTGGTGTTAAAATGTGATTTTCATGGAAGTTATAATATCTAAGTTTTGTTGCTTAAAGCTTTCACATGTGTTGAACATGAAAATTTTTTGTTGTGATAATGCCATATGGGTTTTCAAATAATTAAATAGTTTGTTAAAAATATTTCTACTGGGTATCTAGCTCACTCCTATCTAACAATTTCAGGAATTGTGATGTGCAATCACCCCTATGACGATGAGGTGGACTTCCTTGTTTTGTTGGAGCATGTATTATGTGGAAGCTTTGGGCATATGTGTTTGGGACTGTGTGTCCATTTGGTTGTAACAAGGCCATGCCATGATATTTGTACGCCATTAAGGCATTATGATTTTTATTCTCTAGTTTCTTGAGCCACGTAAATGCTATTATTATTAAGACAAGATTATGAAAATTGTAATATTCATATGTTGTCCAATGGAAAGAAGAACTTTAAGATTAATGTTATTGTTTGGGTTGGAAAGTGACATGGATAGGCCCACAAGGGCCACAACCCACCATGAGTAAACCTAGGCCCACCATCTAAACCCCATTGCATAACCCGGTTAGTAAAACCCAGCATCACTGGAAGCCAACTGGGCAGGGAAGGCCAATAATATTCGGACACACGGCAGATGCAGGAGAGGCCACGTCAGCAGACAAAGATCTGCAAAGTTATTGCCACAGCACATCACCATTAATGCAACCCATCACCGCATTAATTGCGACAACACCTCTCAGCCGAATGGCATCCCCTCACCCTGAACAAGACGAACCACGGCGTAAGCTTTCGACAGGAAGGTCAGAACGGATGAGACGGAAAAATGATTGCCAATGGATATAAGCAAGACTTGAAGGCAAGAAGAAAGTTAAGCTTTCCTATCTCTCTTTCTCTCTCTACATTTTTACCCATCACCTTTTCTAATTCGTACACCGGAGGGTTCGCCGGGGGACTACCCCGTTCCCCGTTGAACTTGCTTGCAAGTTATCCAGTGGGCTTGAGGAGCTTGGATCGGTCTAGCCCATTCACCAGGACGAACTGTATCATCAGTTGGCGCCGTCTGTGGGAACTGGTTTGTCCGTGCGCCAGTTGTGTTCATTGCCGCCGGAGACCCTGTTCCAGTAACCTTTTCACCCCATCCGTCAAGTGTATGGTCACGACTAGATCCATGGCTTCCCACCATAATGCTACAGATCACCAAACCGACCCTCCCAATCCAAACAACCCACCACAATACTTCATCGAGCTCACTAACAGCATCAACCGTATGGCCGAACAAAACCAGGCCTTAATCAATGCTCTGCTCCAACGGAACCTCCCTATTCCTCCACCACCCCCAGATATTCCACCCCATCCGGTACAAACTCCGGGCCATACCGTCCACAACCCAACCCTCTCAACTCAGGGGGTTTGCAACCTCCTCTCCCACATATAAATCCGCCACCACCACCCCACACCCATCGGTCATAGCACCAGCCCCCGAGGGAGAGGCCAGCAGTATCCAACACCTGTCTCCCTCTGGTGGTGACAACATTCCCCTTTGGGACGCTGAGCTCCGAGCCATGAAACTTCAGCTCCAAGGGGTCATGCAAAATATCCAGCATAAGCCCTCCACCACAGCAAACTCCCCATTTGTCGCTTCCATCCGAGACAAACCTCTGCCCGCCAAGTTTAAAATGCCCGCCATTGACTCCTTCAACGGCACTACCGACCGGTCGACCATCTGGAGACCTACCGCACCCTCATGATCCTCCATGCCTTCCCTGACGAAATCATGTGCCGAGCCTTTCCCGTGACACTAAAGGGGTCGGCTCGGTTGTGGTTTAGCCAGTTACCATCGGACTCGGTCTCCACCTTCCAACATCTCAGTGAGTCTTTCCTGAGTCACTTTATCGGAGCCCAACGCCAACGGCGCCCAGCAACCTAACTTCTCAACATTCGTCAGACCGAGGGGGAATCACTCCGCAGCTTCGTCACTCGCTTCAACACCGAAGCCCTGCAAGTTGCCGAAAATGACGACAAGGTCATCCTCACAGCCTTCATGGCCGGTCTGCGGTCATCCGATTTCCTCTTCTCTCTCTCCAAAAACCCCCGACCTCTATGGCCGCCCTGCTCTCCAAAGCCCAGAAATACATGAA
Organism: Camellia japonica; assembly: GCA_030407325.1. Lineage (NCBI taxonomy): Eukaryota > Viridiplantae > Streptophyta > Magnoliopsida > Ericales > Theaceae > Camellia > Camellia japonica. The sequence goes on along the minus strand of JAPPVO010000024.1, from coordinate 89,836,071 downwards.
TGCCGAGGACTCCCTAGCTGCCCGGCAGGATCCGCTCACCAAACAGCCAACCCCAGAGACAAACGAAAAGACTCGGAACCCCGAAACACCCAGTACACCAACCAAACACCCCACCATACCGACCGACCCCCCCGTGCCGACCGATCGGCACAAACCCGACCGACCGGTCGGTTCGAGAGGTACATGCCGCCTCTTGAGCCCCGTGCCCTCCCACTCGGCCACCCCCACGATCGGTCTTCCCGCGCGGACACCTTCGCGGTCGGCCTCGTCCACTCGGTCACCCTCGCGGTCGGCCCTTGCCCGCTCGGTCGCCCTCACGGTCGGCCTCATCCACTCGGTCACCCTCGCGGTCGGCCTCTCCCACTCGGTCACCCTCACGGTCGGCCTCGTCCACTCGGTCACCCTCGCGGTCGGCCTCTCCCGCTCGGTCACCCTCGCGGTCTTCCTCGTCCACTCGGTCACCCTCGCGGTCTTCCCTGCCCGCTCGGTCACCCTCGCGGTCGGCCTTTCCCGCTCGGTCACCCTCACGCTCGGCCTCTCTCTCGCCTCGCTCACCCTCATGGTCGGTCTCCCCCTACCAATCGAATTCATCTTCCTTATTATTATTCCCTTCATTGGACTAAAGCTGCACTCGGGAATGGGGGACTACTGACATGGATAGGCCCACAAGGGCCACAACCCACCATGAGTAAACCAAGGCCCACCATCTAAACCCCATTGCATAACCCGGTTAGTAAAACCCAGCATCACTGGAAGCCAACTGGGCAGGGAAGGCCAATAATATTCGGACACACGGCAGATGCAGGAGAGGCCACGTCAGCAGACAAAGATCTGCAAAGTTATTGCCACAGCACATCACCATTAATGCAACCCATCACCGCATTAATTGCGACAACACCTCTCAGCCGGAATGGCATCCCCTCACCCTGAACAAGACGAACCACGGCGTAAGCTTTCGACAGGAAGGTCAGAACGGATGAGACGGCGAAATGATTGCCAATGGATATAAGCAAGACTTGAAGGCAAGAAGAAAGTTAAGCTTTCCTATCTCTCTTTCTCTCTCTACATTTTTACCCATCACCTTTTCTAATTCGTACACCGGAGGGTTCGCCGGGGGACTACCCCGTTCCCCGTTGAACTTGCTTGCAGGTTATCCAGTGGGCTTGAGGAGCTTGGATCGGTCTAGCCCATTCACCAGGACGAACTGTATCATCAGAAAGTTTTCGTATTAATTGGGTTATGAGAAAAGTTTTAATTTAATTATTTTGGAGGCGTTACAAGAGTGGGGTCCAAAGAAGTAGGGGAACAATCAAGATTATGATAGGTGTTCGAAGAACAATGAGAAACTAATTTTGATAAGTGGAAGTAAAAAAAAATAAGGTAAATGCAAATTGCATCACTCATATATATGCTATAATTTACATGAAAAAATTACTACAATGTATCCTTAATACTCAAAAATAATTTGCCACCACATGATCGGATAAGCTCCACCAACTCAATCCTCCTTCCTCTTACCCTTCACCACTAATGCACCCAAAAAAAGCATCTATCTGTCTAATAAAACACTAATAGGTATCTTGTTTTTTCTTTAGAGAAAACATATATATTTTTTTTAAATAAAAACAAAAATCATGTTTGGTTCACACATATATATTAAAATATATATATATATATATGATAAACTGTCAAGATGTGGGGTTGCTAGGAGTGGTGCGCGATGGGTAAGGATAGCCAAATGTGGCCATAGATGGTGGCAAAGCAAGAAGGGAACGCAAAATTTCAAAAGAAATAAGAGCACATTTTTTCCCCTTAACTTTTGAAAATTTGTTTCTAGTTTTCTTGGAATCAAAATCAGTCGCCAAACCTATTTTCATTTACAATTTTAAATTTTTTTAAAAACAAAAATAGATAATTGCAAACATAACAATTTATAAACATATTATAATTAATTTGATTACAACTATGTTAAAACTTTGGATGGAGTTACTTCTGGGTAGGGGGTTATATTCACATTCAAACCTTCTTGTTCTCAAATGACATATGGCTAATAATTTAGTTCTTGTCCATTATTTAGTTTTGTTAGTTCTTTTTTATTTTTTTTGATAAAAATATTCAATAAAGTCCACTAAAACGGTGTTTGGGAATTAGTAAAAAAAGTTAAAAAGTCACTAAGATGTTTGTCACCAGCTAAAAAAGTTTAATGTCATATCAATTGTTTCTCTCAAAAAAAAAAAAAAAAAAAAAAAATGTACAATTTTTCAAACACAATTTTTTTAACTGCTAAAAGGGCCAAAAAAAACCATTTTAAAAAAACACATAAATTTGATAAGGATAGTCAAATTATTCTAGCTTTTGTTGAGGCGTGGGATAGCATCATACATGGACAGCATTAACCATGAAAAATGTTCGTTCATTACTTGACAACCAGGAGAATTCAAGAGTAAATTACAAATTTAGTTTTCAAAATATGGGTCTTGTATTATTTTAGTTCTTAATTTTTAAATTGTATTAGTTTGGTCTCTAATATATAAAATTATTTTAATTTGGTCTCCAATATTTAAATTATGCCAATCTAATCTCGAATCAATAAAAAATATTTCAATTTAATCTCCCAATTTAATTTTGTTAATAGACACAAAGATATGGAGAAAATTTGAGTATTATAAATTTAAATTTATGGGAAATTCTCCGGTGTGCACTCCGACCTACCACAAAAATGTGTAACTTTATCAAAAAATTTCATGACATCAATTATAAAATGCGTAAATTCACAACAAATTGGCGTAACAAAAATGTCGTAACCAAACCACAAAGTTTTTCAAAATCAACCACAAATTTTGAACATTTTTGTTAAGCCAATTTGTGGTAAGGATACTCATTTTGTGGTTCATGTTACGAAATTTTATGATAAAATTACACATTTTTATGGTAAGTTGCAAATAGTATGCACCCAAAAAGGACTCACACTGGAGCATTTTCCAAAATTCATACATGCTGCAAAAAAATAAAACAAAAAACCGCAATTTGAAAAATATTTTTCAATTTAATGTTTTACTATCAAACATTCTTTATTTTTTGGATGCAAACATAACTGAATTTCTGTTGAAGTGCAGAAGCCTCAAATCACAGAATCTTCCAGGGACCCTCCCAACAGAATTTGTCAAGCTCCCCTTCCTAAAAGTAATGTAATTAAGGCCTTGTTTGTTAACACTCATTTGAGAATTCGTTATTTTAATTGATTTTTTGGCTTTTTACAAAAGAATATGTAGAAAATTAGAAATAGTGATGTGATAATTTATAGTTTTTTTTTTTTTTTGTGGCTATTTTCTCCCCTTCCCAAACAAGGAAGTAAAAAAGAAAAGCTTTAGCTGATTAGTTTTAATTTGTTTAGCTTACAATTGAGAAGGAAAAAAAATTATAAGATAGTTTGAAAATTGTTAAAAAAAAATAAAGAAATAATTTACAAAAAAAATAAAAATCAAAGTTTAACCATTGTAACAAAATCAATCTTAGATTTTTAATTTTGTCAATTTAAATTTTAATATTTTGATTTATTTTCAATCTAAACTATTCACTTATTTTTTTTAAGTAATACCAACGGAAAAATAATATTTTAGTCATTAAACTGAATGCAAGTGCACATAAAATGTCTAATTTATATTTTTTTTGTTGAGTTTAATGAATAAAATATCATTTTTGTTGCCGATTAATAGACAAATTGTTTAGATTGAAAACAAATAAAAAATTAATATTTAAATTGACAAAATTGAAAAGTCATGGTTTATTTTGTTGTAAGAGTCAAACCTATTTTTTTTAATATAATAATTTCTCCAAAAATTAGACTTTTTTTTTTTCCTTCAAATTTTTGAATAACAACAAAGCTAAGTTTTTTGACATTTATCAAATGTATGAAATTTTTTAACATTTTTACTCTAAAAAAAAGTTTTAAAAAAGAAAGAAAGGAAGACAATTCAAATGCAATGCAGTTGCCAAACCGAAATATCTTTATATTAATTTTTGTAAGATTTTGTAAATAAAAAAATATTATAATATATAGTGGATGGAATGAGAAATTTAAGAAATATATTTAGAAATCCCCTAATCCCTCCATATGTACAATCGTAGGGGTGTGCGCAGTGCGGTTTGAGCAATTTGAGAGTAAAATTCGAACTGAATGGCGGATTGGCGGCTTAACAAATTGCGGTTTGGGTGGTTTTTGGTGGATTGGCGGATTGAAAAAAATTCTAACTAATTATCATACATTTGCATAATATATAACACTAATTTGTATAATATTTTTTATATATATAACACAAAGTAATTTTACATAATATGTTATATATATATATAACTTCTAATTTGTAATAAATTTCATATCTTAAATCTCTCTTAAGCTCATTTTTACTTTGATATTTCATTGGAGGTTAAAAAATATATATGTATCAATTGTAGCGAAGCGGAGCTGTTTGGATAGTAGATTATAAATTTTTAAGTTTAAATCGTAGTTAACAGTTAGAGCAGTGAGGACTAATGCAAATTGGTCTGGTTTTAGTGGATTGTGCGGCATTTTACACAGTCCTGTGTGCAAGTATTTATCTAGAATATAAGAATAATAATGTATATGCTATTTTTTTACTTTTCACTTGTTAAAGTACAAAAAACATACACATTTTATGTTACTAAAATATACAATTATTATTGGATGATCGGATGCTAAAAAAATATGAATAATTGGTGAAAAGCCCATCCCATGGAGTGATATCTTCTTTAGTACAACGTTTGATCTTTTTTAGTGATAAAGACATACTTAATGAAAGGGCAATTCTATTTCAATACACACTACAAATGGTGTTTGAATATAAATTTTTGAACAATAATAAAATGTTCATATATAATTTTATGAACATAAAGCAGTTGTTCAGATAAAAACAATTGAATGGAATGTATATTTGAACAATTTATGTTTGTTTATAACTTTAAATCTGAACATTTGACTTTTGTTCTGTTAATGTATATATGGTATATATTCCTAGATATATTAGGTATTGATTTCCTAGATATATTTGTATTGCCAGTTAGGTTTCTTGTAGGATACTCTTTTTCATAGTTAAGTTTCTAGTAGGATACTATTTATCAGCCTATAAATACAGGCCTTCTATTGTCTAGAATAGATTCATTAAATACAATACATATTATTTCCTCTCACTCTACTATTCTAACGTGGTATCAAAGGTAGGTTAAGTACCTAGTAATTTTTTTTACCGGCGGGTGGCAGCCTTGCCTTAGCTACCCGTCGGACCTCAACCTAGTCCTCTAACATATTTTCCTGTCAGCATTGCTTCATGGTGATCTCTTCCTTTGTCCACTGATTTATTCCTACCCCAAATATCTCTATCATATATATATATATATATATTACTCGCAATCCTTTTTTTTTTTTTTTTTGGTGCTTCTGTTCTACTCTGTCTTTCCCTCTGCTTCAACCTCAAATAGGTTTCTATCTTCAAACCTCTTTGAGTTTTGGGGTCCGGGGGGGGGGGGGGGGGGGAGGGGGAGGGGGGGTATTATACCTATATCATTGTGAACATGGTTATATACCATCCAAACCACCTAAGTCATCCCTTGTGGCGCACAACTCAAGTCGTTTCCTTTGGCGCACCACATAAGCTGCCTCCTTGGCGCACTCCCTAAGCTACCTCCTTTGGTGCACTCTCCAAGCAGTCTTATTGGCAGATTACCTAAGCCGTCTCTTTAGCACACTTCCAAAGCCGCCTCCTTTTGGCACACTATCTAAGCCGCCTTCCTTTGGCTCACTCTTTAAGCCATCTCATTGGTGCACCACCTAAGCCGCCTCTTTGGTGCACTCTCTAAGCCGTCTCCTTTGGTGCACTCTCTAAGCCGCCCCATTCGCGCATTACCTAAGTCGTCTCCTTGGCGCACTTCTTAAGCCGTCTCTTTTTGGCGCACTCTCTAACTCGCCTCCTTTTGGCGCACTCTTTAAGCCGTCTCCTTGGCACACCATCCAAGCCGCCCCTGGCGCACTCAGTCATCTGTTTCCATCATCGTCTAGCACCACATCGTAAGTTATGTCCATTCCACGTTTCCTGGTTCAACATGCAGTCTTTACAACTGTCCAGCATGACCTCGTAAACTGTTTCAACATTGATTCCAATCAGTTCTAACAACAGCCACCCAAGTCGCCCCCTGGCGCACCATCCAAGCCGTGCCTAGTGCACTCAGCCATCTGTTGCCATCATCATTTCGCACCATGTCATAAGTTATGTGTGTGCCACACTTACTGGTTCAACATCCAGCCTCTACAACGGTTCGACATGACCCCATAAACTGTTCCGACATTGATTCCGACCAGTTCCTACAATGGTCTGACATGACCATAAACGGTCTCCCGACATTAGTTCCTCCTCTGATCTATCTCAAGTGCCCTTGCGCCCTCGTTCAGACTTTGCAATCTATTTGCCTTTTATTTTATTTAGTTTTATTTGATGTTATAGTTTCTCTCTCCAAACTCAAGATGTTTATACTCCTTGAGTTTGAGGGGGGATGTTAATATATATATGGTATATATTCCTAGATATATTAGGTATTGATTTCCTAGATATATTTGTATTGCCATAGTTAGGTTTCTTGTAGGATACTCTTTCTCATAGTTAGGTTTCTAGTAGGATACTATTTATCAGCCTATATGTACAGGCCTTCAATTGTATAGAATAGATTCATTGAATACAGTACACATTATTTTCTCTCTCTCTCTCTCTCTACTATTCTAACATGTTCAAAATTTTATATCTGACTACCATTTGTGGTATGTACTGAAAGTTTGTATGTTGTATAAATAAAATTTTCCATAATGAAATTGATTAGTGCGAAATTCAAATTATTTTTTTGAAGAACTTTTTCCAATTATATCTCTATTGTCGGACACCACTAAACCACCATTCGACCACAAAGAGATTCTTCGACATCAGAAAGAGCATTGGACAAGTCAACAGTAGTGGTTGGTGATAATATGGACAAATAGGTGTGTAAAACAAAGTATAATGCAGCGGAATAAAAATTATGGTCATACCTTTAGAACAGAGTCTGAATTGAAGGATCTCGTGGGAAAATCACGTGCTTCCTGAATCTGATCAATCAACCAAGCAATAGAGTGATATTACAATAATGAATATCACCCACACAAATCACAGTGCAAATGGCTTTGATCGTTGTTTTTGGGAGAGAGTCAGTATATGGGAAAAAGCTCAAACATACGTTGTTTTTCTCTTAATCACCCATATCCCATATTATCAGATATATAATATGGTTATCTCATTTATCCATATCAGTTATATGAGATAATATAAGATATATCATTTATCCATATCAATTATATGATAGATATATATATATATCCTGAGTGGTTATTGTAGACACCCCATTTTTGACCGTCCTCAAGACTTGGACGTCACCGTTGGAACACTCGGTGATTATCCATGTTTGTGTTCGTTTGGAGTTCCCGGAGGTCTCGGCTACGCACCTTGCCTCAGGATCTCCGAACTCGACCGTTTTGTGTCTGGTTTTGCACCAAACACTTGTGTTTTTCCTTGCAGGGGCAGGGAATGCCTTGTGAGGCATCCCCACACATCACCGGCCGTGGCTTGAGGCCACCGGCTGTTGTTTGTGTCCATCGGCCATATATTTGGCCGATCGGCACTCTTTTTGGCCGACCGGCCATCAATTTTGTCAAAATGACAATTTTGGCCAGCCGACTACTGTTCATCTGCTTTTAGCAGATATTTTGTGCCAGCTGTGATAGCTGGCACCCACCCCATTCCCCTCCATACACGTGTATGGAGGGATTTCCCTCTTGAATGGCTTGTTTTGGAAGCCTTACAAGAGGGAATTGCCTATATAGGAGAGCTTCTTCTCTTGACATTAGGGTTAGACATTTTAGACAACTTTTGTAAAGCTTGAGTTCTAGGGTTAGGGTTTGATACATATTCTATCTCTATAAGTGTGTGTTTTGTCCCACTTTTGCTCACAAACACACACTAACACACCATCTCTTGGACTTGAGACCCTTGGAGGGTTTTTTTAGTGTTTTGGAGCTGGATTTAAGCCAAGGAAGGCTGTTGGAGCATTGTTTGTGAAGGAGGGCTTCAAGGGTAAGAAACTTCCATTTTATTCCCCATTTTTGCATTGCTTTTATACCTATCTTAGAACTGTTTTTGTGCTTAGTGTATAATACAAAAAAGTTCTGTTTTTTATCCCTCTTGATTGTTTGTTAAGAGTGTTTTGTGGTTTGGGTTTGTTTGACCCCTCCTAGGCCTTGTAAGGCTCCTTTTTGTGCTATTTTTGGTGAGCTCCGAGACTTTGGTGCTTGGGCCTTCTCACCACTGAAATCTTGAGGGATTTCAGTGGTGAGGATGGTGCCTTGAAGTCTCAAGAAGGAGAGGGCCACCCCCTCTCCTTATTGTCCTTGAAAAGGGCACTTTTTGGCCTCTTGAGGGAGCATCATGCTTGAGTGTTTGTTGATCATGCCTTGGCTGCATTTCATGCTTATATTGCCATAATATAACATTGTTGTGTGTTGGTTTTGGTACACCATGCATGCTTAGCATACCTACCATGTAATGCCATGTTATTGCCTTAATATGCCTTAGGTTGTTAGCCTTCATTCTAGCATGTTTTAGGCTTAACCTTGTGAAGATTTTGTGTTTATTTTGCCATGTTTAAGGTCTGTCCATGTTTGTTTGAGTCGATCTTGGCATGCATTACATAGCTCCTTTGTATTGTGGCTTGTTGGCCTCAAGTATGTGAATGTGTAGCATGCATTGCTTGCATCACTTAAGTGGTTTGGAACCACCCTACATGTCATTTCAGTCCCTAAGACATGCTTGTATGCTTGCCTTGGACGCCTCTTTGAAGCTTTGAAAGCTTGCCTTGTATGCCCTATGTTTTGACCATTGTGCATGCCTTTGAATTTGAGTCATTTAGATGCCATTTAAGTGGTCTTTTGGCCTTGTTTTAACATGCTAAAAATCTGTTTTTAGTTGTTTAATGCATGCCATGTTTGCCTTGCTAAGTGTAGTTCAATGCATCATTAGCTTGCTTTGAATTCTTGGCCATTTTGCATGCTTTGCTTGCTTTGTTAGTTGGTTTGGTACCTCCTATAGCATGATTTTCAAAGCTTCATTTGCATGCCATTAGTCCATGTTTGTCCCTTTTAAATGTGTTTAAAAGTTGCTTCATTATGCTTAAGTCTTGAACCATGTATCTATGCGTGTTTGCATGAGCATTTGCCTTCATGAACTTAGCATTTTGGCCACTATTTTGGGCCTATTTAGAGCTGCCTAAATCATGTTTAAGTCCATCTTTTCATTAGTTCGCATTGCCTCATGCTTGCTTGTATGCTTGCATAAGTGCCTTGCCATGCCATGTTGCATCCTTAGCTTGCATGCCTAGGTTACATTGCATCTTGCATGCATGCTTTGTCCCTTGATTAGTGATAGGGATTGGGCTTTGGTTTGTTTGTTTGTATTGCATTTCATTTGAAATGAAAGATGCACACTTGGCCTCTTGGGCCATCACGCATTCAAATGCGCGATTGGTGGTCCAAGAACCAAGGACCATGCCCCTTTGAGTTGTACACATGATAAGAGGCTTGGTTGGTGCATACATTGCTTGAATTGTATTGCCATGCTATGCCTTGCCCTCTACTGCTGTCAATTGCAGGTTCTGCAGGCATTCTTGGCCGGCCGGCAATATTTAGTGCCGACCGGCAATGTATTGGTGGCCGATAGCCTCATTTCCAGCCGATGGCCATATCTAGCTGCCGGTGGCTATTCTACTCAGCCAGTGGTGTCCCCCAATGTCCAGAGAGGCATCCCTGAGGCTTTGGAAGTCTTTGGAGGGGCAGAGCAGGGAAAACAGAGGCAGACTATGCATGGCAGTGCAATTCCGAGCAGGACCCGAGCATGCGTTGCATCAGGCTCTCCTCCCGAGGTGGTTTACTGTTTTTCCTAGTTTAGTTAGTTGTTAACTAATTAGGCAATTTGTAATATTTAATTAGCTTGCATAGTTAATTAATTTGTATTATTCTTTTAGTCCCTCCGAGCAAGGGCGAATTTGTAATAAGTGTGGGTGCGTGTGTGTGCGTGTCTTCCAATCCCCACTTCTTTCTTCCCTTTTATTTACCTGCTTGTGATGGTAGATTAGGGCACGTCTACATTAGCATACCTTATGCTATGCATGCGTGCATCCATGCATTTGTCTTGCATGCACCAGGCTCGGTACATCATACAAATTGCATTGTATTTTCAATTCCAAATTGAATACGTGATAATTGTAGCATTTCACATGCCATTTTAGGGTTAGCCGAGCCTACTCTAACTGCATCCTTGCATGTGTTGCATTAGCCACTTAACATGAACTAGGACATGCATATTTGCTAACTAGTTTATTGTTTTGGCATGGAGTGCAATGTAAGTATTTATGCTTTAGCATCTCGCATGCGTGTGAATGTTAACATGACAGCATGATTATCATGTGGCTAAATGCTTATATGAGATAAACTGCCTGATTGCCTGTGGGTGAATGTTGGATTGTTTGAGTTGGAAAAACTCGTTGAAATCCGTGTTTTAGCCTACTTGCGAGTAGCAAATTCCAAGGCATTTTCAAAACAAACGGATATGCAATGCTTGTTTCCAAATTAGGCAATCTAGTCTATACTTGTTTGCTGTGCGCATAACATAGTAAATCTAGGCTAATAACCGGAACAAGAACACATAATGTTTTCAAAATCGGATATCATGATTAGTAGAGGCCGGTCTTCGGACCGGGCGAAAGGGGGTGCTCACAGCTGACCTTCCCCGATCGTACCCAAGCTCCCGAGCCAAGACAACTTTGGTAATGACGGACACGTGGCCTTTGGCACCGAGTCAGGGTTTCCTAAATTTTCCCATTAAAAAATATTTAGGTGGCGACTCTGTATCTGGCAAAGCAGTCCATGTTTGGCACTTCTTTTCAAAATCTGTTTTTTTCTCAAAATGATTTGCCAGAGTTGGACTCTTTGGTTCAGATTAAGAACCGCAACAAACAAAAAGGGAGTCCGAACTGTAGCATGAGGCCCACGGGCGCGTCTACAGTTATCCAAATAGGTTTGAATTTGAATTCAAAACCCATTTGGATAAGGTTCAAAAGATTCAAAGGGTCATGCCACATGGGCGCCCATTTCTAACATCTCCCACTCGCACATGAGTTGGCATGACATTGCCACATCTCTATCTCAATCTCCCCAAAAATGAACAATCTCATACTAGCCAATGCACCGTGCGATTGCTGAGAACACCTGCATGTGGGAGCTCTATACTAGAAACTCAATATGAGTCAGCATAGAGACATCAACCCAAAAAGAATAGAAATAGTGTCTCATGTACCCAGACCCATCTAGCTACATCAGTCTAAAAACATCTCTAATCCCTCAAAGAGCATGTTTGACTCTCCTAGGTCCCGCATTATATTCACACCCAATCAGCATCCTATAAAGAGCGATATGAGTTGTCGACAGTGAATATAGAGCAGAGATGTAGAACTAGATGATCTTCCCTTCACCCTCATATCATTCAATTTGAAATTGACCGCTTTCCCAGTAATGTCCCTTAAAGCCGAATCATACATGACCGCAGGCAACATACAAAAGTAGCTGAACATCAACTCCTCATCTTATGACATAGTCAAAGGTCACAAAAGGCACAAAGTGAAGTTATTTAGGGAAAAATGACTTTTAGGACTCACACGGTGAAGAAGCAAGGATCCATTCTTTCACCTCGCTAACGGGTCGATAAGCACATGCAGTACGAATGCATGTTATAGTGGAGTAACTCTTCCAAAGAGTGATGTTAAACTCACACACCATACAGATCTTAGTCTAGTCGCTCTTATGCGCACAAGTCGCTTCCTAGCGTCTAACTCGAATTCTCTATTTGCTCGCCTCTTAGGCATCAAATGAGATCTCGCATCTGGCTATCCATAACAGGCACATCATGGAAAAGTGGGTACTTTCATATCCATGGTCGGTCTCCAACAAGACCTCATCTTGGCTCCAACCAAGGCGACATAGCTAGTGGATAATTTTAGCTTCTCTATTTGCTCCAAATACAATAAGCCACTAGTCTCATCCTTACTCGCTACCTAGCGCTAAGGGCGATTGCTCATGTGAGTGAGCCAATCTTGCCTGCTAACATAAATTTAATTATTTTGTGTATGCTAATTCGCAAACCATTGCAAAAGGCAGTAAACATAAACGTGTAATAGAAACAAATATGAATACTAATGGCATAAATATCCCCAAAAAATATGAGTTCAACTGAATACACATAAAAATATCACCACCTACGTACTCCTAAAGCCCTAACATGAGTAAGATAAACATCTCTAGCAATGGGCTTAGTCAAAGGGTCCGCAACCATGCGACTCGTAGGGATGTGCTCCAGGATCACTTCTTTCTGTGCCAAAATGTCTCTGATAAAGTTGAACCTCACATCAATGTGTTTGGTTCTGCCGTGGTATTTAGGATCCTTAGCATAAGCGAGTGCAGCCATGCTGTCACAATGGATAGTCTTAGGGTCTGAAGTGTGTGTGACAACATCCAAATGCTGAAGGAATCTCCTCAACCACACGGCTTCCTGAACGGCAGATGAACAAGCCACAAACTCAGCCTCCATAGTCGATAAGGCAATACAGGATTACTTCTTACTGCTCCAAGAAATAGCACCATCGCTAAGCATGAAAGCATATCCTGAAGTAGACTTACGCTCATCTAGGTCTCCTCCCCAGCCAGCATCACAATAGCCAACTAGATGTAGATCTGAACTCTAGTAGCAAAGTGTGTAATCTGCAGTCCCTCTAAGATATCATAATATCCTCTTAACTGCTTTCCAATGAGCTGGTCCTGGGTTGGATTGGTAACGACTCACCAATTCGACTACATAACAAATGTCAGGACGCGTACACTTCATAGCATACATCAAGCTTCCAACAGCATTTGCATAGGGAACACGGGCCATCTTTTCATTTTCTTCTTGAGTCTTAGGACCCATATCAAAGCTTAGGCTCTCGCTTTTTGCAATAGGAGTGTCAATGGGTTTGCAGCTCTGCATCTGGAATCGCTCTACAATAGTCTTAATGTAAATCTCTAGAGACAAACCAAGAAGTCTCCTAGAGCGATCCCTAAGGATCTTAACACCGAGCACATAGCTCGCCCCACCCATGTCCTTCATCTCAAATGTAGAGAACAACCACATTTTAGTGGCGACAATCATCTCCTTGTCATTTCCAGCCAATAATATGTCATCTACATATAATGACAATATCAGAAAAATGTCCTTGGACCGCTTAACATACACACAGTGATCTTCATCAATCATCATAAACCCATTAGAAACAATGGCTCAATGAAATCTCAGATTCCACTGTCTGGATGATTGCTTTAAGCCATAAATAGATCGTTGAAGCTTGCAAACTTTACGCTCCTGACCTACTGCCAAAAAGCCTTCTGGTTGATCCATATAGATCTCTTCATCCAATTCTCCATTGAGAAATGCAGTCTTAATGTCCATTTGATATAGCTCTAAGTCTAACTGAGCTACTATGGCCAGGATTAGGCGAATAGAGGCAAACCTTACAACTGGTGAAAATGTTTCCTCATAGTCCACACCCTCTCGTTGGGTGTAACCTTTCGCCACTAGGTGAGCCGTATACCTTTCTATGGAACCATCCGCCTTGCGCTTGATTTTGAGAACCCATTTGTTCCCAATAGTCTTGCACCCTGGCGGCAAATCAACCTAGTCCCAGACATGATTTTTCTTCATAGACTCTATTTTTTCATCCATTGCAGTACTCCATTCTTTACTAGCAGGGGATGAGAGAGCCTCTTTGAGATTCTTAGGCTCCATCTCATCACTCGGAGCAATCATGAATGCTTGCCCTTCAATCTCAAAATGACGACGGGGCATAGCTCCACGTTTGCTTCTACGTAGTTGAGAATCCTGAGAATCCTCATCCATTGGATCTAATCCATGGGCAGGTAGATCGCTCCCACTGTCCCTAGGAGCTTGAGGAATTATCTCCTCATTCTCTACTAGGCTACTAGGTGCGCCTTCAAGTAAATCCTCCATCTCATAGAGTTCTACTTCTCTAGTTACCTCACCTCTGCTAGGGAAATCCTCCTCTAGGAAATCCACATCTCGTGACTCAATTTCAGTTACACTTCCATCCGGATGCTCCCCAACAAACGCATAGCCCTTAGAATGCTCACTATAGCGAATGAAGATACACTTCTTTCCTCTAGGGCCCAACTTCCCAAACTTATGAGAAGCGTTGTGTATGTAAGCTGCTGAACCCCAAGGCCGCAAATTGCCCAAATCAGGCTTTTTGCCCGTCCACATCTCATATGGGTGGAAGGAACTGATTTGGAGGGCACACGGTTAAGGACGTAGGCAGTAGTCAACAAAGCATCTCCCCAATAAGAAATGGGAAGATTAGCTTGTGCCATCATTGATCTAACCATGTCAAGCAATGTGCGATTCCTTCTCTCCGCTACACCATTTTGTTGCGGAGTCCTAGGAATTGTCAATTGCCTGATAACTCCTTTTTCCTCACAGAGCACTTTAAATTGCTCAGATAGATACTCACGTCCTCGGTCAGTCCTTAGAGCCTTAATGCTCTTGTCTAATTGATTCTCAACCTCATTAACATACTGTCTAAAGTAATCCAATGCTTCTGACTTGTGAGAAATCAAATAGACATGACCAAAACGCGTGCAATCATTTATAAATGTGATGAAATAAGGGGCTCCATGCCTTGCCCTCACATTCATTGGTCCACATATATCAGAATGAATAAGTTGCAATGGGATAGATGCCCTTATGGCTTTCCCAAATGGTTTCCTTGTTGCCTTTCCAGCAAGACAGTGCTCACAAGTAGGCAAAGTGACTCTAGCGAGTGGGCCTAAAAGACCTTCTCTAGCCAATCTAGTCATCCGGTCTTGCCCTATGTGGCCTAATCTAGCATGCCATCTCATAGAATCATTATCACAAAAAGATGCAATATTAGAAACAGAGCCATTGGCATTTTTATTAAGACTAGAATCATCCACATCCAAAACTAAAAACCATCTGAAAGATAACCAAAACCATAAAAAATTGTTCCCAAATAAATGCTAACACCATTATTCTCAAAACAAAAGCTAAAACCAAGGCTTATCATGCTAATAACTGAAACTAAGTTTCACCGAATATCCAGAGCATAAAGAACATCATGAAGATACAAGGTGCGCCCTCGTCGCATTTCCAGCTTCAATGTGCCAATGCCAAGCACCTCCACACTGGACTCGTTCCCCATGTAAACTTTTCTGCTCACAGCAGGTACTCGGCGATACTCAACGAACCCTACTCTGTCCCCCGCGATGTGGTCTGTTGCTCCGGAGTCTACAACCTAAAAATGAGGAGAATGAGCAATTAATGCTTGACTAGACACAAAGCATTGAATGCGAGAAATTAAGTAAGGAAGTACCTTCTTTTGCTCAGGGCAATCCCGAGCGAAGTGTCCTTCTTTGTTACAGTTAAAGCATGTCAATTTAGCCTTTGCCTTCTTACCACCTCTCTTGCCCCTACGCTTGGAATTTCTAGCGCCATTGGGCTTAAGCGCAACTGCTGCTTGCTTCTTAGGGGCACCTTTTGCTTTTCCACGTTTGAACTGATAAGTCCTACGTGAGCTTGACTCAACCACCATAGCAGAACCATCGGACTTAGCTGCCTCAAGGCGCTCAGCCTCTAGCTCCAAATGACGCGATATGTCTTCGAATGTTTTCACACTCTCGTTATGCATCATGTTCTGCTTCATCCGCTCCCAAGAATTTGGGTGAGAGTGAATCACAGCTTGTACTTGCTGCTCTTGAGTCAAATTGTGCCCAGCAACCGCAAGCTCATGTATCATGGCTGACATGACCCTCAAATGCTGATTCATCGAGTGATGTGCCCTTTTCTGATATGAGTCAAACTTCATAGTCAGCCCATGTAGCTTTGCCAAAGAGGTAATACCAAACTTTTGCTTGAGAGCTTCCCACATCTCAAATGCAGTCGGGCAATGCTCAAACTCACTAATCAAGTCGTTGTGCATGCTGCTCAACATAGTAAAGCGTGCACACTGATCTTTGTTATGCCAAGTCTTAAAGGCTTCAAGATCACGACGATGTTGAGCAGTATTGCCCTGCTCTGGCTCAACCATCACTTGTTCAAGTGTGGTCAACACTTCTTGCTCATTGAGGAGGTATTGGATCTTACAGCGCCATATATCATAATTGTCGCCATCCAATTTCTCTCCCTTAGTTAAGTCTGCCACCACTGTCTTAGCAGCCATTTCTACGTACAGAGTAAACAAATGCGCATGGGATATTAATGATAGCAACAGAAAAAAAATATTTTGCAGCAAAAGAATCAAAATTAAATAATGATAATTTTACACATGTCTCAAGATCGAAAATTTGCTATGCTGGTAATCATCTCTTGCACCTCTAGTGACAATTATCAAAATTTAATTTAATTTCATGCGCAAAAAACAATCAAACTCCCACTACTTGTGGCATATACAAAGCATGATAAATTCCATACAATAGCATCTTAATGTAAATATACAAATAACTCATGCTATATTCATTTAATAATAGAATTCAAATAAATAAATAAATAACTAATCATGCTTCTTTAATTGCAACATATTATAAACCCTAAAAAATATGTTGTATTTAATATTCAGATTATGCCATAATAAAAAGAACATCGTTCTGAAATTTTCTGGAATTTTTCTGAAATTTTCTGGAATTCTAAATAACTAATAAACACACATTAAATTAGAAATAAAAAATTCCAGAATCTGATAAACTAAAAATATTATTCCAGTAAATAGTAAAACATTTCAGAAGTCTACAATAAAAATTTCAACCCCAGAAAATAATTTATGCAATACCAGAAGCATTTTAAAGCATAAATAATGAATTATAATCACAGGAAAAATAATTTTTATTTTCATAAAATTTTCAAAATTTTACAGAATATAGAAAATTTAATTTTGAGTCTAACAGTACTAACCACGCATAAAACAAATCTATAATGAATTAATTATGACCATTTAACGCGATTCAGAATTAAAAAACAAAACAAACAGTGCCTTATGCATCAGCAGCCAAGCCAGCCAAGCCGGCGGAGGAAAACGGCGTGGCTCAGCGCGCGGCTCAGAACGCGGCTCAACGCGCGGCTCAGCAAGTGGCGCGCGTGCATAGCGCGGACGGCGCGCGCGTGGACAGCGCCGCAGACGCGCGCGTGAGGACGCGTGCAAGCGCATCGGCAGGGCGTCTAGAGTGTGGAAGCGCGTGGGAGCGGCTCACGGCATCAGGTGGCCCGTGAGGCCCACGCGCCGCCTTCAGGGTGTTTTCTGGTCTATTTATTGTACTGACAGACTCCATTTTTAAAATAAAACCATTTATGGTATTAAAAAAGACATTAATGAACATAAAAATAGGTATTTATGCTCTTAATCTAATGAAAGTAGACACTTTCCTCCTTTATAAACATTCATGTATATAATGTATACATATACATATAAAAATATACACATGATTAAAGAAAAACATGAAAATACCCATTCATGCTTTGATACCAATGTAAAACAAAGTATAACGCAGCGGAATAAAAATTATGGTCATATCTTTAGAACAGAGTCTGAATTGAAGGATCTGGTGGGAAAATCACGTGCTTTTTGAATCTGATCAATCAACCCAGCAATAGAGTGATATTACAATAGTGAATATCACCCACACAAATCACAGTGCAAATGGCTTTGATCGTTGTTTTTGGGAGAGAGTCAGTATATGGGAAAAAGCTCAAACATACGTTGTTTTTCTCTTAATCACCCATATCCCATATTATCAGATATATAATATGGTTATCTCATTTATCCATATCAGTTATATGAGATAATATAAGATATATGATCTATCCATATCAATTATATGATAGATATATATATATCCTGAGTGGTTATCCAAATAGGTTTGAATTTGAATTCAAAACCCATTTGGATAAGGTTCAAAAGATTCAAAGGGTCATGCCACATGGGCGCCCATTTCTAACAAGGTGGCATATAGATAAATAATAAGATGGCACGTGTACATAGGTGGATAAACAAGTAGTGTTGACACATAAGTGACATATGAACAAATAGTAAGATGACGCGCGAACACATAGGTGGATAAGTAAGTAACGTGGACAAATGGATAGATAGGTAGGCAATCAACAGATAGACAAGTAGATAGTCATAAAATGATTTTTTAAATTATAGCTATCCTTTCGACCCTAAAAGAATAGATTTTGACTATACTAGCCGAAAATTTTAGAATTAGACTTTATAGTTTGGATATCCAAAAAAATAAAAAATAAATGAAATAGGTGCTCAAAATAAAACTCGAGATGGCGCCATGTTCATAAAATCCCTAAATTAAATGGGTAAAAAATAATTGAAATAGATGTTCAAAATAAAACTTAAGATGGTGCCATGCTCATAAAATCCCTAAATTAAATGGGTGTATTTAAAATTGGTAAAAGAAAATGTGTGTATTTAAAAAGAAAAACCTATTTCTTGTCCTCATCAGTTTTCATTAAGCCCACTTTTAGCGATCAGTTTAGCAAATCCATCATTGAATTGAAAAACTACTTTACACTCTTTTCTTCCTATAGTGATCTCACCCGTAACTTACTTAACGATACAATCCAATGGGTTTCCCTGTAACAAGTAACGCATATGTATGTCTCTCTCTCTCTCTCTACATATTTATATGTACTATAGGTTCTGCACACCTAAATGGGTGTGCTTGAAATTTCCATGCTTTAAAATTTTCATGTGGGTTTAAAATTGAAATTGGTTGTTTTAGATTAAATAGGTAGTTTTACAAAAAATAATAAATAAAAAAATTGTGTTTCAAATCTTAGTTACGAAAGGATAATTTGAGAATAAAATTATGTCACACAAAAGTGTCAAACACCAACTTAGCCCTTTACATATATAATAGAATAGTTAACAGAATAGATATATAGACCTATAGATATGATTGAATTTAGCAGCTGCAGTGGTAGTTAGAGAATTTTGGGAAAGCAAAAACTATGACATCCACGCCAATTCTAGGGTTTGATTTATATATATTAGTTGTTTGCACAAGCGATGTGTGTGCAACTCAACAAAAAACAATAGTATAAGAACAATGACAAAGAAGAATGTATACATAGTATGTGTGGCTCTAGTGGTTAGGATCTTCTTCGCCAAATCCATGCTTTTGGTTTCAAGTCCTACCCTCTATTTAATTATAATTTTTACATGAATATCAACTAGAGGGATATTTTGGAAAACTTGAAATATATAGCGATTCTAGTTTAGACCCAACCCATTTGTTATTCTAGACTTGGGTTTCATGGTTTCGTATTGTTGTTCATGTCTTATTTCCCGTGTACCTCCTTGAGTTTTGCTATTGGGTTATATTGGTTGCGTTTGGAATAGGTTGGTAGCTTAGTTTTCAAACTTTTATTGCCCATACTTTTACTCCTCCGCTCGAGTGTCACTTCTTGCGCTTGAGCAGGTTTTGTGAACTCTAAGTACTTTTGCAGGTCTGCAAAACACTATTAGGAAGTGCCATTCTATGCTCGAGCAGAACTTCTTGCGCTCGAGTGGTCTTGGCTCGAGCGATCTTTATGGTGATCGAGCGTTGGCCTTCTGTTTGTAAAACTACTGAGAGTGTGTAATCTGTGCTCGAGTGAAACTTATTGCGCTAGAGTGGAACAAATTATTGTGTCTGGACGCTTGAGCATCGCTTCTTGCGATCGAGCAGATTGTGCGTATATCAGTTCGTAAAACTCACTTTTTACACCACTTTTTCATCTCTCTCTCTCTCTCTAAACATTTCAAAAACCTAAATCTAGAACTTCTCTCTCTAGAACTTACTCCCTCTCTACAAATACACCAAGATCTACCCATTTCTCCACCCTACTCCCTTTGTTAAAAAGGTAGAGCTCACTTAGAGCTTCGTTTTCATCCGAATAGAGTTAGATTTTGGCTTCCTTGAGGTTTCTCCACTCTCTCCTTGGTCTTCTAACTTTGAGGTAAGGATTCTCTACACTCTTTTATGATTTTTAACTTAGCTATTTGTTTTATAAAATAGTATTGTAATTTTGGAGGATTTTGAGCAAACCTAGGGTTTTGGTTTAAAATCAAAATAGGGGTTTTCAAATGGATGTATGGACAATGGTTATGGGAGTGGAAATGAGAATGAGTTCTGACTAAAGCATTAATTTCATACTTGGAATGGATTTTGGAAGAAAAATGGATTTTGCCCTAAATGTCTTAAGTATTTATTTTGTATAAATAAATGAAATTGATGTTGCAAAAGTGAAATTGGATGGGTATTGATATGGATGGTGGAGTTGAATATGTATTATCGCTCACATCTTAAATTTTGGGAAGTTTATATGTATTGAAGATTGTATATCTATTTAGAAATGTCTGTTTTGGGCTTTCAGTGGAGGATAGCTATGATTATTGTAGAAATTGCATTAGGATTAGGTGAATTGAAACTAATTTCTCATCCATGTGCATTGAACATTGTTACCCATTTAATACATTGCAAATGTATACGATTTTAAGAAAAAAGGGTGAATGTGGGAAAGAGGTGTGTATCAATAGATTAAGTTGGCCAGTATGTCCAGGGTGAAAGTCCCAAAAAATGCGCGTATACATGGATGCTGATTCCCGCGGATGAAATATCCTTAAAATGGCAATAGTAGCGCTTGTATAGGCTACGTTTACATGGGTGTTGTTTGACGGTTTTCCTCAGACGAAATATCCGTGAAAGGTTGTACCGGTTTGAGAATTCCCCCTTGTTTCCTATGGTAAAGGACATGATTTGAGAATTGTGATATAATTTGAGCATGACATGATTTTGGGCAAGAAATGTAAACCATTTTGACATGGGCATTGCATATGCATTTCATCCTTATATCTTTGTTAAGATTCATATATTGTATTAGATTATTTCTACTGGGCTTTGACTCACCATATTTGGGAAAAACCATTTTCAGCTGCTGGTGATATGCCTCCACCAAGGACTTAGCTTGGGAGGAATATGGAGCTGAAGGCTCAGTTTGTTCATTTATATTCACTTTTGTATAAGCTTAGGGCTTTATTTGTATTGAGCTTAACACTCACTTTTCATGTACCCAAGCCTTGACTTGGAAGGATGTAAGCCTTTAGGGCATATGATTATATGTTTAGCTTTCATTTCTTTTTACTATTTCGTAACACATTCTGTAGATTAAGGATGTATTATTTATGAATATATATCACATGTGTTATCCTTTTGTACAACCGAATCTCATATAATATAAGGATATCATACTCTGATTCATATAGTTATTTACTTACCGTCTTGGATGGTTTAATATATTTAGTTCGGGGCATTACAACCTTGTATCAGAGCATACCAGGTTTGAATACTTTGAGTACGTGGGGAATGGCTATTACCACAATGGATTTATCTCGCTTAATAGAGATATTTATATGTATAGTATGCTTATGAGATTATATGGGCATAGGATTTAATTCCTTTGATATTGATTGAGTCTACGAGTTTCTAGAAGTCCTATTAGAAGAGCACTTGATCATTGTTGTTTCTAAGTAGAACTCTAACAACACCGCAGGGTGGTCATTATCTAGGAAGGAAATTCGTATGTGTTTATGTGACTACGTGCTTATATGGAGTGAATTATTGTTGTCCACCGCATTAGGACACGAGTGAGCTAGCTTCGACAAATTTGCAAATGTGCTAATCTCTTTTGTTACCTTCATTAGGATGTCAGGATGTGGACGTGGTGGTGGTAGGCATGGTAGGCCTAGGAGGTATGAGGTGCCTCTACCAGATGAGATTCCGATGCAAGAAGAAGGGGTTGGTCAGGCCAATGTGGCTGAACCAGTTGGTCAACAGGCCATGGGCACCTTAGCCCGTGAAATGGCTGGAGCATTGCAGTAATCCATGGACATTCTCAGAGCAGAGAATCAAGTCCAGGCCCATGTTGCTAAGACGGAGCTATCTTTTCTAAAGCGAAAGTCTTTCCAGTCGATCCCGGACTAGTTTTTGGGTGATCCCAAGGAGCCACTGAAGGCGGATAAGTGGCTAAAGCAGATAGTGAAGACGTTTGAGATGCTTAGCATCGAGGACAGCGGACTGAGAGTGAGCCCGGTATCCTTTTAGGTGAATATAGATGCAGGTCAGTGGTGGAAGTATGTGCGTAGGTGCATTAGAGTGACATGGGAGGCTTTTGTCAACACCTTCTACGACTATTAGGAAGAAGTTGAGGGACTAGTTTTCTCAGCTCAAGCAATTGAGCACATTGGTGGTCGAGTTTAAGGCCGCTGTAGACACCCCATTTTTGACCGTCTTCAAGACTTGGACGTCATCGTTTGAACACCCGATGATTGTGCTCGCTCGTGTTCGTTTTGAGTCCTTGAAGGTCTTGACTGAGTGCCTTGCCTTGGAGCTTCTAATCTTGTCTGTTTTGTGCTTGGTTGTGGGCCAAGAGCTTGTTACTTCACTTCTGGAGGAGAGGGGTGACCTGTCGGCCATCCCTTTAGCCTGCCGGCCATGACTTGTACTTGCCGACCACTAGTGGTGCCCAGTTGGCTACATTGATGGCCGGTCAGCCACTAATGATGGTTGGCGGCCATTTTTCTCCTTTTTCAGATATTTATTTGCCAACTATGCCAGCTGTTATTCACTGATGCTCATCTCTATACACGTCTATGGAGGGATGAAGGCAAGCCTTTGGCTTGATTTTCTATATAATTGGGGGTCTCACCCCATTTGAGGGGTTAGAAAAAATTTGTGAGACAATTTCCTCTCTCTCTTTCTCTAGAATCCACTCTCTCTCCCTATTTTGTCCTTGAAAGTAAGAATTCTCTACATTCTTGCGAAGAGACCCTTAACCAAATATCTTCATCTTGGAGCTGAGGTTCTTTAAGGCTTATTTGGAGCTCCTAAAGTTTGTTTGAGCTGGAATTTGGACCTGTTTAGTGCTATGCTTCAAAGGTATAAGATCTTACCTTGTAAGCTTTGTTTTAGTTGCTTGCTTTGCCATCTTCTTACACTATTTTCGGCCTGGTTTTCAACCACAGAAAACTCTGATTTTTAGGCCTTAACATGTTGGTTTGAGCCTATTTTGTGTTAAGGGGTTGTCTCTCCCTTTTATTCCTTTGTTTGTAAAGCTTCTTACATCATCTTTTAACATATTAAAGTCAAAATTTTTGGCCCTTTAAACCATTGAATTCTAGAGGAATTTCAATGGTAAAAACTTGGTTTTGAGGTCCAAAATAGGACGGGGTGGCCTCCCCTCCTTGTGTCTTGTTTGTAAGTGTAGATAGCCTAACATGTGAGCATGTTTTTCTACCTTTTTGTGACTTGATCTCAGCATGTTTTTGCTACTGATTTGGCATGATTTAGCTCTGTTTTGGGCTGCTTTGATCATATGAGCATTGTCTTGCATGGTTGTAGTGCAAATGCCTTCACTAGCTTAGTGTTTTAAGGCCTCTAACATGTTGTGCTTGAGATGATTGCATGTTGTAGCATCATTTTACATGTGAATTCAGTGTATATAGCTCTGTCACACTATCACTTATTTCACTCTTTCATTGCTTTTGGGAGTTATGTCTTGAGTCTTGTTTGTAGCCTAACATGCGAGCTTGTTTTTCTAGCCTTTCATGCTTCAATTTCAGTATGTTTTAGCCATTGTTTTAGCATGTTTTCGCTCTGTCTAGAGTTGGTTTGGTCATTTCAGCTTTGTGTTGCATGCTTATAGTGTTGTGATCTTCACTAGTTTGATGCTTTTAGGCTCTTATCATGTCTTGCATGTGTCGCTTGCATGATTTAGTGTCGTTTTGCATGCCATATCAGCACTGAAAAGTCTGTAACCTCCCCATATTCTTCACTTTTCAATTTGTGTTGAAAGTGGCCTTGAGCCCCTTGATCGGCTTGAGTGTGGAATTGAGGCTCTTATGCAAAATGGTTTTAATCATCCCTTGAGGATTTCTACTAACCAACAGCATGAGGCCTCTTTCATGCTCAAGGCACTTGTGGCTTAGGCCCTCTTTCCAATTAGAGGACTTTTACTTTAGACTTAATCGATTAAAGGACTAATCGGTAATCTAAAATGAGTAAATAAAACATAACAAGTAAAACTTGAGCAAGTTAAGCATGTTGTGCTGCATTGCATGTGTTTGGATGGGACGTTAATCCAAACACAAGAAATGAGGGCGTTTCATACGCAAAGTGATGAAACGTGTCACATTTCTTGGTCGCCATCACCCTTGATCATACATGATAGGGTGGTGGCCCTTTGAGTCTTGTTTGTCCATTCATTGACTTGTAGAAGCTTGACTCTTTGGCCATCATGCATTGAAAATGCTTGGTTAATGGCTTGAGAGCCAAGAATTACACTCCTTTGAGGTTGAGAAATGATAAGGAGGGTAATAGTACATATATTGTTTGAGAATACACTGTTTTGCCTCGGTTTGCTCTCTATTGTAGCAAAAAGGAGAATTCCAAGGAAAGAGTGGTCGACTGGCCACCAATGGTGGCCGACAGCCACCTATGGTAGCCGACCGGCCATCAGTGGAAAAGTTGTTCAAAATGTTCCTGTGTTAGCTCAGAAGCAGTCTGAAAATTGGTGCAATGTTCAGAGATCAAAGCAAAGTGCGAACAGAGGCATCCAAAGGCAAGGCGGTGGATTTTCGAAGGGAAGCCAACCGAGCATGCATACATCCCTCACCCTTGAGGCCATTTAATTGTTTTAATTAGTTAGCGTAGCTAATTATTCGATTCAAGTGTTGTAATATCTTAATTAGGTTAGCATATCTAGTTATTCAATTGTGTTGTAATAATTAATTAGCTAGAATAGTTAATTAGTTCATTTTGTAATAATTAGCTTAGCTTAGTGTAGCTTAGCTTATTTATTTGGACCCTCCTTCGCTAGGGCGCAATGTTGTAATAAGCGTGCGTGCGTGTGTATGTCTTCCAACCCCACGTCTTTCTCCCTTTTATTTATCCGCTTTTGATGGTTAGATTAGGGCATATTTTGATTAGCATACCTTATGCTTGCATGTTTGCATCATTCATTTGTCTTGCATGCACCGAGGCTCGGAGCATCATTCAAACTGCATCATTATTTCAAATAACACTTCTTTGAATACGTGTTTATCACATGCTATCAAAATGTTGCAATCATGTGCCATATTAGTAGTCGAGCTTATTAATTTCATTATTGCATGTGTTGCATTAGGCATTTTGTATAGTTAGGATCATGCATATTTCTAACTAGTTTTTGTTTTGGCTTGGAGTACTCGGTGAGTTTTATGCTTTATCATAGTTGCGTGAGTGCGATTGCCATATTGCCATGTTTCGCATGCTTGCCATGAGGCTATTTGCTTAAATGCTAAACTGCATGAATGCCTGTGGATGAAGCCTTTGTTGCTTGAATTGGAACAATTCAACGAATGATTGTTTTAAGCCCACTTTACGAAGTGGCAAATCATGTTTTAAGCCCATCTTGTTTGATGGAAAATCTGCGCTTTAGCCCACTTGAGGGTGGCAAATTCAAACCATTTTTGAAAGCAAACATGAGTTGAATTCGTTCCAAGTCTTGCGACTTAGTCTATACTTGTGTGTGCATCACATAGTAAGGTTAGCTAATAATCGAAAAGAACACATGAGGTTTATAAAACAACACATCATGATTAGTAAAGGCCGATCTTTTGATCGGGCAAGTGGGGGTGCTTATTTCAGGACCTTCCCCTCTCGTACCCAAGTTTCCGAGCCAAGGCAACTTTAGGTGATGACGGACACGTGGCCTTTGGCATGAGTTAGGGATTCCTAAATTTCCCAAAAATAAAATATTTAGGTGGTGACTCTGTAATCTGGCAAAGCAGTCCAGTTTTGGCATTATTTGATTTAAAATCTGATTTCCAAACGATTTGCCGGATTGGACTCTTTGGTGTTTATCAGTCTCACATTGCACTTTGTGAGATTAGATTCAGAACCGTGACAGGAGTCCGAACTGTAGGACCAATTCGAGCTCTCTGAAAGGGGGCGCGAAGAAAGTCGAGTCTACAGTTTTTGGTGACTCTGTTCGGGATTTAGAGAACTTGACTCGAACTTATGATATGTTGTTTTATCTATATTTATGTGTTTCTTGCATTGCATTTGCATAGGTGTGCCTAGGTCACAGCGTTTGCCATCTGCTATTCCTGAACGGCTTGCTAGAGGCTTGCTTGGAAAAGCGTGCCATAAGGTTGACCGATTGCGGGCTCTGCCATGATGGAAACACAAACCTTGGATCTAGACTACCGCTGTACCGTTTGATCCTCCTTTCACTTCTCGGTGTTAGGAGCGAGAGGTATATCAAGTGGTCTTGTTGAGGCACCCTTTTAAACTAGGACAGGTTGCTTACCCGAATGCAGGATTGTTTGAAACCGCATGCATGCGTAGCGAACCCGTAGTTCATGATGAAACTAGGACAGGGTAACCCTATCCTATCATAGGGGTGTTTTGGCTTTCACTTGCTTGATATGTGCTTTTAGAGTATGGCTCTACAGAAATGTATTTATCAGTTGCAAGTCTGGGTATCAGTCTGAGGGTATCAGTTTTGAGGCAGAAAATTTGGGAGCAGAAATCAGTGTTTGAGTACAGATTGTCCAGCTTATGATTTCAACTGTGTGTTGTCCATGTCTAAGCCGAGGTGCTGTGCGTTTGCTGATTGTTGTTTCTTTTTTTCTTTATTTTTCTTTTTGCAAGGTAGTATTTCACAATTGCTTTTGATGAGGCAGATATCCCCCGAGCACTCTGGACTCGAGTCAGGAGGATTTATCGATCTGAGGATCTTATTGGAGGACAACCAGTGTTTGCTTCACTACCCCTGGTTACGAGATGGAGGACAGTCAGGCATAGACCATCAGTTCAGCAGTAGCCAATTCAACGGTCACTATCTACGTCACCTGTGCGTAGTCGGGCCCAGTTTTCTGCTTCCACTTTAGAAAGAGAGTATACAGATTAAACCCCGTAGACAACATGGAGGATACGATGCGTTAACTTCAACAAACTATCGAGGCCATGCAGCTGAACGCTACTCGCCAAGTGGAAGTTACCGCTCGCCAAACAGAAATTGCAACCCAGCAAGCTGACCTCATTGCTAGGCTTCAACAGCAACAACAACCACAACAAGTAACAGTTTCTGCTTCGCATCCACCCCCAGTCAGGGTTCGAATACCCGGAGGTACAACTAATGTCTAGGAGAATGGGGACATTCCAACAGGGCCAGTCCCACCTCATACTTCCAAAGCACCAGCCTATCCAATGGATGCACCATTTGAGTTTGAGGTTGATCCTACCGCTCTGAAAGTGAGCAAGCTCGAGAAGCTATTCAAATGAGGTTAGGGAGTCAATTCGATCCCAGATATAGAGGACGGCTACACAGATTCGGCGGTGACATTGCCGGATAGGTTTAAAATGCCTCACATAGACTGCTTCGACGGTTCGGGTGATCCCATGGTCCACTTGAGGCTATTTTCAGATATTTTGCAGCCGATGGGCCTGACTAGATTGTAGAACCTATCCCTTTTCGGCCGGACCCTATTGAGTATCGCGGCCATCTGGTATGCTAAACTGGAAGATTCTATGAAGAGAAGCTGGGAAGAGATGGTCGAGGCCTTTATTGCCCAATATTCTTATAACACTCAAATCGAGGTCATAACTCGTGATCTCGAGGCAACTCGGCAAGAGCCGAAGGAGGGCTTCTTCAACTTCGTCACTCGGTAGAGGGCCAAGGCCTCCATGATGACAACCCGTCCAGCTGAAAAGGACCAGATATGGATGGTCGTTCGCAATCTGCAACCAAAGCTGTTGTAGAAGATGATTGTCTTACCCCTCTCTACATTTGATGACCTTCATGAGATAGGGTACAAATAGAAGATGCGATGAAACAGGGTCTGATTGACCATGAAAATGACCAGTCCAAGAGGGCTTTTACACCCAATTCAAATGTGGCTACGAGTAGGAACCCAGCTGCGAGGACTTCTGATGTTGGTATGGTCACCACCACACCAAAAACAGCCACACCCTTTATCGGTACATCTAGAACCACCTCACAACCTGCAAAGTACCCACCACGAGGCCAGAGGGTTTTCACCCCACTTTACATGCCTTTATCCAAAGCCTTGGGAGTCCTAATCAGAAAAGGGCATCTGAAGCCCTAGAACCGTGCCCATTTCCAAATCCCCTCCCTCCTACACACAACCCAGCCAAGTATTACGCCGTCCACCAACAGCATGGTCATGATACCGACCTATGCTTTAGACTCCGTCATGAGATTCAGGATCTCATTGGCAACAAAGTGATAGCGTCTCCTGAGAAGCCTAACAGCACTACAAATCCCCTCGCACCACATAATCAACCCCCACCACCTAGGCAAGTAAACCTTGTCCAAACAATGGTCGTCCCATACTACCCCAGCATATACATCACCCCCTCCCACCTACCTAAGCCGACGCTGTTCATCCCAAAAACCACAAACTTGTGCATGATGAGCACATCCATATCCCAACCCGAACCTGTGGTGGTGGCTGAGGTAGAAGAAGGTATGCCTGAGGGCTCTGTCAACTTAACTATAGAAGAGTGCAACCCTTGCTGTTACATTGTACCAACTAGCCAGGCCAGACCGATGGTGGAATTGCTGATAGGGATGGAGGCTAATGTAGTCCGGGAGGATAGGCCAAGCCAGGGGTTGGATGACTTAGTTGAGCTTGAGGAGGACATCAGTAATCTGCAGTTCTTTGATGAACAGGATCTGGAGAATGTACAGATAGGCTGGTTTGATGTGAACGGGTCAACGGATAATACAGGGTGGCTTAGTGACGAGCTATATGTTGATGAGGGGTCTCAATCGAAGCAGGAACAGTTGGAAACAGGAACGTCTGCAATGGCCGGAACGGTCAACAATAAGGGGAAGTTGCCGGAGAGCACCGGTACTAAGAATTTTGCTCAAGAATTGGGTAGCTTGTGTACAGCGGATACAGAACCGGAGGCCGCGTTGAAGTGGTTCGAACAGGAAAGAATTGAGAGTAATCAGAAGGCTAGAAAAGCCAAAGGCCCTGCGGGGGCAGAATGTGTTGTGAACACGGGAACAATTATAGCGGAATTGGATGTGTGTTCGTCGGTTGCCGAGGGAATGTGGTGGGAAGATGAGGATTTGCATCTTGCCCATACCGATGAGGACTGGGGACAGAATTTTTCAGATGATACTTGGTATGTTGAAGAAGTTGATCACATGACTCGGAGTGGGCGGTACTTTAAGCCCCCACACCTGGACCAACCAGAAGCGTCAGGGAAGGACAAGAAAGCAGAGAAAGAGAGAGATAAACTATTAGAGGAGGAAGTTGTACTGAAGCAGCTGAAAAAGATTCAAGCAGACATCTCCATTTGGGGATTGCTCATGGCCTCATGGGTGCATAGACAAGCCGTCCTATCAGCAATGGATAAGGCTAAGCTCTCTATCGACACAACCCCTAAGCAGTTAGTGGGACTGGTGTTCCCAGGTAGTGCTTCACTGACTTTGACTTTCACAGATAAAGAATTGCCGCCTAAGCGCTCTGAGCACAACAAGCCACGATACATCTTTGTGGAGTGTAAAGAGAAGTGGATACCAATTGTCCTAGTTGATACCGGGTCTGCAATTAATGTGTGTCCGTCGCGTACGGCCTATGCTATCGGGTTGAAACCCGCAGACTTTGTACCAACAGCACAGGTGATTTGGGTTTATGACAATACAAGTCAGGAAGTGATGGGGACAGTTCGGGTTAGAACTCAAGTTGGCCCGGCACAACAAGACATTGAATTCCATGTCTTGGATGTTCCGGCCACCTTTAATTTACTCCTTGGACGGCCGAGGCTGCACCAAGTGAAAGCTGTCTCTTCCATTCTGCATCAGATACTGAAGTATCCCCATAGGAAGGGGGTAGCTATTGTTTTTGTGAACTCTTCCATATATCCGCCGCTGGAGATTACTATACCGGTCTTGGAAATTGTGCACGGTGAGGAGGATGTCTTTTTGTCTGGATTCACCCTGGCCAAGGCCTAAGTAGTGCAAGATATTCTGGCTGTTGATGAGGGACTGTATGTCAGTGCTCAATCCATCTACCTCATGAATAAGCTACAACAAATACCTAGAATGGGATTGGGAAGGAACGGCTGGAAAGGCGTCGCTACATTGGCCAAAGTGCCGCACAACCCTCATACCTTTGGCCTATGTTATACACCTACCAAAGAGGATTGGGTAAGAAAGGGAAAGGAAATGGCAGGAAGGGCCAAGGCTAAACAAACTGGGAAGCACTACGAGCTGGTGCATAGACCTATTCAAGGAACCTTGAACAGTCGCTTTGTCCGGGAGGGGAAAGATTTCCCGTTTTGTGGCTTTCCTGAGCCACGGCTGAATTCTAAGAAGCGGCATTTGCCCGGCTTTGAGATCTTTTTCAACTTACAATTGCAAGGGGATGAAGTTACAGAAGAGCAGACTGACCTACCAACTGAGGCTGAACAGTGCAAAGAAGATGAGTCCGATGGCACAGAACTTGAGATAGGAGCAACGCTGGCTTGTCTCCTCTCGGATCCTTAGATCACACCGGAGAGCTTGGGGGGTGACTTCTCTGTTTCCATGATTGGAGATCAATCGGCTGTGGGCCCTTCTTCCGGCATTCTGGATGCATCTATTGCACCCTCCCTCGTTTGGCAGTTCGAGGAGGGCTTTTTGTCCAGCAGTTTTGAGTCAGATAGTGAATCTGATTCCACAGAGTTTGTGGAGTCAGAATCAGATTCTAGTTCTTTTGAGTCAGAGTTCGGTATTCTTGGGGGTGATAACCCGGATACCGTTGTTTTGTCCAGGTCGTCTTTTTCCTTTTCTTTTGAGTCGATTGTAACCGAAGAATTAGACGAACTGGAAGTTGTGAATGAGAATGGTACCACTGTTGTTTCTGAGTACTTTTTTGTGCTTTAGTATATTGCATTAATCAAGACTTTCAAAACTTTGACAAAAAGGACAAGGAAGAAATTCCTTCGGTTTTGAAACATTTGATTGATCGAGAGGAGGAGAGGTTTGTAAAACCTTTGGTTGATGAAATCACTTCAATTAATGTTGGTATTGAGAAGGATCTGCGTTTGGTCCAGATCGGGTCCACGTTGTCTTCAGATGAACACGAGCGCTTAGTTGCTTTATTAAAAGATTTCAAAGATGTTTTCACATGGTCCAACGAAGACATGCCTGGAATCGATCCTGAGATTGTACAGCACCGGATCCCTCTTGACCTTGAGGTCCGACCCATCAAGTAGAAGCTTCGGAGAATACACCCGGACTTGGCTTTGAAGATTAAGGAAGAGGTCACCAAGCAGATAGATGCAGGGTTCTTACTAGTATCTGAGTATCCTACTTGGTTGGCCAACATTGTTCCAGTGCCGAAGAAAGATGGCAGAATTCGGGTATGTGTGGATTTCAGAGATCTGAACAAAGCTAGTCCGAAAGACGACTTTCCTCTGCCGCATATCGATGAATTGGTGGACTTCACCACAGGCCATGCGTTGCTCTCCTTTATGGATGGGTTTTCCGGGTACAACCAGATCTTGACGGCACCCGAGAATAGGGAGAAGACTGCCTTCACCACACAGTGGGGAACCTACTGCTACAAGGTGATGTTGTTTGGTCTAAAAAATGCTGGGGCTACTTATCAACGGGCTGCAATTATGATCTTGCACGATATGATCCACAAAGAGGTTGAGGTGTACGTGGGTGACATAATTGTCAAGTCCAGGGAAAGAGAGGGCCGCTACACCGCCTTGAGGAAAATTTTTCAATGGATCAGAGAATATCGGCTGCGACTGAATCCTTAGAAATCCACTTTTGGTGTCACAGTAGGGAAAATGCTGGGGTTCTTGATTACACAAAGGGGCATTGAAGTCGATCCTTCCAAGATTAAGGCCATCCTAGAAATGCCACCACCATGGACTGAAAAGGAGGTGCGAGGCTTTCTAGGTAAAGTGAAATTCATAAGACGGTTTATTGCAAAATTGACCTTGACTTGTGAACCACTATTTGGTCTCCTGAAGAAACAAAAGAAATTCCAATGGGATGACTGATGCCAGGTTGCTTTTGAGCAGATCAAGCAGTATCTACAGAACCTACCTGTGTTGTCATCGCCAGAGCCGGGGAAGCCGTTGATTTTGTATCTATCAGTAACCGACGCGACAATGGGCTGTATGCTTACGCAGGAATCTGAAGATAGAGTGGAGAAGGCCATCTATTACTGAGCAAGAAGATGCTGGAATACGAGACCCGTTACACTCCGCTGGAGAAGGCTTTCTTGGCCTTGGTATGTGCTACCAGGAAGTTGAGGCACTACTTGTTAGCTCACTCTATAATTCTGGTTTCGAGATTGGATCCCATCAAATATCTCTTCAAGAAACTAGCGCTTACGGGTAGGCTAGCCTGTTGGTTGCTTCTTCTCTCCGAATTTGATTTGAAGTACATGACGTGCAAGTCGGTGAAAGGGAGAGCGGTAGCAGAGTTCCTAGCCGATCACCCAGTGGAGGGAGATGAAGCAGTAGAGTATTTGTTCCCAGATAAGGCCATTCTACAGGTCGAAGAAGAGATTTGTACTATGTACTTTGATGGAGCGCCTAACCAGTACGGGTATGGGATAGGGGTGTTGCTGATAGGACCCGACAATTCCCACACCTTTAACTTTTAAACTCCGGTTCAAGGTATCAAACAACGAAGTAGAATACGAGGCATGTATCACTGGCTTAGAGGCCACCCTGGAACTAGGGGCAAAAAGGTTGGATGTCATTGGGGACTCGAACTTGGTTGTGTCTCAAGCGAAAGGAGACTGGAAGGTTAAGGAAGAAAGGATGAAAATCTATCACCAAACCCTGGACGTTTTGATTCCCTGGTTTGAGAAGCTAACCTTAACGCATCTGTTAAGAGAGAGCAACAGGTTCGCTGACGCTTTATCAACTCTATCTTCCATGATAGACATCCCTTTGGGAGTCTAGATGCGTCGGATTATTATTGAACAGTGGTATGTGCCGGCCTATGAGTTGATTGCCACGATAGAAGAAGTACAAGATCAAAACCCCTAGTATCATGATATCTGGAACTTCTTAGAAAATGAGGCTTATCCACTAGGGGCAAATGCCAAAGATCAGAGGGCAATACGGCGAATGGCTGCTCAGTTTATCATCTGCGAGGGTAAATTGTACAAACGGGGCCATCTGGGAATGCATAAACTGTGTGTTGATGATGAAGAGTCGAAGCGCCTAATGGAGGCCATCCACAGTGGAGAGTGCGGGTCGCACATGAGCGGCGTGATGTTAGCTCGGAAAATTCTCAGACGGGGTTACTGTTGGTCAACCATGGAGGAGGATTGTATTGGTTTTGTTCGGCGATGCCACAAATGCCAGATCCATGCAAATCGCATGAACATCCCGCCGTTGAAGTTATACAACATGACTTCACCGTGGCCATTTTCAGTCTGGGGAATTGATGTTATTGGGGCAGTTATTCCGAAGGGGTCGAACGGGCATGAGTACATCCTGGTGGCGATAGATTACTTCACAAAGTGGGTCGAGGCCCAATCCTACGCAGTGCTGAAAGCGTCACACGTAGCCAAGTTCATCAGGAATAACATCTTCTGTCGTTTTGGGGTCCCGAATGAGATCATTTCGGACAATGGTTCCACTTCAAGAAGGAATTGATCGACTTGTTAGAGAAATACAACGTGGCTTTTCATAAGTCATCCACATATTGGCCATAAACCAACAGAGTTGTTGAGGCTGCCAACAAGAACATCAAGTACATTCTACAAAAGAGGGTGGAAACCTACAGGGACTGGCAAGATAAGCTGCCATTTGCTCTTTGGGGCTAAAGAACATCAATTCGAACATCTACTGGGGCAACTCTGTATTCTCTGGCTTATGGGATGGAGGTTGTTCTGCCGATCGAAGTTGAGGTCCCGTCGCTACGGGTTATGGCTGAGTGCCAGATAGCAGAAGCGGATTGGCAGCAGAGCAGGTTTGAGGAACTCATGCTGTTCGACGAGAGGAGGCTGAAAGCACTGTACCACGTCCAAGATTATCAACGTAGGATTGCCAAGGCTTTCAACAAGAAAGTTAAGTCCAGGAATCTGAAAGAAGGGGATTTGGTGCTCAAAGACAATTGAGCTCCCATCCATGACCCTAGGGACGAGTTCAGACCTAATTAGACTGGTCCTTACATCATCAAGTCAATTTGGTCGGATGGAACTGTCATTCCTATGGACTTAGATGGCCTCGAATTCTCCCAGCCAATCAACATGGACAAGTTGAAGAAATACTACCCTTGAAAGGCTCGCTAGGCCGAAAACCCGAAAGGGCGACCTAGGCAAAAGTTAGAGCACAAAAAATTTGAAATAAGAAAAACTGAGCTCGTTAGGCCGAAAACCTAAAAGGGTGACCTAGGCAAAAGTTAGAGCACAACAAATTTGAATAAGAAAAACTAAGCTCGCAAGGTTGAAAACCCAGAAAGGGCGGCCTTGGCAAAAGTTAGAGCGCAAAAGGAGAGTGTTAATACCTGAGTGAACCCGAACCGAACTACGTAAGGCTTGATTCCCATCTTCAGGATACGTAGGCAACTTCATTTTGAAGTCCAGCCATAAACACTTCCAAATCAACTGTGTCCATGTGATTGTTTTGGTCATCTTTGTCATTTCTGTATCCAAGAGTTCAGTTGTGATCTCTAGTGTAGTGCAGTGCTATTCAGACAAGGGACAACTTTCCAGTTATCGGATTTAGGGTTGTACATCTCAGCGATAGATTCCAGTCGTGCCCAATTGTGATCCATATCAAAAATGGTTTGAAAAGTTTTAATAAAAGTTGATTTTGTTCAAATTAATCTTTTTATAACTTAGACCATTTTTGGGCCAAACGAAAAAATTTTAGTACCCAAAACTTTCAATTTCATTGATTTCAATACAGAGTTCTCCGACTCTTGATACAAATTGAAGTTGCTTTTTATTACATTCAAAGGGAAAATTTGAAAGTACAGATTAAAGCAATAAACTTGGGGCATAGTTGAGTCAGGTGTTCCTACGCCCCCTACCAGAGCTTGTGGAAGCTTCAGATGCTAAAGAAGGCCCGGTTTGTGCCTCATCTTCAAGCCAAGCTATGCATTCACCAGAAAGGGCGCAACTGAAATTAGGAGCGGGGGCCAGAAGTTCTCTTGTCCTCCAAGCAGTGGGATATCAAGCTAGTTGTGTGCCTCGGATTGGAAATGAAGCTGGGTATTCTATCCCCTCTTCTGGGCAAGTCTAGTCATGCCCAAACTGACGCCTGGATCGGAATAGAAAATAGAAGATACAGTGAGTCATACCAACCAACTGAATGCCAAGCTGGCGAGACATGCTGTAGCTCATCTCAAGCAGATCAAACCAGGTGCAACGCGAGGCAGTGTCAACAGCAGACCTGTTGCACATCCAGTGGCACCACCATCCCTCGTTTAGGAAACCAACTAGCCGTGGGCGAAAGAAATAGCTGCACACTGAATATGCAGGATAAGAGTCCACTACCTTCAACCTGTCCATGAGCCATACCTGGGGAGGGATGAAAAATAAGAGAGATTAAATAATAGAGAGATGTACGTGGAGAGAGAAGTGAGAAAAGGGTTTTGAGAGAAAAATAGAGCCTGAGGGCCGAGTGATGTGAGAAACACATATGAGAAGGGTGGGAAACATTACCTATAAGAGTAGTGGACTTCCTGTGAACTTGGTTGTCTCCCGACAATGGAAAGCATCCAAACCTATCAAAGTCTTGGCTAGTGTCAAGCCAATGTAGCTCTTGCCCTCTTTCAAGCCTTGGGAAACTTCGATCAAATGAATGCTAGACCCTCCGAAGCCAGAAGCAAGCAGAAAATGAGCCAACATACACAAGCAAAGGGCATGCTGCCGAAAACTTTGCCAAAGACGGTCACCGCGGTTGCCAATATCAGAAAATCGATGAATCAAGCTTGGAATGTCCAGCTCTCTGTAGACACCCCATTTTTGACCGACCTTAAGACTTAGACGTCATCATTTGTGCGCGCGATGATTGTGCATGTTTGTGCTTGTTTTGAGCGTCCGAAGGTCTCGGCTAAGTGCCTTTCTTTGAGCCTCTTAACATTTTGTGTTTTGGCCTTCTTTTGGGCCAAACCTTGTTGCTTCTTGCCTGGGGGGGGGGGGGGGAGGGGGGGAAGAAGGCCTTGCCGGCCACTTGTGGCATTTTCCAGCCACTTTCCTGTCTTGTAGGCCACTTCAAGTGGTCGGCCGACTAGGGAAGGTGGCCAGCCAGCCACCTTAATTGGCCGGCGGCCAATGTTTCTCCTTTTTTGATATTTTTCAGATCTTTTGAGCCAGTTGTTGCTCACAGAAACTCATCCTCCATACACATGTATGGAGGGATGGAAGCAAGCTTTTAGCATGTCAAGCAAGCTTTTGCTTGCTTTGTCTATATAAGGGGAGGTCCCTCCCCCTTTAGAGAGGTTCAAAAAATGAAGGAGCTGAAATCTCTCTCTCTCTCTCTAGAATTCTCACTCTCTCTCTCTCTCCTCCCTCTCTCTCTCTCTCTCTCTCTCTCTCTATTGGGCTTAAAAGTGTGTTTTCTTCACATATTGGCACTAAGACACCTAGTCAAACACCTTCACTTCGGAGTTGAGGTCCATTGAAGCTTGATTTGAGGTCTTAACTTTGTTTTGGCTCAGAATTGCTGCTGTCTTGCTGCTGTTCTTCAAGGGTAAACTTCTTGTCCCCTTTAAGCTTTGTTTTGTTTAAGTGCTTGACCACCTTTGCATGCTATTTTAAGGCTGATTTTAACCTCTTAAAAACTCTAATGTTAAGGCTTTAAAATGTGGGTTTGAGACTTGCTTGGTTACGGGGTGTTTCCCCTCTTTTGCTCTTTGGCTTGTAAAGCCTCTTGAGCCACCTTTCTTAGCCTTTGTAATGACCTTTGTTTGGTCTTTCTACCACTGAAACTCAGAGGAATTTCAGTGGTAGAAAGTTGGTCTTAAGGCCCAAAATAGGAGGGGGTCATCCCCTCTCCTTGTCTCTTGCTTGCATATATTGATGGCCTCATACTTGAGCATGCTTTTCTACTCTTTTGTGACTTGGTTCAAACATGTTTTTGGCTTTTCTCTGACATGCTTTAACTCTGTTTTTGGGTGTTTGGGTCACCTCTTGCTTGCTTTTGGTACTTGTAGTGCAATTGTGCTTGTTGGCCTAACATGCTTCATGCTTTAGCCTATCATTCTAGCATGTGTTAGTCTAACTTCAACATGCTTTTACCACTGATTTTGTATGCTTTAACTCTGTGTTGAGTGGTCTTGGCCATGTGAGACTTGTTGTGCATAGTTGTAGTGTGAAGGCCCCTAACTAGTTTTGAGTTTCAAAGTCCCTAGCATGCTTTGCTTGAATTGTTTGCATGCCTTAGCCTCATTTCTCGCATGATTTCAGTGTATACAGTGTAGTCACACTCTTACATACTTTACTTCTTCATTGCTTTTGAAGGTCGTGTATTGTGCCTTGCTTATGGGCTAACATGTGTGCATATTCTCCTAGTCTTTTGAGCTCCTATCTCAACATGTTCATGCCACTGATTTCGCATGTTTTAGGTCTGTCCATGGCTGGTTTTATTGTTTGAGCTTGATAATGTATGCTTCTAGTGTAATATACTTCACTAGCTTTGATGCTTTATGCCCTTAACATGCATTACGTGAGTTGTTTGCATGATTTTTGGGTCACTTAGCATGTTATTTCAATGCTGAAATATGTGTCATTGCACTCCAGTGTTTTAAACTTTCATTCACCTTGAAAGTGGCCTTAAGCCCCCTGTTGGCTTGAGCATGAACTTGAGGCATTCATGTCTAATGGTTTTAATTCTCCCTCAAGGATTTCTACTAACCAATAGCATGATACTTTCTTCATGCTCAAGGCATTCGAAGCTTAGGTCGTCTTTCAGATTAGAAGACTTTGCACATTGAACTTAACTGGTTAATGGACTAATTGGTAAGCTAAAATGAGTAAACAAGAATTGAGTAAAGTAAAACATGCCAAGATAACATATGTGTGTTGCATTGCATGTGTTTGGATCGAACGTTAATCCAAACACAAATAATGTGGCACGTTTCATACTCAAAGTGATGAAACGTATTGCGTTTCTTGGTCGTTGTCACCCTTGATCATACATCATAGGGCGACGACACTTTGAGTCTTATGTGCGCATTCACTAAACCTTGTACAAGCTTGGTTCTTGGGCCATCATGCGTTGAGATGCTTGATTGGTGGCTTGAGAGTCGAGTACTACACTCTTTTAAGCTTGAGAAATGATAAGGAGGGTAGTTGTACACATATTTCCTTCCAAATACATTATTGTGCCTCTGTTGTTCTCTGTTGTAGCAAAAGTGAAACTCTGGAAGGAGAAGTGGCCGGCCGGCCACTTGCGCCAGCCGACCGACCATTTGCACTGGCCGGCCGGCTAGTTGAGGTAGTCTACCGACCAATTGAGGTGGCCGGCCGGCCACCAGCCCATTTTGGTGCAGAAATATTCATGTTTTGAGGCAAAGGCAGTCTGAATATGGTACAATGTTCAGACTTGCTTTTATTAGTTAGTTATAGCTAATTATTTGATTTGAGTATTGTACTTAGTTAGCTTAGAATAGCTAATTGTTTGAATTCAATCAGTTTGTAATTAATTAGCTAGAATAGTTAATTAGTTGGTTTGTAATAATTAGCTTAGCTTAGTGTAGCTTAGCTTATTTATTCGGACCCTCCTTCGAGTGGGCGCAATGTTGTAATAAGTGTGCGTGTGTGTGTGCATGTCTTCCAATCCCATTTCTTTCTCCCTTTTATTTAACCGCTTAAGATGGTTAGTTTAGGGGCACGTTTTGATTGGCATACCTTATGCTAGCATGTTTGCATTCATTCGTTTGTTTTACATGCACCGGGCTCGGCGCATCATTCAAACTGCATTGTATTTCAATACCAATTTAAATACATGTTATCAAGTGTTGCATTCATATGCCATTTTAGATAGCCGAGCCTATTTAGTTGCATTTTGCATGCGTTGCATTAGGCATCTTGAACATAGTTAGGATCATGCATATTTCTAACTAGTTTTCTGTTTTGGCTTGGAGTACACTGTAAGTGTTTACGCTTTAGCATCCTTACATGTTTGTGAGTGTTGCCATGTTTCGCATGCTTGCCATGAGGCTATTTGCTTAAGTGATTAAATTGCATGAATGCCTGTGGATGAAGGCTTTATTGCTTGAATTGGAACAAATCAATAAATGCGAGTTTTAAGCCCACTTTGCGAAGTGGCAAATCATGTTGTTTTAAGCCGATCTAAGGGTGGCAAATCCGCGCTTTAGCCTACTTGAGGGTAGCACTTTCAAACCATTTTCGAAAACAAACATGAATTGTTTTGTTCCAATTCTCGTGATTGAGTCTATACTTGTATGCTGTGCACATCACATAGTAAGTTAGATTAATAACCGGAATAAGAACACATGTGTTTATAAAAACAACATATCATGCTTACTAGAGGCCGATCCTTTGATCGGGCGAGCGGGGGTGCTCATTTCAGGACCTTCCCCTCTAGTACCCAAGTTCCCGAGCCGAGGCAACTTTCGTGATGACGGACAGGTGGTCTTAGGCACGAGTCAGTGTTTCCTAAATTTCTAAAAAATAAAATATTTAGGTGGCGACTCTGAAATCTGGCAAAGCAGTCCATGTTTGGCGCTTTTTGATAAAAATCGATTTTCTAAAATGATTTTCCGGATTTGGACTCTTTGGTGATTTATCAGTCTTACATTGCACTTTGTGAGATTAGATTCAGAACCGTGACAGGAGGCTGAACTGTAGTAGCTAAGAACCTAATTTGCGCCCTCTCTGAAAGGGGGTTGCATGGAGAGAGTTCGGGCGGTCCACAGTTTCTAGCTACTCCGCTGGGGTTTTAGAGAACTTGACTCAAACATTATGATATGTTGTTTTGTTTACACTTATGTGTTTCTTTGTATTGCATTTGCATTGGTGCGCTTAAGTCACAGTGTTTGCCATCTGCTATTCCTGAACGGTTTGCCCGAGGCTTACTTCGAAAAGCATGCCATAAGGCTGACCGATTATGGGCTCTGCCATGATGGGAACATAAACCTTGGTTTTTACCGAGGAACACTTTTTTGACCAATTGGCCTAGTTGCATATCGAATGGCATAGAGGCTGTTCCAAACTAGGACAGGTTGCTTACCCGAATGTAGGTTGTTTGAAATCGTTTGCTGGCATAGCGAACCCCTAGCTCCTGACAAAATAGGACAGGGAAACCCTACCCCACCATAGGGGTGTTTTGGCTTTCACTTGCTTGATATGTGCTGTTAGGGTGTATCTCTACAGGAGGTATGTATCAGTTGCAAGTTTGGGTATCAGTCTGAGGACATCAGTATTTGGGGGTATCAGATTTGAGGCAGTGATTGGGGGGCAGAGATTAGTATTTGAGAATAGCTTGTCCAGCTTATAATTCTCAACTGTGTGTTGTCTTTATCTAAGCCAAAATGCTGTCATTTTTCTGATTGTTGTTTCCTTATTTTGCTTTATTATCCTTTTTTGCAGGGTAATATTGCATCATTGCTTCCGACGAGGCAGATACCCCCCGAGCACTCTGGACCCGGATTGGAGAATTCATCGATCTGAGGATCTAGTTGACGGACAACCAGTGTTTGCTGCATTACCCCTGGTAACGAGACGAAGGTCATCCAGGCAAGATCATCAGTACAGCAGTTACCAGATCAGCGATCATTATCTACCTCACCTGTGCGCAGTTGGGCTGAGATATCTGCTTCCACCTCAGAGAGGGAATACACATCTGTTCAGTCAGATCACCGTTTTACAGTGGGTATGGAGAAGATGATGCGTCAACTCCAAGAGACCATGCAGGCCATGCAGCAGGATGATGCTCGTCAGGCGGAGGTTACCAGACGTTAGGCAGAGGTCGTAGCTCAACAGACAAAAGTAATTGCTAGGCTTCAGCAACAGCAGCAACTACAACAAGCCGGAGCATCTGCATCGCATCCACCCACCCCCACCTAGGGTTCCAACACCTGGGGAAACAGCAAACGTCCAGGAAAATACAGACGCTCCAACAGGGCCAGCACCTCTATCAATCCCACCTCAGATGTCTAAAGCACCGGCTAATCCAGTGGACACGCCGTTCGAATTTGAGGTCGATCCAATCGCCCTGAAAATGAGTAAGCTTGAAAAGCTGTTCAAGTGAGCCCAGGGAGTTAACTTGATCCCGGACATAGAAGATGGATACACTGATTCGATGGTGACATTGCCGGATAGGTTCAAGATGCCACACATCGATTGCTTTGACAGTTCTGGCGATCCTATGGTTCATTTGAGGTTGTTTTCTGATATTCTGCGCCCGATGGGCTTGACAAGACTCCAAAAACTATCACTCTTCGGTCGGACCCTGTCGGGTATTGCAGCCATCTGGTACACCAAGCTGGAGGACTAAGTAAAAAGAAGTTGGGAGGAGATGGCCGAGGCCTTTGTCGCTCAATATTCGTACAATACCCAAATTGAGGTCACGACCCGTGATCTCGAGGCAACCAGGCAAGAGTCAAATGAGGGCTTTTCTGACTTTGTCACTCGATGGAGGGCCAAGGCCTCTACGATGACAACTCAGCCACTTGAGAAAGATCAAATAAGGATGGTTGTGCGCAACCTACAACCCAAGATGATGCAGAAAATGATCGTCTTACCCCTCCCCACTTTTGTTGACTTGCATGAGATTGGGGTACAGATTGAAGATGCTATGAAGCAAGGTCTGATCGACCAGCAAAAGGAGCAGCCCAAGAGGGCATTTACCCGCGGTTCGAATGCAGCTACCAGTAGTAGTGTAGCCACCAGAACTTCTGATGTCGGCATGGTCACCACCACGCCAAGAACAACTACACCCTTCACCGGTCTGTCCGGAATCAGCTCGCAACCAGCAAACAATCCACCCGAGGCAAGAGGGTTTTTACCACACTTTATATGCCTTTGTCTAAAGCTCTAGGGATCCTACTCAGGAAAAGACATCTGAAACCGTTAGAATAACAGCCTTTACCCGATTCTCTCCCTTCAAAATATGACTCGACTAAATACTGTGCCTTCCATCAACAGCAAGGTCACGACACCGACTTCTACTTCAGACTACGTCATGAGATTCAAGATCTCATTGACAACAAGGTGATTGCGCCTCCTAACAAGACAAATGTCACCACCAACCCACTCCCACCACATAACAACAACCCTCCTCCACCCAGGCAGATAAACCTGATTCAAACCATGACCGTCCCGTACGACCCTAGCATATACATTACTCCCTCCCACCTACCCAAGCCTGAGGTGTTCATCCCAGATAGCACAAACTTGTGC
The DNA here is from genome assembly GCA_030407325.1 of Camellia japonica. NCBI lineage: Eukaryota > Viridiplantae > Streptophyta > Magnoliopsida > Ericales > Theaceae > Camellia > Camellia japonica. Next base: position 89,793,411 of record JAPPVO010000024.1, on the reverse strand, counting down.
ATGATGAGCACCTCCCTAACCCAACCCAAGCCAATGGTGGTGATTGTCGAAGACAGAGTTGGGGCCACCTTGGAGGAGAACGAGAATGTTGGTTCAGAGCCTGAGGGGTCTGCGGGCTTTACTGAGGAAGCATACAACCCGTGTGGTTATATTGTGTCAACAGATCAGGCTAAGCCGAGGGTAAAGTTGTCAACTGGGGCAGAGATCAATGTGGTCCGGGAGGATTGCCCAAGTCAGGAGCTGGATGATTTAGCAGAGCTGGAAGAGGACGTCGCTAATCTGCAGTTCTTTAGTGAACAGGATTCGGGGGATGTGAGCGTCAACTGGTTTGATTTGAATAGGTCGACGGATAACTCAGGATGGCCTAGTGACGAGTCGGATGTTGTTGAGGTGCCTCAATCAAAACAGAGTCAGTCAGAAATAGGAACATCTACAATGGCCAGAACGACCGAGAATCAGGAGGAACCGCCGGAGAGCACCGGTGCAAAGAATTTTGCTTGGGACTTGGGCAGTTTGTGTACAGTAGACACTAAACAGGAGGCTTCATTGAAGAGGTTTGAGCAAGAGAGGATCGAGAACGATGAAAGGGCTAGAAAAGCCAAGGAACCTGAGGGGGCAGAATGTGTTGAGAACACAAGAACAACTACAGCGGAACCGGACAATTGTCTGTCGGTTGCCGATGGCATGTGGTGGGAAGACGATGACTTACGTCTTGTCCACACTGACGAGGACTGGGGAAAGAATAAACCGGATGACACCTGGTACACTGAGCAGGTCGACCATATGACCCGAAGTGGGCGGTATTTCAAGCCCCCACATTTGGACCAGCAAGAGGCGTCCGGGAAAGACAAAGAAGTAAAGAGACAGAAAGAAAAACTGTTAGAAGAGGAGGCTGTATTGAAGCAGCTAAAGAAAATTCAAGCAAACATCTCCATCTGGGGATTGCTTATAGCCTCGCGGGTTCATAGACAGGCCGTCCTTTCAGCCATGAACAAGGCTAAGCTTTCGATTGATACAACGCCCGAGCAATTAGTGGGATTGGTGTTCCCGGGTGGTGTTTCACTGACCTTGACCTTCACAGACAAAGAACTCCTGCCTGAGGGCTCGGATCATAACAAGTCGCTCTACATCTCTGTGGAGTGCAAGAAGAAGTGGATACCGGTGGTCCTGGTTGACACGGGGTCTACAATCAATGTATGTCCATCGCAAACGGCATATGCCATCGGGTTGAAGCCCGCAGATTTTGTGCCTACAGCTCAGGTGACACGGGCCTATGATAACACCCGTCGGGAGGTGATGGGGATGGTACAAATCAAAACTCAGGTTGGCCCGGGGCAGCAGGACATCGAGTTCCATGTCTTGGATGTTCCAGCCACCTTCAATCTACTTCTTGGGTGGCCGTGGCTACACCAAGTGAAGGCTGTCTCTTCCACCTTACACCAGATGTTGAAGTATCTCCACGAGAAAGGGGTGGCAATTGTCTTTGGGAATTCTTCCATACATCCGCGGCCAGAAGTTGCTATACCAGTTCTGGAAATTGAACACGACGTGGAGGATGTATTTTTGTCGAGATTCACTCTAGCTGAGGCCCGAGTTGTACAGGATATGCTAGCTGTTGATGAGGGACTATATGTCAGTGCACAATCTGTCTACCTCATAAACAAGCTTCAACACATGCCCGGAATGGGATTGGGACGAAGTTTTCGGAAGGGCGTCGCAGCATTGGCCAAAGTGCCGCATAACCCATATACCTTTGGTTTAGGTTACTCGCCTACTAAAGAGGATTGGGCAAGGAAAGGAAGGGAAATGGCTGAAAGAGCCAAGGCTAAGCAAGTCGGGAAGCACTATGAGTTGGTGCACAGACCTATCCAAGGGACCCTGAACGGATGCTTTGTCCAGGAGGGGGAAGATTTCCCGTTTTGCGGCTTTCCGTAGCCATGGCTGAATTCAGAGAGGCGGCGCTTGCCGGGTTTTGAGATCTTTTTTGACTTACAGTTGTCAGGAGATGAAGTTGCGGAAGAGCAGACAAACCCACCAGCTGAGGCTGAGCAGTGCAAGGAAGATGAGTCCGAGAGCATAGAAATTGAGATGGGGTAACACTGGCTTGTCTCCTCTCAGATCCTCAGATCATGCAGAGTGCTTGGGGGATAATTTCTTAGTTTCCATGATTGGGGATTAAGCAGCTATGGGCTCATCTTCTGGCATTCTCGATGCATCCATCGCACCCTCCCTCGTCTGGCAGTACGAGCAGGGCTTTTTATCGAGCAGTTCTAGATCAGGTAGTGAACTAGAATCTGATTCCGCAGAGTCTGTGGAGTCGAAATCAAATTCTAGTTCTTCTAAGTCAGAGTGAAGTATTCTTGGGGTTGATAACCTAGATGGCATTGTCCTGTCCAGGTCATCTTTTTCTTTTTCCTTTGAGTCGATTGTAACTGAAGGATCAAACGGACTGGACGTTATTAATGAGAATAGTACAGATGTGGCTTCTGAGTACTTTTCTGTGCCTTTAGTTTATTGCATTGATCAAGACTTTCAAAACTTTGATGAAAACGACGAGGAAGAAATTCCTCCAGTTTTGAAACATTTGCTTGATCAAGAGCATGAGAGGTTTGTAAAACCTTTGGTTGACGAAATCACTTTAATTAACGTTGGTACTGAGAAGGATCTGTGGCTGGTCCAGATCAGGTCCACGTTGTCTTCTGAGGAACGCAAGCGCTTAGTCGCTTTGTTAAAATATTTCAAAGATGTTTTCGCATAGTCCTACGAAGACATGCCTGGAATCGATCCCGAGATCGTACAACACCGGATCCCTCTTGACCAAGAGGCCTGACCTGTTAAGCAGAAGCTTCGAAGAATCAGCCCGGACTGGGCTCTGAAAATCAAAGAAGAGGTCGCCAAGCAGATTGATGCAGGGTTCTTGTTAGTATCTGAGTATCCAACTTGGTTAGCCAACATAGTTCCAGTGCCGAAGAAAGATGGCAGAATTCGGGTATGTGTGGACTTCAGAGATCTGAACAAAGTAGTCCGAAGGACGACTTTCCTCTATCGCATATTGACGAATTAGTGGATTTCACTACTGGGCATGTGATGCTCTCATTTATGGATGGGTTTTCAGGCTACAACCAGATTTTGATGGCACCCGAAGATAGGGAGAAATCTGCTTTCACTGCCCCGTGGGGAACTTATTGCTATAGGGTGATGCCGTTCGGTTTGAAGAATGCTGGGGCTACATATCAACGGGCTGCAACCTCGATCTTGCACGATATGATCCACAAGGAGGTTGAGGGGTACGTGGACGACATGATTGTCAAGTCCAAGGATAGAGAGGGCCACTACACCGCCTTGAAGAAGTTTTTCAAACGGATTAGAGAGTATCTGTTGCGACTGAATCCTCAGAAGTGTACTTTTGGTGTTACAGTAGGGAAAATGCTGGGGTTCTTGATCACGCAAAGGGGTATCGAGGTCGATGCTTCCAAAATCAAGGCCATCTTAGAAATGCCACCACCAAGGACTGAAAAAGAGGTGCGAGGCTTTCTGGGTAAAGTGTAATTCATAAGACGGTTTATTGCAAAATTAACCTTCACTTATAAACCACTATTTGGTCTCCTGAAGAAGGGAAAGAAATTCCAATGGGATGACCGATGCCAAGTTGCTTTTGAGCAGATCAAGCAGTATCTACAGAACCCACCTGTGTTGTCACCGCCAGAGCTGGGGAAACCGTTGATATTATATCTGTCAGTAACCAACACGACAATGGGCTGCATGCTTGCACAGGAGTCTGAGGACAAAGTAGAGAAGGCTATCTATTACTTGAGCAAGAAGATGCTAGAATATGAGACCCGCTACACTCTGTTAGAGAAAGCTTGCCTGGCCTTGGTACAGGCTACCAGGAAGCTGAGGCACTACTTGTTAGCTCACTCTGTAATGCTGGTTTCGAGATTAGATCCCATCAAATATCTCTTTGACAAACCAGCACTTATGGGTAGTCTAGCCCGTTGGTTGCTTCTACTTTCCGAATTCGATCTAAAGTACGTGACGTGCAAGTCAGTAAAAGGGAGAGCGGTAGCGGAGTTCCTAGCCGATCACCCAGTGGACGGGGATGAAGCAGTAGAATATCTGTTCCCAGATGAGGCCATTCTGCAGGTTGAAGAAGAGGCCTGGACTATGTACTTTGACAGAGCGTCTAACCAGTACGGGTATGGGATAGGGGTGTTGCTGATAGCACCCGACAATCCCACATACCCTTAGTTTTCAAACTCCGGTTCAAGGTATCGAACAATGAAGTAGAGTATGAGGCATGTATCGCTAGCTTAGAAGCCGCCCTAGAACTAGGGGCAAAAAGGTTGGACGTCATCGGGGACTCGAACCTAGTTATCTCTCAGGCGAAAGGAGACTGGAAGGTGAAGGAAGAAAGGATGAGAATCTACCATCAAACCCTTGACATGTTAATTCTTAGGTTTGAGAAGTTAACCTTCACCCATATGTTAAGAGAGAACAACAGGTTCGCAGATGCTTTATCAACTCTATCTTCTATGATAGACATCTTTTTGGGAGTCCGGATGCGTCCAATCATCATTAAGCAGAGGTATGTGCCGACCTATGAACTGATTGCTACCATAGATGAAGTACAAGATCAAAACCCCTGGTACCACGATATCTGGAACTTCTTGGAAAATGAGGCTTATCCACCAGGGGCAAATGCAAAAGACAAGAGGGCGATACGAAGAATGGCTGCTCAGTTCATCATCTGTGGGGATAAATTGCATAAACGGGGCCATCTTGGGATGCATAAACTGTGTGTTGATGTTGAGGAATCTAAGTGCCTAATGGAGGCCATCCACAGAGGAGAGTGCGGATTGCACATGAGCGGAGTGATGCTAGCGCGAAAAATTCTCAGACAGGGTTATTACTGGTCAACCATGGAGGAGGATTATATTGGCTTTGTTCGGCGATGCCACAAATGTCAGATCCATGCAAATCGAATGAACATTCCACCGTCGAAGCTGTACAACATGACTTCGCCATGGCCATTTTCCAAAGGGGTCGAACGGGCATGGTACATCCTGGTAGCGATAGACTACTTTACAAAGTGGGTTGAGGCCCAATCCTATGCTGTGCTAAAGGCATCACACATTGCTAAGTTCATCAAGAACAACATCATTTGTCGCTATGGGGTCCCGAATGGTCTCCACTTCAAGAAGGAGGTGATTGACTTGTTGGAGAAGTTCAACGTGGCTTTTCATAAGTCATCTACATATCGGCCGCAAACCAATAGAGCAGTTGAGGCCGCCAACAAGAACATCAAGCACATTCTGCAGAAGATGGTGGAAACCTACAGGGATTGGCCAGATAAGCTGCCATTTGCTCTTTGGGGCTACCGGACATCAATTCGAACTTCTACGGGGGCAACTCCGTATTCCTTGTTCTATGGGATGGAGGTTGTTCTGCCGATCGAAGTTAAGGTTCCGTCATTGTAGGTTATGGCTGAGTGCCAGATAGCCAAGCCAGATTGGCAGCAGAGCAGGTTTGAAGAACTCATGCTATTTGACGAGAGAAGGCTGAAAGCACTGTACCACATTCAAGGTTATCAACGCAGAATTGCCTAGGCTTTCAACAAGAAGGTTAAGTCCAGGAATTTGAAAGAGGGAGATCTAGTGCTCAAAGACAACCGAGCTCCCATCCACGACCCTAGGGGCAAGTTTAGACCTAATTGACTAGTCCTTACATCATCAAGTCAATCTGGTCAGGAGGAGCTGTCGTTCTTATGGACCTAGATGGCCTTGAGTTCTCCCAGCCGATCAATATGGACAAGTTCAAGAAATACTATCCCTGAGTGGCTCGCTAGGCCGAAAACCCGAAAGGGCAACCTAGGCGAAAGTTACAGCACGAAAATTTGAAATAAGAAAAACTGAGCTCACAAGGTTGAAAACCAAGAAAGAGCGGCCTTGGCAAAAGTTAGAATGCAAAATGAGAGTGTTAATACATGAGTGAACCAGATCCGAACTACGTAAGGCTTGATTCTCATCTTTGGGATACGTAGGCAACTTCATTCTGAAGTCCAGCCATAAACACTTCCAAATCAACTGTGTCCATGTGATTGTTTAGGCCATCTTTGTCTTTTTTGCATTCAAGAGTTCGGTTGTGATCTCCAGTGCAGTGTTATTCAAACTAGGGGCAACTTTCCAGTTGATTGGATCCGGGGTTGTACATCTCAGTGATAGATCTCGGGCGTGTCTAGTTGTGATCCATATCGAAAATGGTTTTCAAAAGTTTTTAATAAAACTTGATTTTGTTCAAATTAATCTTTTTACAACTTAGACCATTTTTGGACCATAAACGGAAAATTTTTAGTACCCACAACCTTCAATTTCATTGATTTCAGTACATAGTTCTCCTACTCTTGAATACAAATTGAATTTGCTTTTATTACATTCATAAAGAAAACTTGAAAGTACTAATTAAAGCAATAAACTCGGGGCATGGATAAGTCAAGTGTTCTTGCGCCCCCTCCCAAAGCTCGTAGAGGCTTCTGATGCTAAAGAAGGGCCGGTTTACGCCTCTTCCTTGAGCCAGGCTATGCACTCGCCAGAAAAGGCGTGACTAAAAGTGGAAGCGGGAGCCAGCAGTTCTCTCGTCCTCCATGTTGTGGCATACCGAACTAGCTGTGAGCCTCGGACTGGAAATGCAGTAGGGTACTCTATCCCCTCTTCCGGGCCGGTCTGGTCATGTCCAAATTGGCATCTAAATCGAAAAAGAAAATAGAAGACACAGTGTGTCAGGCTGATCAGCTGAATGCCCGGTTGCCTAGACATGCTATAACTCATCTTCGGTAGATCAACCCACAGGCAGCGCCAAGCAATGTTGACAGCAGATAGGTTGCACATCTATTCGCACCACCATCTCTCATCTCGGGCATCAACTAGTCATTGCCGGAAGAAATAGCTGGGTGCCGAATATGCTGGGCAAGAGTCCACTACTTTCAACTTATCCATCAGCCATACCTAGGGAGGGATGGAAAACAAGAGAGATTAAAGAATAGAAAGGTGTACATGGAGAGAAAAGTGAGAAAGGGTTTTGACCGACCTTAAGACTCAGACGTCATCGATTGAGCGCTCGGTGATTGCGCATGTTGTGCTCGTTCTGAGGTTTCAGAGTTTCGGCTGAGGTCCTTACCCTCGGACCTCGGGCCCCTTTTATGCTTTGCCTCGGTTTGCGGACCAGGTCTTGCCTTCTCTTCCCGGAGGGAGGGAGAGGTCTTGTGGACCATCTCTCAGTGGCCGTAGGCTACTTTTCGTGGTCGCAGGCCACTGTTCCGTTTGGAGACCAATTTCCGATTATCAGAGCCGTCGGCCACGCGTCTCGATTCGGGATCGCTTAAAATTCTCCGTTTGGCACGATTTTTGGCACACACCTTGTTTCCTCTGTCTAGAGGGACACTGCGGCCCGGGAGACCACCTTTGTGGTCGCACGCCACTTTTGGTGCTTAACAACTTGTTTTCGGGGCACCCAGCCGCGCGTTTTGCCCCCCGAACCCTCGTTTTGCATCGGTGTTGGTTCATTTTTGGCATGAACCTTGTTTTCATTGTTTGGAAGGTGGTACAAGGGTGAGAGACCACCTTTTCTCTTGGAGACCACTTCTCTCTCCGCCAGCCGGTTTTCTACTCAAGAAGCTGGTTTTCTTGGTCTTTGGGCCACATTTTCTGGTTTCCCACCCCACCTTTAGCTTGCTTTCAAAGTGGAGACCACCAAATGGAGCTGCCGACCACCTTTGTTTTTGGGAGACCACTTGCCCTGGTTGGCCGACCACCTTAACTGGTCGACCTGCTCCCTCCAGTTTTGTCTCTGTGAGTTGTTGCCAGTTTGTAGACGTCCCCGAACGCCCCGGGAGGGTTAAGTCCCGTTCTGTTCATATTGGGTTCACTACAGTTCGGACTCAAATTGTCACGGTTCTGAATCTGAACCAAAGAGTCCAACTCTGGCAAATCGTTTTGAAGAAAAACAGATTTTTGAAAAGTAGTGCCAAACATGGACTGCTTTGCCAGATTACAGAGTCGCCACCTAAATATTTTTAATGGGGGAATTTAGGAAACCCTGACTCGGTGCCGAAGGCCACGTGTCCGTCATCACCAAATGTCTTGGCTCGGGAGCTTGGGTACGACCGGGGAAAGTCAGCTATGAGCACCCCCTTTCGCCCGGTCCGAAGACCGGCCTCTACTAACCGTGATATCCGATTTTGAAAACATTACATGCTCTTATACCGGTTATTAGCCTAGATTTACTACGTTATGCGCACAGCAAACAAGTATAGACTAGATTGCCTAATTTGGAAATAAGCATTGCATACCCGTTTTCTTTGAAAATGCTTTGGAATTTGCTACTCGTAAGTAGGCTAAAACACGGATTTCAATGAGTTTTCCCAACTCAAGCAATCCAACCTCCACCTGCAGGCATTCAAACATTTTATCTCACATAAGCACTTAGCCGCATGGTAAGCATACTGTCATGTTAGCATTCACACGCATGTGGTATGCTAAAGCGTAAAATACTTACATCGTACTCCGTGCCAAAACAGAAGCTTATCAGAAATCCATGCATGGACCTAAGCATACTGAAATGTCTAATGCAACACATGCAAAGTTGTAATCTAGGCAGGCTCGGCTATCCTAGACATGGCACGTGAAATGCTACAACTATCACGTATTCAATTTGGAAATTGAAATACAATGCAGTTTGTATGATGTACCGAGCCCGGTGCATGTTAACAAATGCATGGGTGCACGCATGCATTGCATAAGGTATGCTAAAATAGACGTGCCCTAATCTACCATCATAAGCAGGTAAATAAAAGGGAAGAAAGAAATGGGGGTTGGAAGACATACACACACTCACCCACACTTATTACAAATTTGCCCTCACTCGGAGGGACCGAATAATAATACAGTCCAAAAGAATAATTGAATAAATTATTACAAAATTCTAATTATTAAAATTAAATCAAATAAATAAAAGAAATGGGGCCTCAGCCCTGCCTCGGGATGCGCGAATGATGCATGCTCGATCCAACTTGCCCGGAAAACCCGCACCATGCCACTGCTGCTTCTGTTTCTACTGCCCTGCCTCTCCAAAAATTACCAAAGTCCCAGAACACCTTCCTTGCATACTGCTGAGTGCCACCGGCTGAAGGAAGTGACCACCGGCTGCTTAAATTGGCCACCGGCTTCTTGTAGGGTTTATCGGCACAAAAAGTGTGCCGGTCGGCACATTGTTCTGCCGGTCGGCAGAAAGTTCCTGCAGAGGACAGTTTGACAGCAGCAGCAAACCAGCAATGGATGGCATGGATTTTGAGCATATGTAAGCATGGCCAATGCCTCCTATCATGCTTGGGGACTCAAGGAGGCATGACTCTTGGTTCTTGGGCCATCAATTATGCATCTTGATGCATGATGGCCTAAGGAACCAAGGTTGCATTTTAATGGTAATGCATGCAAACAAACAAATGAAGTCCAAGGCCTTATCATGAGCTAGTCAAAGGTCTTGGTGACCAAGAATTGAGACGAGTTGCACCACTCGAAGTGTGAACTCCTCTCAACCCTATGCTTGGGTTGACAATCCCCAAGCCAAGCCATGGAATGCATGTATGCAACATGGCTCAAATGATGCAACAATGGGACTAAGATGCAAGGCATATCAAGTGTCATGCAACTATCACAATAGGCATGCAAAATGCTAGAGCATGCAAGGTATAAGTGGCATGCAAACAAGGGCCAATCCAGCAATGGGACCAACCTACTACAACATTCGATGAACCGAGCATACATCAAGCATATAATGAACATACAATGGTGGCCTTAACTTCAATGGGGCAGCCCTCAAACCACCCCAAAACAGTGGCAAAACATGCCCAAAATGGTGACCAAAATGCTATACAAATCATGCGAAGTAATGAGCCTAAACCTAAGGCACTAAAGAGAGTAACTTACCACCATTATCAAGGCCATTCATGACATGTATCTAACAACCGAAAATAGACTTTTATCATGCAAAATGACACCCAAATCCCCTTGATGACAACCCCAAAAAGCACTAAACAAACAAGCATGCATGAAGTCTATTCCTAGGCATAAAAGGGACACACCCTTGGAGCATGAAAATGGTCACATATGTAAACATACACACATGATTTATGGACTGAAATAAGGTCACAAATGATGCCAAATCATGAGGATGATCAATGTTGAACATGCTAGGGGCCAAAACACACAAGGCTTACAAGCCTAAAATGCAAAGCAACTATGTCAAGCACACTATACATGGCAAAATCAGTGGCTCACAGCCCTTATACATGGTAATATGATGCTAATACCCTCATGGAACCAAGCTAAATCATGCAAAGAACATGGCCTAGATGCATGGCATGCTTTTAAGCATAAGAGAGCATTTCAAAGTAAGTATGAGAGGCAAGTTAAAGGCCATAAATCTAACCTAAAACAGAGGCATAACATGTCATATTAACTACAAATATGCTCTGAAATGAAGCCAAAACTCACCATGCACACATGCTATTCTTTAGGCCCAAAACAAGGGCAAGCAAAGGACAAAGGGGAGAGGGGTGTCCCTCCCCTACATGTGGCCTAAAATCATCTTCCTCACCACTGAAAACCCACTGGTTTTCAATGGTGAGAAGGCCAAAAACACCAAGTAAAGAAGGCCTTAGGAAAAGGCACCAAAAATGGCCAAATAGGGCCTAATAGGATGAGCCTCTACCCAAACCACAAAATGACCTTAATGAAGGTTCAAGATCAAGTAAAAACAAGAGTTTTTTATGTTATAGACAAAGCTCAAAACACAAAGCAAAAGGGGTAGAAACTTGTTGCAAGAATGGGGAATATAAAGTAATAAGCTCACCCTTGAAGATCCTTTGAAGAACAGGTGGAGCAGCCCTCCTTTAGTGATCAAAACCAGTCCAAGATCACACAAAACAAACCTCCAAGCCTCCTAATCTCGGATTAAGGTGTAGTAGTGTGTGTAATGGTGCAAAAGTAAGGTAAAACCACACTTTTTGGGCCTAAAACACACACACAAGGATGATAGATATAGAAGTATAGATATATATGGATGTATATCAGAGATATATGTATAAGCTCTGGTTTTTTAGGTCTAAAGTGGCTAACCCTTGTAAAGGGAGATGAATGGATGTATATATAGGCAAGAATACTTAGTGGCTAAGCAAGAGAGGGGGGGTTCAAGGGATTCAAGGAGTTCAAGTGAGTCAAGGCTTCTTGGAGAAGCTAAGACAGCTGGCCAAGCTTCTCCAAGAAGCTTGGCCAAGGGTTCAAGCTCCTAGAGGAGAGAGGGGGTCAAAGGGACCAAAGGATGCAAACCCGGGTATGGGGAGTGGTCATAGTGCATTCCAGCTGTCACAGCTGGCATGCACCATCCTTGGGGGTGCAAAGGGGTCACACCGACCAGCCAAAACAGTCACCGGCACAAAAGAGTGCCGGTCGGCATCATACAATGCCGACCGGCCAAAGGTTTTGAGAAATAAGTGCCGGTGGCCACTAGGGGGGCCGGTGGAGGTGTGGGGCAGCCGGTGGGCTTCAGGGATGGCTAACAAGCCTCCCCCTACCCTCAGAGGCAAAAACACACAAGTCTTGGTACAAAACCAAGCACAGAATAAACCGGTTGAGAGGTCCTGAGGCACGACGCGCAGCCGGGACCTCCGGGAACTCAAAACAAACACCACATGGATAATCACCGAGTGTTCCAATGGTGACGTCCAAGTCTTGAGGACGGTCCAAAATGGGGTGTCTACACAGTTGTGCCAGTTGGAAGGCACAGACTGCATCCTCCATACACGTGTATGGAGGATCTTTGGCCTTGGTTTTTAGTCTCTTTGAGAAGCTTTGGCCTCCTTTGTCTATAAAGGAAGGCCTCCCCCTCCTTTGTGAGGGTTCAGATTTTGTTTAAGGCAAAAAAATGTATATCTCTATATCTCTATACTTTGAGCAAAAAGAGGTGTTCTTCTTGACCCATTGCACACAACCTAATAGCCTAACACCCTCACCTTGTTACTAAACTACTGGAGGGTCTTGAGAGAGCTCAAGGGTTGGGTTTTTGGTCTAGAAACTTGCTGGTTTTTGCTGAGCTTCAAGGGTAATCTCTTTTCCCCCTTTTAAGCATTATTTTGATCCTGCTCTTAGCCTCATTTGCATGCTTATTTGAGGTTTTTTTTCAATTGAAAAAAGCTTTATTTTTAAGCATTATTGATGTTTATTTAAGGCCATTTTCCTGTTGGAGGTCATCTACCCTCTTGCATGCTTCATTTTGCCTTGTTTTTGAGCCATGCCTTAGGGCCTTTGTGTTGATCTTTGCTTGGCCCTTTAGCGACTGAAATCCAACGGATTTTCAGTGGTTGGCATGCTGTTTTGAGGGCCAAAATCAGAGAGGGGTGACCCTCTCTCTTTTGGCCTTGTTTGTTTGCATATTTGGCCTTTCCAAGGAGCCTATATTTTCATACTTCCTAGCCTTGGTTCAGGCCATTTTTCATGACTTTTAGGACCTGCTTAGACTCTGTCTAGGGCTGGTTTGGTCACCTCATGTTTGCCTCTTGCATGTGTAGAATAATCCTCTTCATAGCTTATCAAAGGAGCATGTCATTCTTGCATGTATTAGTCATGTTTCAGTGGTTTTTTGGTCATTCTTTGGCATATCATAACTCTATCTTTGGCTGGTTTAGTGGCCTCTTGAATGCTTCACATGCTTGTAGTGTAAATCATGCTCACTAGCTTACATTGCATGTTGTTTTGGCCATTGATTCTAGCATATTTTGGCCATACTTCAAACTGATTTTGTTCATATTTTGGGCTGCCTTAGCTCCATTTTGAGGCCTCTTGGTCAAATGATGCTTGCCATGCATACTTGTAGTGTAATGTCCTTGCCTAGCCTTGAGTTTTGGAGCCCCTTGCATGCTTAACTTGGGGTGTTTCTATGTTTTCGCATCATTGAGCATGATATTTCAGAGTGTATAAGGTTGCCATATTCTCATGTTTATCACTCTTTAAATGCGTTTGAGAGTTGTGCTTGTATGCCTCATTTATGGACCATTGCATGAGCTTTATTTTTGTACCTTTCAAACCATCATCTTGGTCCATTTTACTACTGTTTTGGGCCTGCATAGGGACTGTTTGGGGTTGGTTTGGTCATTTGAGCATCACTTTGCATACCTCTAGTGTAATGTGCTTCACTAGTTTCGGTATTTGGGCCTTCCAATATGCATTGTGTGAGTTGTTTGCGCGATTCGGGACCATGTTGCATGTTATTTCAGAGCTGGAACTTGTGCCATTGTGTGCAATATTTCATCCTTTCAATGCTTTTGTAGAGTTGTATCTCGTACCTTAGGCTTTGATCCCTTGCATTGTACATGCTTGTGTGTGTGTCATTGCCTTGTTTTCATCATGTTTGGCCACTGATTTGGATGCGGCTGAGGTCCATCCATCTTGGTTTAAGTCCATCTTGCATTGTGTATGCCATTTAGTCCATGTTATTGCATGTTCGATCATTGCATTGCATATGTCTCGTTCATAATATTGCATATGTTAGTGCATTGTGTATGCATGCCATATAATCCACGTACATTGAGTATGCCCTTGATTAGTCCATAGCATTGTGTATGCTAGTTGCATGCTTGCATGTCATCCTCTGTATGTTTGCATCACTTAGTTGCATAGCATTTAGGTTGCATACTTAAAGTCGCATTGTGCATGCCATTGTTTGTTGCATTGTGTTCGGAATAGGAGTTAGTCCGAACATGGGAAACGAGGGACGTCTCGTAGTCAAAGTGATGAAACGTGCCTCGATTCCCGATCGCTGACACTCTTGACTACACATGATGGAGTTTAGGCATTTACGTGTTCATATGTGCATTCATTCTATATTAAGTTGTGCAATTCGGTTCCTCGGCCATCATGCATCGAGATGCATGATTGGTGGCCTGAGGATCAAGGACTACACTCCCTAGAGCTTATACAATGATGGGGAGAGTGGTCGTGCAAACATGTGTTGCAAATACCTTGCTTTCTCTCTCTCTCTTGCCTTTATTGCAGAAAATGCAGAAACCAGGAGAAGAAACTGGTCGGCCGACCAGATTTTCTGGCAGGCCGACCACCTTTTCTGGTTTTCACCACCATGGGTGGTTGGTAGGTGGTCTCCAATGCCTATAGTTGGTCGGCAGCCTCTCCTTAGATTCCCAGGTAGAGTTTCATCTCTTTGGAGCTTTGTGCAAGTTTCTGAAATCAATTGCAAACAAAGGCGAGCCGGGGCATCGCGATGGATTTCCCGACAAGGCGACTCGAGCATGCATGGATCCTTTATCATTCAAAGCAGAGCTGAGACAGCCCATTTTACATAGTTTGCATGCTAATTTAGTTAATTTGTTCATTAGCTAGTGTTGTGTAATAATTAGTTAATTCGATTCTGTATTATTTATTCAAACCCTCCGAGAAAGGGCAATGTTGTAATAAGCGTGCGTGTGTGTTATGTATGTCTTCCAACCCCATGTCTTTCTCTCTTTTATTTACCAGTTTATGATGGTTAGTTTTAGGGCACGTTTCAATTAGCATCCTTATGCTCGTATGTTTGCATCCATTCATCTGTTTTGCATGCATTGGACTCGGCGCATCATACTAACTGCATCGTATTTCAATTCCAAGTTGAATACATGTTACCTGTAGCATCTCATATGCCATCTTAGAATAGCCGAGCCTATCTTAGTTGCATTCTTGCATGTGTTGCATTAGGCATCTCAGCGTAGCTAGGATTCATGCATGTTTTCTAATTAGCTTCTTTCTTTGGCTCGGAGTACTCGGTAAGTGTTTATGCTTTAGCATCCTTGCATGCGTGTGAGTGACTGCCATGATAGCATGCTTACCATGAGGCTATGTGCTTATGTGATATAACTGCCTGAATGCCTGTGGGTGAAGGTTGGGTTGCTTGAATTGGAGTAATTCATCGAAACCCGTGTTTTAGCCTACTTGCGAGTAGCAAACTTCAATCCATTTTCAAAACAAACGGATATGCGATGCTTTGTTCTAACTTAGGCAATCTAGTCTATACTTGTATGCTGTGCGCATCACATAGTATTTCAATACCAATTTGAATACATGTTATCAAGTGTAGCATTCATATGCCATTTTAGATAGTCAAGCCTATTTAGTTGCATTTTGCATGCGTTGCATTAGGTATCTTGAACATAGTTACGATCATGCATATTTCTAACTAGTTTTCTGTTTTGGCTTGGAGTACACTATAAGTGTTTACACTTTAGCATCCTTGCATGTGTGTGAGTGTTGCCATGTTTCGCATGCTTGCCATGAGGCATTTTGCTTAAGTGATTAAACTGCTTGAATGCCTGTGGATGAAGGCTTTATTGCTTGAATTGGAACAAATCGATAAATGTGAGTTTTAAGCCTACTTTGCGAAGTAGCAGATCATGTTGTTTTAAGCCCACCTAAGGGTGGCAAATCCGCACTTTAGCCTACTTGAGGAAAGCACTTTCAAACCATTTTTGAAAACAAACATGAATTGTTTTGTTCCAATTCTCGTGATTGAGTCTATACTTGTATGCTGTGCACATCACATAGTAAGTTAGATTAATAACCGGAATAAGAACACATGTGTTTATAAAAACAACATATCATGCTTACTAGAGGCCGATCCTTGGATCGGGCGAGTGGGGGCGCTCATTTCAGGACCTTCCCCTCTCGCACCCAAGTTCCCGAGCCGAGGCAACTTTGGTGATGATGGACACGTGGCCTTAGGCACGAGTCAGGGTTTCCTAAATTTCCCAAAAATAAAATATTTAGGTGGCGACTTTGAAATTTGGCAAAGCAGTCCATGTTTGGTGCTTTTTGATAAAAATTGATTTTCTAAAACGATTTGCCGGAGTTGGACTCTTTGGTGATTTATTAGTCTTACATTGCACTTTGTGAGATTAGATTCAGAACCGTGACAGGAGTCCGAACTATAGTAGCTAAGAACCCAATTCGCGCCCTCTCCGAATGGGGGGCGAGTGGAGAGAGTTCGGGCAGTCCACACTCTCCGTTGTTAACCAAAGACCGAGCATCTTGTAAAGTGACCCCACACATCCTTTCTAAAGCCTGGATATGGCCAAAACGAAACTGGGGCAAGATTTCCTCGTCTCGTCAGGATTCTATCAAAACTTGGAATTCTTCGATTGTGGGACATATCTCTTGTCTCCAAAGCTAAAAACATGTGTAACCGGATTCCAACATCTAGCCGCGGCATGAAGGAATGGAAAACACAGCGGAGTACGACTTAGCGAGAATAGTGCATTTATCCCGAAACCCCAAAAATTCAACTTTTTCGAGCCGTCTAAAGTTGCAATCCAAGTCGAGAGTTTTTCAGTGAAGAATGGTTCCATTTGAAGCAAAAATAGAGCTGGAATGAAGAAACCACAAAGCTGGATCTTTTGTAGAAGATAAGGTGCTGAGTGGAAGATAGGTGGCAGCAATCTGGAGGTTCCTTGCACTGATGGCTGACCGGCCAGTGTTAGTGGCCGACCGGCCACTTTTGTAGCCGACCAGCTAGTACTAATAGCCGACAATCACTTTTGATGGCCGGTGTAGACACCCCATTTTTGACCGACCTAAAGACTTTGATGTCATCGTTTGTGTACTCGGTGATTACGCATGTTTGTGCTCGTTATGAGTTTCCGGAGCTTTCGGCTGAACGTTTTGTCTCGGGACCTCTTAACTATCTTTTTCTTGGTTTGTTTTTGGACCATGCCTTAGTGCCTTTGCTTGGAGGGAGAGAAAGGCATGTAGGCCACTTTTTGTAGCTGTAGGCTACTTTTCCCTCTTGTAGGCCACTTGCAGTGGCCTGTAGGCTAGTTTTAGGAGCTTTCGGCTGAGTGCCTTGTCTTGGGGCCTCTTAGCTCTCTTCTTCTTGGTTTGTTTTTGGACCATACCTTGTTACCCTTTGCCTGGAGGGAGAGGGAGGCCCGTCAGCCACTTTTTGTAGCTGCAGGCTACTTTTCCCTCTTGTAGGCCACTTGCAGTGGCCTATAGGCTAGTGGAAGTGGCCGGTCGGCCACTTGAAGTGGCCTACGGCCTTTTTTCTGTTTTTGCAGATATTTTTGGTGCTAGCTGTGTCAGTTGTTGGTCACTGAATGCATCCTCCCTACACTTGAGCAAGTTCCTTCTTACATTTCTATAAAAGGGGAGGTGACTCCCCCTTCTTAAGGGTTCAGATTTTTTAGAGCAAAAAAATCTACTCTCTCTCTAGAATTCTCTCTCTATATATATTTTTGTGCTTGAAAGTGGGAATTCTTGGTGCATTTGCAAAGGGACTCTCGATCAAACACCTCTACCTTGAAGCTAAGGTGCCTAGAGGTCTCATTTGAGCTCTTACAAGTTGATTTTGGCTCAAAAGTTGCGGATTTTGTGGTTGTGCTTCAAGGGTGAGCATCTCCCTCTTTTAAGCTTATTGTTGTACACAATCTTGGCCCTCTTTGCGTGCTATTTTTGGCCTAGTTTTCAAATACAAAAAATTTTGTTTTTAAGTGTTAAAAATGGTTGTCTAAGGCCTTGTTTGAGTTAGGGGTGGTCTACTCCCTTTTGTGGCTTATTTTGCTTTGTTTTGTGCTATCTTTTAAAGCCTTTGAGATCACCCTTTCTTGGCCTTTTAACCACTAAAATCAGGTGAATTTCAGTGGTGGAAAGTGTGTTTTGAGACCCAAAGTAGGAGGGGGTGGTCCCCCCTCCTCTTGTCTTGATAGCATGCGTGGTTGGCCTACCAAATGAGCATGTGTTTCTATCCTTTTGAGGCTTAGTTTGAGCATGTTTTTGTGACTTTTTGGACCTGCTTTAACTCTGATTTTGGCTGGTTTGGTCACCTCTTGCATGCTTATACACTTGTAGTGTAATCCTACTTGTTAGCCTAGTATGATTCATGTGTTAGCCTATTATTCTAGCATATTTTTGGCCATTATTTAACGTACTTTAACTCTGAGTTTGGTTGGTTGGGTCATATCTTGCTTGGTTTTTACACTTGTAGTGCAATCTTTCCCATTAGCCTAGTGTACTTGGTGTTTTGGCCTTTCATTCTAGCATGTGTTAGCTATACTCCACGCAGTTTTGGCATTGTTTTGACATGCTTTAGGACTTTTTTGGGTGGTCTTAGCCTTTTGGGGCTTGCTTTGTATAGCTATAGTGTAATTGGCTTTGCTAGTCTTGAGTTTTGAGCCCCCTAGCATGCCTTATTTGTGATGTGTGCATGATATGGCATCATTTGGTATGTAATTTCAGAGCTTATATATTTTCCATACTTCCACTTAAATCACCCTTTCAATGCTTTTGAGGAGTTGAGCATTATGCCTTGTTTGTGAGCCAATACATGAGCTTATTTTTCTTGCCATCTATGCTACAAGTCTAGCATGTTTTTGTTACTATTTTGATCTGCCTTAGATCTGTTTTGAATGGTCTTGGCCTTTTGGGGCTTGCTTTGTATAGCTATAGTGTAAAGGCCTTGACTAGCTTTGAGTTTTAGGGCCTTTAACATGTTGTGCATGTGATGTTTATATGATATGGCACCATTTGGCATGCAATTTCAGTGTATATAGTGTAGTCACACTCTCGCATTTGTCACTTCTTCATATGTTTGAGAGTTGTGCTTTTATGCTTTATTCTTGAGCCAATGCATGAGCATGCATTTCTTGCCTTTCATGCTATCATCTCAGTACATTTTGGCCACTGTTTTGGCATGCATGAGGCCTGTTTAGGGCTGGTTTAGTCCTTTGAGCATTGTGTTGCATGGTTCTAGTGTTATGCTCTTTGCTAGCTTCAATGCTTTCGACTCTGAGTATGTCTTGCATGCATCGTTTTCGTGTTTTGATGTCATTTAGCATACTATTTCAGTGCTGGAATATATGTCATTGCATCACATTCTTCATTTGTTATATCACTTTTGAAAGTGGTCTTAAGCCCTTTATTGGTTTGAGCACGAAATTGAGGCGTTCATGCCTAATGGTTTTAGCCTTCTCTTAAGGGTTTCTACTAACCAACGACATGATGCTTCTTTCATGCTCAAGAATCTTGTGGCTTGGACCCTCTTTCCAATTAGAGGACTTCTCATTTTTGGACTTAATCGATTAAAGGATTAATCGGTAATCTAAAATGAGTAAACAAAATGAACCAAGTAAAACATGCCAAGATAACATGTTTGTGTTGCATTGCATGTGTTTGGATCGGAAGTTAATCCAAACACAAGAAATGAGATACATTTCATACTTGAAGTGATGAAACGTGCCTCATTTCTTGGTCGCCGACACCCTTGACATGCATGATATGGTGGAGGTTCATCAAGTGTATTTATGCATTCATTCACTTCTACAAACTTGGCTTCTCGGCCATCGTGCATTGCGATGCTCAGTTTGTGGCCCGAGAGTCGAGTACCACACTCCTTTGAGTTTGAGAAATGATAAGGAGGGTGGTTGTACACACATACCCTACAAATACCTTGCTTTGCCCCTTTTTTACTCTATTTGCAGCAAAATTGGAGTGTGCAGGAGCAAGTGGCCAACCGGCCAGGGCAATTGGCAGACTGGCCAGTTTAAGTGGCCTACAGCTCTCAGGTTAGAGGTGGTCAAAAGTTGTTCTGGTTCTGGAGCAGAAACAACCTGGAGATTGGTTCGGTGTTCAGGAATCAAGGTGAATGCAAACAGAGGCAACCGGTGGCAAGGCGACAGATTTTTGGAGGAAGCCGATCAAGTGTGCATGCATCCCTCGCCCTGAGGCCTTTTAACTGTTTTGCTTAGATGGTTAATTCGTTGGTTCTGTACTTAAATAGTTAATGTGCTTAGCTATTCAATTGTGTTGTAATTAATTAGCTAGAATAGTTAGTTAATTAGTTGGTTTGTAATAGTTAGCTTAATTAGAGTAGCTAGTTAGCTCTCTTTCATTCGGACCCTCCGTCGAGAGGGCAAATGTTGTAATAAGTGTGCGTTGTGTGTGTGTGAATGTCTTCCAACCCCACGTCTTTCTCCTTTTTATTAACCTGCTTTCAGCGGTTAGATTAGGACATGTTTCAATTAGCATACCTTATGCTTGCATGTTTGCATCATTCATTCGTTTTGCATGCACCGGGCTCGGCACTTCATTCAAACTGCATTGTATTTCAATTCCTATTTGAATACATGTTATCAAATCGTTGCATTTCATTTGCCATCTTAGATATCCGAGCCTATTTAACTGCATTGTTGTATGTGTTGCATCAGTCACTTAACATAGTTAGGATCATGCATTGTTTTCTAACTAGTTTTTTGTTTTGGCTTGGAGTACTCGGTGAGTCTTTAAGCTTTAGCATACTTGCATGTGTGTAAGTGATTGCCATATTTAGCATGTTTGTCATGAGGCTATTTGCTTAAATGCTTAACTGCATGAATGCCTGTGGATGAAGGCTTTGTTACTTGAATTGGAACAATTCATCAAATGTGAGTTTTAAGCCCACTTGAAGTGGCAAATCATTATGTTTTAAGCCCACTTGAGGGTGGCAAATCCACACTTTAGCCTACTTGAGGGTAGCAACTTCAAACCATTTTCGAAAACAAACATGAGAAGTTTTGTTCCAAATCGAGCGATTGAGTCTATACTTGTATGCTGTGCACATCACGTAGTAATAATAGATTAATAACCTGAATAAGAACACATGTTTTTTCAAAACAACATATCATGTTTAGTAGAGGCAAATCCTTTGATCGGGCAAGCAGGGGTGCTCATTTCAGTACCTTCCCCTCTCGTACCCAAGTTCTCGAGCCGAGACAACTTTGGTGATGACGGACACGTGGCCTTTGGCACGAATCAGAGTTTCCTAAATTTTTCAAAAATAAAATATTTAGCTGGCGACTCTGAAATCTGGCAAAGCAGTCCATGTTTGGCGCTTTTTGATTAAAATTGATTTTCCAAAACGATTTGCCGGATTTGGACTCTTTGGTGATTTATCAGTCTTACATTGCACTTTGTGAGATTAGATTCAGAACCGTAACAGGAGTCCGAACTATAGTAGCTAGAACCCAATTCACGCCTCTTCGAAAGGGGGGCGCGTGGAGAGAGTTCGGGGCGGTCTACAGCCGGCAGCGTCTGTTGGTGGCCGGTGGCCTCCTATTTTCACCTCTGGTCCATCCATGTGTTGAAAGTGCTAAGAACCTGTGTTTTGTTCCACTTTTGGTGCGTTTCTTCTAAGAATTTTGTCGAATTGCTTATCGAGTTGTTATTTTTTTTTTTATTAAGTTGTATTTGTTTTTATTGTCAAGTTGTTGTTTTATTCATTGAGTTGTTTTACTCTATTTGTTATGTGTTGGTTGGTTTATTACCTGATTAAGCAGTTGCCAATACAATATATTCAATTTCCATCAAATCCATTTTTGTGAAAAGTGGTGCGATGCAATGAATGCTCAGAATGCAAAATACAACACTTTTTAAACAAAAAAGTTGTTTTCATTCCAATCATGGTTTCTTTTTACAAAAAGACTACAAGTTTTAAAGAAAATAAAACTACCTAAGGTTGTACAATGTGCTAACACTACTAAAAAAAAGAGAAAACCAAGCAAAAAACATCTGAATCGACGCCAGCCACCTTAGGGTCGAGAGGCCTCTTCGTCCTCTTCCTTGATGGAGCGGACTCGGAGCTATCACCATCGGCGCTGATATTTGAATCTGAGCCAGAGCCTGATCTAGAGCTGCCTTCGCTCCCCTCCTCAGAGCCCTCCTCAACATTGCCACCGCCCTCAGAACCCGAGCCGGTGCTGTCGCCTCTACTCTCAGATGACTCTAACTGTGGGCTCGCTGGCTCCTCGTCCTCATCTGTCTCATCATCATCAAGGATAGGCTCTGGTGGACCGCTCTCGTCATGAGTACGTCTAGCTCTGCCTTGGTTGTGCATCGGAGTCCCTCGTCTCTCTCTCTCCCTGCTGTCGGGGGAGGCACTGAAGGTCCTGCTACAGCTCCGCTGGGGCGCTCGATGGGGCTGGCATCTGAAAAAGGACCTAAAAAGGAGAATTTGTCAAATGCATCAGCTATGGTATATATAGGATGCAAAGATGAGTATAGTGTTGAATGCAGTGTGTGGGAGCAGTGTATCAATGCAATGTTCTTAATGTAATGTATTCAAATCAGTATGAAGCAGATTGTAGTTAAAATGCTAATGTATTAGCAGAAAATTTCATGAAGTGCAAACTGAAGGAAATTTATCAAAATCCTGTAGAGACTGAGTAGGTTCAGGCTCGTCTAAACCATCCCCATCAGAGAAGCCGCTAGCTCGAGAGCATGTCTGGTGTACTCTATGGATGCCTACAAATGTGTTGAGATGATCAGCGGTCTACAAAGCATAACTGAAATGAATTGAATTTGCAAAATGTATAGTGCATACCGGAGTCGGGTCTCGAACTCTGACAAGCTCGTGACCAGCTAGTGCAGGCTCAATGGGAATCTGATAAGTTTTCCATCTGGATCCCCAGTGGGTCAGTGTGGTAGGCAGCTCTAGCCACCCCGCCCTCTGCCTCACCTGAGAACCTCTCCTATCATGAGCTCGGGATGCCCTGGATCCTCCCGCTCTCTCTCCTGCAGCTGGAGCTCTGGCTCTCTCACCTCCACGGGCCCTAGTCAGAGGCGGCATGAGGTATGTCTGTATGAAGGCAGTGTAATCGCCCTCAAGCCTGAAGAAGTCGGCGTCCCAACCTCTAGTGAAGTCGATCATCTCCTGCATAGTGTACCTCTCTGTGACGCTCACGTATGTGGGAGGCAGCATCGGAACAACTGGCTCGGGCAAGCCGAGGCTTTGGTACAGGAATCGCTCCCCTAAGAACCATGCCTGACAAACTAGGCCCTCAAGCAAGATCCGAAATCGAGAAGCTACCCTAGCGCCCGCAAACTGATCTTTGACCCTATCAAGCATCACTGCCCATGGCTACTAGGTGATCTGCAAATAGTGAATATACAGGTTGGTAGCTGCCATCAGAGATGTAATATGAAGCAAAGCTAAAATAACTGTAAGGTTTGAGTTACCTCTACTGTAGTCACGACGTCGAAGAATCGACGAAAGAATGAGAATGACACTTGGGGCCTCCGCTGGCATCTCCTGTCATATCTGTTTGAGTATGGCACCGTGGGTGGTATCTCTACCACTAGCTCTGGGGAGAGCCTCGGAAAATAGGCATACACCCATAGCTGTAGAAGGTGGAAGGAGAACAGTAAGTATATATCAGATGAATACAGATAAAGCAGAAAGCAAACAGTGTGTGTAGTGTACAGATAAAGCAGAAAGCAGACAATATGTGTAGTGTACAGATAAAGCAGAAAGTAGATTGTGTGCAGTGTAGTGTACAGTGTGTGCAGTGTACAAATAAGGTAAAGTAGAAAGTAGATTGTGTGCTGCGCAGTGTACAATGTGTATAGTATACAGAAAATGCGAAACATAAATGTAAAGCAGAAGGGTAGGGCGTACCTCCCAGGCTCTCTACTAGCCTCCTAGAAGATGCCTGCTTCGGCGGGAGGTGGAGCTCAAGTATCTGTATAATGTGGCAAAGCCTGCACCGCCCCAGCAGTAGAATCAGACACAAGACAGGTCCTCCAGAGCACTCATGAGGTAGAGCCCGACGGTGTTTGCCCGGTCGGCGAACAGAGTAGTGCCAAACAAAAACATGAGGAAACCCCAGGCGTAGTACTCGGTCTCCTCGCGGGTCGTTGGCGTCGTCCCTCTGAAATGATCAGCGAACCATGTATATTGCACCATCCCTGATCGGGAGATGGGTGGGTGAATCCCCAGCAGGTAGATCTGAGCGACCCCCACTCGCCCATGTTAGTGTCGTATGGAATCGGATGACCCCCTACTCCTATGCCGGTTAAAGAAGTCAAAGGGAGTCATCGTCATCTCCCCTGCTGTAGAGAAGTGGAGGGAATCGGTGGTATCCCACCACCTCTCTACTAAAGTGCCCAATAAAGGTCAGCTCGCAGTGAGACGTGAGAGCCCATACGAAATGCGCCGAAGCTAGCCTCGTCGACGATGTGACAGACTGCGTCAAGAAGCTCCATATACCGCTCCCTCGCGGAGGTGGTCCCGTATCCTCGAAAAGCATGTGAATCCCTCTGTAAGCAAGACAAGCAAATGCAAGGCAGTGTAAGAAATACAGTGCAGAGGTATGTTCAGAACAAGCAGATGCAAGGCAGTGTAAGAAATACTGTGCACAAATGTGTTTAGGGCAAACAGATGAAAGGCAGTGTGAGCTACACAAGGAATGCATCCTACATTGCGGCAAAAAAAAGAGAAAATGTATACCTCAGAGGCATCGTGGGATAAATGTGACCCTGGCTCGCATAGCAGGAGGTCCTCCAGTGCACCTCGCGCAATCCCCCTGAACTGGCGGATCCTATCGGGAGGTAGCACGTGTACCTCGGGATGGTATGTCGCTGGGTCGAACGGTCGAATACTGAGCGGCAATGGCTCGAACTCTGGATCCATGTCCATCCCCGGAGGAGCTCCGTCGTGTGGGATGTCGTCCGCCATCTCGAGAAAGGATGAGAGAATGGTCTAAAATGTGGAAAATGGGCGGGAATGCCAACAAAAAGTCAACTCCGAGGGGGGAAAAATGGAAGAAAAGGTGAAGGCTTGGAAGAGGGCACTGAAATCAAGGGCGACTCAAGGGAAACAAACCCCGAGTGATGGAAGTCAGGAAGGAAACACCTAACGCAACTTTCAATCGGTTCAACGTATTGTAAACTATGAGGGTTTATCGAATCAAATGTTTTTGAGGTGTTGGAAAATGCGTTTGAAGCTCGGATCGGAAGGGGAAAATGGTCTAGAGCAAAAGAGGAAGTGTTTTTCGGCAAGGGAGAATTGAAGAAATAGGGTTTGAAGCCCTATATTTAAAGACCCGGGGTGAAATGTCAAAATTGCCCCGAATTTGTCATTAGTGGCCGACTGGCCACATTTGTGGCCGATGGCATTATTTTGTGGCCGATGGGTGGTCGGTGGCTTCCCAAAGTGGCCAACAGGCCTCTGGTGCTCTTCTTACATTTTTTTTTTTTTTTGTTGTGCCTTGATCCCTCAAGAAAGTTCAAGGGAAGTGCATTTTTAAGCTCAAATGGCCTCTGCGGAAGCTCCGAACCGTGTTTTCAGTGTGTGATGCCCGACATGAACGAGATGTATCCTTTTGAAATACATTGTAACTCCTCTGAGAGGTAAATCGGAGTTTACAACATGAATTAGTCTTGTTAAGACGCGCATTTCTTTATTCAATGTTTTGTATTGAACATGCTATTGATGTTGCATTGAATGTGCATTGTTATTGTGCACAGAATATGTATGCTACGTTGCATTGCATTACACATGTTCTCATGTTTGCATAAAATATGCATGCTCGCATGGCATTACATTGTATATGCTCTCACATTCGCATGAGAATGTTTGTGTCTGTTGTATAGAGCATAAGTTTGTTAGTATGGCATTGAATATGCATCTCGACGTTGCACGGAGCATACCACAATTTTCGTTGCATAGAATATGCACTTCTCATTTGCATATAGCATGCATTTGTTAATCTTGCATAGAGCATGCATTTGTCACCATTGCATGGAATATGCACTAACCACGCTTCCATAGAATATACGCTTCTCACATTCGCATAGAACATGTTGTCAATCTTGCATGGAACATGCATTCCTATCTTGCTGTATTTGTTAAGTCTCTTTCTTGTGCAGACGATATTGTATGTACGATTCATTCAAAGTTGGTGCAGCCAGACGATATTGTATGTACGGTTCATTCAAAGTTGGTGCAGCCAGACGATATTGTATGTACAGTTCATTCAGAGGGATTCTGGGTAAGATCATTCCTATCCTTTGAACACCTTGTTGGTCAGAAACACTCGGGTACGCCCGGTGTTTACACCACTCCTTGGCTTTGGTTAGAAACATTCGGGTACGCCCGGTGCTTACACCACCTCCCTTGTTTTGGTTAGAAACACTCGGGTACGCCCGGCATTTACACCATTCCACCCCTTTGGTTAGAAACATTCGGGTACGCCCGGTGTTTACACCACCTACCTTGCTTTGGTTAGAAACATTGGGACGTGTGTTCGATGTTTATACCATTCTCCAGGTAGAAGTGTTGGGAGCGTATTCCGACGCTTATTCCCCATTGGTTAGAAACATTGGGTTGTGTGCCCAATGTTTATAGCACCCCTTTGGTTAAAAGCGTTTAGGACGTGTGTCCGATGCTTATACCTTCTTTGGTTAGAAACATTGGGTCGGTGGCCAACGTTTATACCACCCTCCCGGTTAGAAGCATTTGGGACGTGTGTCTGACGCTTATACCCCTCTATTTTGGTTAGAAACATTGGAATGTGCTCTGATGTTTATACCACCCGCCGTTGTATGCACCTCTCTCTTTTCCTTCTCGCGCGCGTCGCATTAGGATGCTTTGGTTAAATGCATCTAGACGGATTCCAATGCTTATACCACATTTGTTTTAGTTGCATAATATTTGGAAGTGTTTCATTTGTTATCACTACTTCTCTCCTCGCGTGTGCCATGCGTTGGAATCTTGTTTGTCGCCTCGGGCACGCCCGACGGTTGTTGTTCTTTGCCTTTCTTGCATCATGCGTAGTTAAGCCTGCATAATTTTCTTACATCCTTTCTGCATGAAGTGTGGTTTGGTTCGTGTTAACTTGCTTGTGTACGAGTTTGCTATAACGTTTCTTTGTATAACATTTGCATCTAGATGTTTCGTTATAGTCTTATTGCATGATCATAAGTTATGTTCTGCATTGTGCATATTGTTTGCATCTTGTCCAAGAACTACGCTGGTTTGATTCCTTGCAAAGGGATACGTAGGCAACCTATGGGCGCAACCGTTCTTTGTTTTTGTTTGCTTGTTTGTCTAAGTCTTCAGCCTTGTCAAAAATGGGTCGTCTCTAGGCTTTGATATTCACTCCCGTCATTTCATGACTTCCGAGTTCTGTCAAAGAGGGGCAACTGTAGACACCTCATTTTTGACCGTCCTCAAGACTTGGACATCATTTTTGAACACCCGATGATTGTGCTTGCTCGTGTTCGTTTTGAGTTCCTGAAGGTCTCGGCTGAGCGCCTTGCCTTGGAGCTTCTAATGTTGTCTGTTTTGTGCTTGGTTGTGGGCCAAGAGCTTGTTGCTTCACTTCTGGAGGAAAGGGGTGACCTGTCGGCCATCCCCTTAGCCAGCCGGCCATGACTTGTGCTTGCCGGCCACCAGTGGTGGCCGGCCGACTATGTTGATGGCCGGTCGGCCACTAATGATGGCCAGCGGCCATTTTTCTCCTTTTTCAGATATTTATTTGCTAGCTGTGCCAGCTATTGTTCACTGATGCTCATCTCCATACACGTGTGTGAAAGGATGAAGGCAAGCCTTTGGCTTGATTTTCTATATAATGGGGGGTCTCTCCCCCATTTTAGGGGTTAAAAAAAATTTGTGAGAAAATTTCCTCTCTCTCTCTCTCTCTCTCTCTCCCTATTTTGTGCTTGAAAGTGAGAATTCTCTACACTCTTGCAAAGAGACCCTTAACCAAACATCTTCATCTTGGAGCTGAGGTTCTTTGAGGCTTATTTGGAGCTCCTAAAGTTAGTTTGAGCTGGAATTTGGACATGTTTAGTGATGTGCTTCAAAGGTATAAGATCTTACCTTGTAAGCTTTGTTTTAGTTGCTTGCTTTGCCATCTTCTTACACTATTTTTGGCCTGGTTTTCAACTACAAAAAACTCTGATTTTTAGGCCTTAACATGTTGGTTTGAGCCTATTTTGTGTTAAGGGGTTGTCTCTCCCTTTTATTCCTTTGTTTGTGAAGCTTCTTACATCATCTTTTAACATATTAAAGTCAAACTTTTTGGCCCTTTAAACCACTTAATTCCAAGGAAATTTCAATGGTAAAAACTTGGTTTTGAGGTCCGAAATAGGAGGGGGTGGCCTCCCCTCCTTGTGTCTTGTTTGTAAGTGTAGATAGCCTAACATGTGAGCATGTTTTTCTACCTTTTTGTGACTTGATCTCATCATGTTTTTGCTACTGATTTGGCATGCTTTCGCTCTATTTTAGGCTGCTTTGATCATATGAGCCTTGTCTTGCATGGTTGTATTGCAAATGCCTTCACTAGCTTAGTGTTTTAAGGCCTCTAACATGTTTTTGTTGAGATGATTGCATGTTGTAGCATCATTTAACATATCATTTTAGTGTATATAGCTCTATCACACTCTCACTTATTTCACTCTTTCATTGCTTTTGGGAGTTGTGTCTTGAGTCTTGTGTGTAGCCTAACATGCGAGCATGTTTTTCTAGCCTTTCATGCTTCAATTTCAGCTTGTTTTAGCCACTGTTTTGCATGTTTTAGCTCTACCCAGAGCTGGTTTGGTCATTTGAGCTTTGTGTTGCATGCTTATAGTGTTGTGCTCTTCACTAGTTTGATGCTTTTAGGCTTTTAGCATGTCTTGCATGTGTTGCTTGCATGATTTAGTCTCTTTTTGCATGCCATATCAGCACTGAAAAGTCTGCAACCTCCCCCTATTCTTCACTTTTCAATTTGTTTTGAAAGTGGCCTTAAGCCCCTTGATCGGCTTGAGTGTGGAATTGAGGATCTCATGCCTAATGGTTTTAATCCTCCCTTGAGGGTTTCTACTAACCAACAGCATGAGGCCTTTTTCATGCTCAAGGCACTTGTGGCTTAGGCCCTATTTCCAATTAGAGGACTTTCACTTTAGACTTAATCGGTTAAAGGACTAATTGGTAATCTAAAATGAGTAAATAAAACACGACAAGTAAAACTTGAGCAAGTTAAGCATGTTATGTTGCATTGCATGTGTTTGGATCAGAGGTTAATCCAAACACAAGAAATGAGGGATGTTTCATACTCAAAGTGATGAAACGTGTCACATTTCTTGGTCGCCGCCACCCTTTATCATGCATGATAGGGTGGTGGTCCTTTGAGTCATATTTGTGCATTCATTGACTTGTACAAGCTTGACTCTTTGGCCATCATGCATTTAAAATGCTTGGTTGATGGCTTGAGATCCAAGAATTACACTCCTTTGAGCTTGAGAAATGATAAGGAGCGTAATAGTACATATATTGTTTGAGAATACACTGCTTTGCCTTTGTTTGCTCTCTATTTTAGCAAAAAGGAGAATTCCAGAGAAAGGGTGGCCGATCGGCCACTGGTGGTGGCCGACAGCCACAAACAGTGGCCGACTAGCCAGTAGTAGTAGCCGACAGCCACCTATGGTAGCCGACCGGCATCAGTGGAAAAGTTGTTCAAAATGTTCTTGCGTTGGGGCTGAAGCAGTCTGAAAATTGGTGCAATGTTTAGAAATCAAGGCAAAGTGCGAACAGAGGCATCCAAAGGCAAGGCAGTGCATTTTCAGAGGGAAGCCAACTGAGCACGCATACATCCCTCGCCCTCAAGGCCATTTAAGTGTTTCAATTAGTTAGCATAGCTAATTATTCGATTCAAGTTTTGTAACATCTTAATTAGCTTAGCATATCTAGTTATTCAATTGTGTTGTAATAATTAATTAGCTAGAATAGTTAATTAGTTCGTTTTGTAATAATTAGCATAGCTTAGTGTAGCCTAGCTTATTTATTCGAACCCTCCTTTGCGAGGGCGCAATGTTGTAATAAGCGTGCGTGTGTGCGTGTGTGCATGCGTGTGTGTATGTCTTCTAACCCCACATCTTTCTCCTTTTTATTTATCCGCTTTTGATGGTTCGATTAGGGCATATTTTGATTAGCATACCTTATGCTTGCATGTTTGCATCATTCATTTGTCCTGCATGCACCGAGACTCGGCCCATCATTCAAACTGCATTGTTATTTCAAATAACACTTCTTTGAATACGTGTTTATCGCATGCTATCAAAATGTTGCAATCATGTGCCATATTGGTAGCCGAGCCTATTAATTTCATTATTGTATGTGTTGCATTAGGCATTTTGTATAGTTAGGATCATGCATATTCGTAACTAGTTTTTGTTTTGGCTTGGAGTACTCGGTGAGTTTTATGCTTTAGCATACTTGCATGAGTGCGATTGCCATATTGCCATGTTTCGCATGCTTGCCATGAGGCTATTTGCTTAAATGCTAAACTACATGAATGCCTGTGGATGAAGCCTTTGTTGCTTGAATTGGAACAATTCAACGAATGAATGTTTTAAGCCCACTTTGCGAAATGGCAAATCATGTTTTAAGCCCATCTTGTTTGATGGCAAATCCATGCTTTAGCCCACTTGAGGGTGGAAAATTCAAACCATTTTCGAAAGCAAACATGAGTTGAATCCGTTCCAAGTCTTGCGACTTAGTCTATACTTGTGTGTGCGTCACATAGTAAGGTTAGCTAATAATCAAAAAGAACACATGAGGTTTATAAAACAACATATCATGATTAGTAGAGGCCGATCTTTTGATCGGGTGAGCGGGGGTGCTCATTTCAGGACCTTTCCCTCTCATACCCAAGTTCCCGAGCCGAGGCAACTTTAGGTGATGACGGACACGTGGCCTTTGGCATGAGTTAGGGTTTCCTAAATTTCCCCAAAATAAAATATTTAGGTGGCGACTCTGTAATCTGGCAAAGTAGTCCAGTTTTGGCATTATTTGATTTAAAATCTAATTTTCCAAAACGATTTGCTGGATTGGACTCTTTGGTGCTTATCAGTCTCACATTACACTTTGTGAGATTAGATTCATAACCGTGATAGGAGTCCAAACTGTAGGACCAATTTGAGCTCTCCGAAAGGGGCGCGAAGAAAGTCGAGTCTACAGCTGCATTTACTAGTTTGTTGAGGTTTGCACCGGAACTCATGGCGACTGCGGAGCGCTATTTTTTCAAGTTTGAGAAGAGATTGAGGACCGAGCTCATGTTCAAAGTGGTCGGGTTAATGATTAGACATTATAGACGCCTTGTGGAGGCAACAGCTCATCTTGAGACCGTGATGCAGATGGAGGAGAAGCGGATGGGGGGCTTCAGGAGGAGTCAGGATGTTCAGGGGGATAGTATGAGGTAAAAGGGTTCTAATCCACAGCAATCCAAGGGAGCACAGTTGAGGTCCACTTTTCCAGTGTCGAGTTCGGGTTCTGGAGAGGTGATCAGGGAGATTTCACTTGCTTTAAGTATGGCTAGTTGGGCCACAAGTCTCCAGCTTGCCCAAAGAGGGGAGGAGGGCAACGGTCTGCACCTGTAGACGTCCCCGAACGCCCCGGGAGGGTTAAGTCCCGTTCTGTTCATATTGGGGTCACTACAGTTCAAGGACTCAAATGTCACGGTTCTTAATCTTGAACCAAAGAGTCCAAATCCGGCAAATCATTTTGAAAATAGATTTTTTTTGAAAGAAGTGCCAAACATGGACTGCTTTGCCAGATAACAGAGTCGCCACCTAAATGTTTTTATTAAAATGGGAAATTTAGGAAACCCTGACTCGGTGCCAAAGGCCACGTGTCCGTCATCACCAAAGTTGGCTCGGGAACTTGGGTACGATTGGGGAAGGTCACATCGTGAGCACCCCCGCTCGCCCGGTCAAAGACCGGCCTCTACTAACCATGATATCTGTTTTTGAAAACATTGTATGTTCTTATTCCGGTTATTAGCCTAGGTTACTATGTGATGCTCGCAGCAAACAAGTATAGACTGAGTCGCCTGAATTGGAACAAAACATTTCATGTTTGTTTATTTGAAAATGGTTTGATGGTGCTACCCGCAAGTAGGCTAAGACGCGGATTTGCCACCCTCAGGTGGGCTTAGGAAAACATGATTTTGCCACTATCTAGTGGGCTTAAAACAAACATTTAATGAATTGTCCAATCCAAGCAACACAACCTCCACCCACAGGCATTCAAGGCAGTTATATCACATAAGCATATAGCCTCATGGTAAGCATGCTATTCATGGCAACACTCACACGCATGCAAGGATGCTAAAGCATAAGTACTTATCGAGTACTCCAAGCCAAAACAGAAAACTTATTAGAAATCATGCATGATCCTAGTTATACAGAAATGCCTAATGCAACGCATGCAATAATGCAACTATAGCAGGCTCGGCTATTCTAAACATGGTATATGGAATGCTACAACTAACATGTATTCAATTCGGAATTGAAATACAAATGCAGTTTGTATGATGTGCCGAGCCCGATGCGTGCAAAACAGATGAATGATGCAAACATGCTATCATACTGTATGCTGATTGAAATATGCCCTAATCTAACCATCGTAAGCGGGTAAATAAAAGGGAAGAAAGACGTGGGGTTGGAAGACATACATCACACTCACCCACACTTATTACAATTATGCCCTCGCGCAGAGGGTCCAAATAAATAATACAGTCCGAATACAGTCCGAATAACAGTCCGAATAAATATACAGATTCTTAATTAATTAAACTAAGAAAGCTTTAAAATTGGCTTGCAAGCCAGGCGCTGCCTTGCTTCGTTCCGGATAATGAAATGATGTATGCTGGGCTGCCTTGCGCGGAAATCCACTGGGATGCCCAATTTAGCCTCTGTTTGCAATGTTTCTCGAAATGCGCGCCAGACTCCGAAAAGTTGCTGATTTCTCACTTTGCTGCAACAGAGAGCAGGAAAAGGGCATAGCAATGTATTTCACAAATATATGCATGCCTCGATCCTCGTGCCACCAATTACGCATAACGATGCATGATGGCCGAGGAATCGGATTGCACAACTTAATATAGGGTGCAATGCAGATGAATGCTACAACAAAACCTAACTCCATCATGGGTAATCCGGAGTGTCAGTGACTGGGGAATTGAGACTCGTTCCGTCACTCGGAGTACGAAACGCGCCTCGTTTCCCGTGCCCGGGCTAACTCCTATCCCGAACACGATGCAATATGCATGATATGCATGAATGCAACTAAAATACAATCCTAGCATGCACAATGCTATGAAAATGAGATGCCTCGAAATGCGCGCACGCGGGTGCGCAAACCGAGGCAATGATCCTAAGGCATGAAATGACATACGAAATGCGAAATGAACTTATACCAACATGAGAGGGCCTCAGCCACACTCACATAAGAGGCCGTCGGATAAAAATGAAGTCCCTCGAAATGCGTGCCCGCGGGCGCGCAAACCGAGGCGATACATTAAAGCATGAAATGACATGAAATATGATATACAATGAGGCTAAAATGAAATGCCTCGAAGTGCGTGCCCACGGGCACGCAAACTGAGAAAATGGCATACGGAATGCAATGATGCGAATAATGGCATACAGAATGCAGAATGGACTTATACCAACATGAGAGGACCTCAGCCACTCTCACACGGGAGGCCGTCGGATAAAAAAAGAAGTGCCTCGAAATGGGTGCCCGTGGGCGCGCAAACCGAGGCGATGCATTAAAGCATGAAATGACATACACGATGCAAATTGGGCTTATACCAACATGAGAGGGCCTCAGCCACACTCACACGGGAGGCCGTTGGATAAAAAGAAGATGTGCCTCGAAATGTGTGCCCACGGGCGCGCAAACCGAGGTGATGCAGTAAAGCACGAAGTGTAGCATATGGCATATGGAAAATGTAAATTTCAGCAGCCAAAATGATGCAAAAACAGCCCCCGAATTATGACAAAATTACACCCGATGCCCGAAATGCGATGTAATGCACCCGAAATGGCCTACAGCTCTACTAAACATACATAATTGACACATGACATGTAAAACAGTAGCAAGGCAGCCCCTAAAATAACATTTTTTCAGTACAAAGTAAGGCTAAACAACAACCACAAGTATGGCAAAATTAGCATGCAAAAATGGGAAAAAAGAGGGGAATTACAAAGCAAGTATTATATACAATGCTCAAACCAAAAAAAACAGTTCTACAACATTAAAGAGGACCAAAAATATGCACATTTACAGTAGATGACATCCCTCAATTCAGTATGTAGATATGCTAAACATAGCATGCAAAATAATGAGCCAACAAAGGCTATAACATGAGGTACCACAAGCATGCATCAAACAACCTTGGACCCTTAACAAAACATGAAGAATGGGTCATTTTAAGACTCTTTCCTAGCCTGATTAAGGCTCAAAACAGAAGCTAAGCAAGCCTAACAAAGCATGCAATTTTACGGAATCAAAGATGGTATTACAAGAAGTACCAAAAGCATGCACCAAATGGCCTAAGACCCTTAACAAAACATCATGAGAAGGCCAAAACAAGGCTCTTTCCTAGCCTGATGAAGGCTCAAATCAGAAGCTAGATAAGCTTAAAAAGGCATGCAAAGTGGGGCCAAGGAGAGATACGAAGGCAAGTGTAACATGGAGACCCCAAACCGAGTTGATCCCTTCTACAATAATGTAGAGGGACACAAAATAAGCTCAATCTCAGTTAATGACATGCTCAAAATCAGACTTCAAATAGGCTAAAGAAATCATGCAATTTTACGGTAAATTGGAAGAATTACAAAGCAAGTGCATGATAGAACCACCAAACATGGTTGAGCCCTTCTTCAATATTGAAGAGGGGCTCAAAATAAGCCCAATCACAGTTTACATCAGGCTCGAAAATGGATCACTCATAATCCAAACAAAGCATGCAAAATATTGGCATAAGAGGTGATATTGAAGAAAGAGCATGATAGAGGTACCAAACAAGGTTGAGCCCTTCTACAATGTTGTAGAGGGGCTCAAAATAAGCACAAAATCAGTAGGGGTCAGAGCCCAAAACAGTGAGCAAGTAGGGTAAAGAATTGAAGCAAAATTGTGCAAGAAAAAGGGAATTAGAGACTTACCCTTGAAGATCTAACTTTGGTTGCTTCTTAGCTTCAATTTGTTGCTTCTTAGCCTCTGGAAAGCACTCCTTTGCTGCTGAAATAGAGGTGGTGATGGTGAGGCTTAGGGTTGATGAACAAGTGGGCTAGAGACTTGAAGGTTTTTTGGAGCTTTTGAGGATGAAGATGGAGGTTTTGGAAGATGAAGTCTTGAGAAGAAAGTTTCTAACCCTAAAAAAGGAGCTATCCAGCCCCTTAAAATGGATCAAAAAGGGTGTAAAAGGGGAGGGAAATGCACCCAAGCTTTCCCTCCCAAAATATCCCCCGGAGGGCTGGGATATTTTGAAAAGCAGCTGGACAGCTGTAAAGGGTTGAAAAGCAGAAAGCTGGCCGGCCAGGTGAATTTCTTGAAGGTGGCCGGCCAGCCACCCCAACTGGTCGGCCAGCCACTCCCCCTGGCCGGCCGGCCATGCCCAAAAATGAAGTCAAGAATTGCTGGCCGACCACCATACCTTGGTGTCCTCCCAGGTGTGTAGAACAAGGTTCCAAGGTTGGAATTTGGCAACTCTGAAACAGGAGTCACAACATTGGACTTGAAGGAGAGGCTCAAAAATGAAAACCACAATTACTGGCCGACCACCACTTTTTGGTGTCCTCCCATGTGCCCTCATCACAAATATGTGGTTGTGGTTGGAAAAATGGGCCTAGGGTATTCAACATTAGCCCGGAAGTGAGAAAAATGGGCGCCGGAGGAGCGAAACTGGTTATCTGAGATAATTGCTGGCCTCCCACCCTCCAGTGATCTTCCTGGTGCTAAAACAGAGGTACCTGCCAAAATTGAACAAAAACTAATGCAAAATGAATGCTCGGGGGCCAAACCGCGAGGTTCGGGGCCCGAAAACCGGCTGTAAGCACCGAAAGTGGCATTCAGCCACGAAGTGGGTATCTGAGACCCCAGTGTTCCTCGTTATGATAAAACAGAGGCACTTGCCAAGAACCGGAGGAATCGGAGATGGTTGGGCGGTCCCGAACCGAGGCATACGGCCTGACGGCTCCGAAAATCGGGAACTGGGCTCCGAAATGGACAAAATGGCCTACGGCCACGAAAAGTAGCCCACGGCCACCGAGAGATGATCTACTAGACCTCTCCCTCCCCTCAGGAAGAAAACAGAGAAAAACCGAGTCTGGTTCGCAAACCGAGGCAAGGCACAGAAGAGGATTCAGAAGTCCGGAGGCAGGACGCACGACCGCGACTCTGAGACTTCCGAACGAGCACAGTATGCAACATCACCAAGCGCTCAATCGGTGACGTCTGAGTCTTAAGGTCGGTCAAAAATGGGGTGTCTACAGCACTGTCTGTGGCTTATTCTCAAAGCTAGAGCGAGGATAGAGGACCGCCGCTCACTTGTTATCAGTGTGGACAAGTAGGGCATATGAAGAGGTTTTGCCTATAGTTGGGTGCCACACCTAGTGTGTCTGGTTCGAGGCAGACATAGAGCCATCAGGCTGCACAGTCAGTTCAAGCCTCGAGGGCCAATCAAGGAGCCTCTTCAGCTCAGTCAGTGCATCAGGCTTATGCTTCAACGGGTGAGCAGATTGAGCAGAGACCTACAGGGCGTGTGTATGTTGTTACCGAGCCAAACATAGTACCAGTGCCTTCGGTAGTGAGAGTTACTTTCATGTTATGCAATTACATTGCTAATGTGTTAATTGATACGGGTACATCCCATTAATTTATCTCGTCTGCATTTGCATCGGCTTTGGGGTTAAAGTTTGCTCGGTTAGCATCTCCTCTCAGTGTAGAGTCACCTATTGATGGTGAGATTGTTTTGGAGTAGGGGTGTCAGGGTTATGACATAGAGGTTGCCGACTACCGACTTCTTTTTGCATTTGTGTTGATTGACATGTTGAGCTTTGATGCTATATTGGGTATGGACTGGTTGTCATCGTATCGGGCTATCATAGATTGTTATCGTCAGAGGGTTACTGTATGTACCTTGAGCGGTGATTGCTTTTATTTCATGGGGGACAGAGCCGATAGTCTTATCACTAGTTTATGATTCGCGTGGTCAGAGTGAGCTTAGGCGTTCCTCTTGCAAACTTCATGGGTAGTAAGTGTGACGTGGTCCGAGTTGAATTGCCAAGGGTAGTTTGTGAATACCCGGATGTTTTTCCCAAAGATCTTACTAGTTTACCATCTCACCGAGAGATTGAATTCTCTATTGATTCAGTGCCTAGCACGGCACCGATTTCTTTGGCACCATATAGAATTTCATCCACTGAGTTGAGTGAGTGGAAGATTCAACTCCAAGAATTGTAAGATAAGGGTTTTATCTGCCCTAGTACTTTACATTGAGGAGCACCGATTCTCTTTGCCAAAAAGAAAGATGGTGCATTGTAACTTTGTATTAATTACCGGAAGTTGAACTAGGTAACTATTAAGAATAAGTACCCAATGCCTCGTATAGATGATTTGTTTGATCAGTTGAAGGGGTCTTGTTACTTTTCCAAGATAGACCTAAGATCGGGTTATCACTAGTTTAGAGTAAGGGAGGAAGATATCTAGAAAATGGCATTCCGTACACGGTCTGGCCATTATAAGTTCCTAGTGATGCCTTTCGGGCTAACCAATGCACCAGCCGTGTTCATGGACTTGATGAACCAAATTTTTCGTGAGTTCTTAGACCGCTTTGTAGTCGTCTTTGTGGACGACATCTTGATTTACTCACCCTCTGAGGAGGAGCACAAGGAACACCTGCAAATGGTACTTGAGTTGCTTAGAGCCCACAAACTGTATGCTAAGTTCAGAAAATGTGAATTCTAGTTAGGAAAAGTGAAATTCTTAGGGAGGAGTGATTGTAGATTCATCAAAGATATAGGTAGTGCAAGATTGGGAACAACCTATGAATGCTTTTGGGATCCATAGTTTCTTGGGGTTGGCCGGGTATTACCGTTGGTTTGTGAAAGATTTCTCTAGATTAGCCTCACCATTGACTAAACTAACGAGGAAAGGAATTAAGTTTGTGTGGGGTTAGATTTATGACAAGTCTTTTCAAGAGCTTAAGGTAAGACTTACCACTACTCCAGTATTGATTATTCCGGAGAGGGGTTTGGGCTATTTGGTGTATTGTGATGCTTCACGGGAAGGTTTGGGTTGTGTGCTGATGCAAGAAGGGAAGGTAGTAGCCTATGGCTTGCGGCAATTTAAAATGCATGAGAGGAATTACCCTACTCATGACATAGAGTTAGTGGCAGTGATCTTTGCCTTAAAGATTTGGAGGCATTACCTGTATGGTGAAAAGTTTGAAGTGTTTTCTGATCATAAGAGTCTGAAATATCTATTTATATAGAAAGACTTGAAATGAGGCAGGGAAGGTGTATGGAGTTTATAAAGACTATGATTTTGAGTTACATTATCATCCGAGGAAGGCCAATGTTATGGCCAATGCCTTGAGTATGAAATCTATTAGCAGTGTAGCTTGTATTGCCATCCAGGAATAGGAGATGTTGGGTGCTATTGATGAGTTTGACTTGCCTCTTGGCATGTGCGTTGAGTCCATAGCCTTGTTTTTGGCAGTTGCACAACCTACACTTGTAAATCGAGTGATAGAAGCACAGAAGAGTGATCTTGAGGTAAAAACCCTCAAAGAAAAGATCTCTAATGGGAAGGTAGAGAAAGGCTTGAAAGTGCATCCTGATACGAATGTTAAATACCGTAACCGTCTTTTCGTACCGAAGTCTTGTCGAGAGGAAGTACTCCGAGAGTTTTACGATTCATTCCTTGCGGTGCATCTAGGAGGCACAAAGATGTATCATGACCTTAGTCGCCAGTTTTGGTGGAGGGGAATGAAGAAGGATGTGGCTGTGTTTGTATCAAAGTGCCTTGTCAACAAGTGAAGCCCGAACATCAATGACCAACGGGTTTGTTACAACCCTTGCTATAGCCGAGTGGAAGTGGGAGCATGTCACGATGGATTTTTTTATGGGTCTTCCTAGGACTCAACGGGGTAGTGATACGATTTGGTTGGTAGTTGACCGGTTAACCAAGTCGGCGCACTTTGTACCTATGCGCGTGAGCGACTCGGTAGATTATCTAGCCGACCTTTATATTAGGGACATAGTGAGACTTCATGGATCCCCAGTAACGATTCTTTTGGATAGAGATCCGCGTTTTATGGCTCGTTTGTGGCAAAGCCTACAGAATGCCTTGGGCACAAGATTGACTTTTTGCATTGCGTATCATCCTCAGACTGACGGCAGTCCGAGCATACTATTCAGATCCTTGAGAATATGCTTCAGGGTTGTGTTCTTGACTTTAAGGGGTTGTGGAAGATTTATTTGCTCTTAGTGGAGTTTGCCTATAATAATAGCTTCCATCAAGTATTGGCATGACACCATTTCAGGCCTTGTATTGCCGACCATGTAGATCCCCTATGTGTTGGGCCAAGGTGGGTGATGCACCAATGTTGGGTCCAGAGTTAGTCCGGGAAACGATGAAGAAAGTTGCACTTATCTATAAGAGATTGGTTACAGCCCAAAGTTGCTAGAAAAGTTATGTTGACCATAGGAGGAGACCTCTGTCTTTTGAGGTAGAAGATCATGTCTTCTTAAAGATATCGCTTAGGCAATGTTTGATGAGGTTTCGGAAGAGTGGGAAGTTGTCCCCTAGATTCATTGGACCTTTTGAGATCCTTGAGTGGATTGGAGAGGTAGCTTATCGCTTGGTGTAGACACCCCATTTTGACCAGCCCTAAGACTTGGGCGCTTTCGTTAGATCACCCTATGATGAATAACAAGAATGTGGTTTTCTCACAAAATCCTCTACAAGAAAAATAGAATTTGGTTTTCCCTCAAAAAAACCTTACGTCTCATTTTGGACAAACTATTTTAGACCTTAAAATCCTCTTTTCAAAATATTTTTCTAAATGTTTGTATAATGTTCCGAGGCTCCCATTTCGATTAAAATATTGCACTTTCAGTAAACTAACTAAGGACAAAGTGGAAATAAATGGAAAAGATGTGAACTCTTTGAAAAACATTTAAAAACATCTTCTTTATAGGT
Source organism: Camellia japonica (assembly GCA_030407325.1). Lineage (NCBI taxonomy): Eukaryota > Viridiplantae > Streptophyta > Magnoliopsida > Ericales > Theaceae > Camellia > Camellia japonica. Next base: position 89,753,538 of record JAPPVO010000024.1, on the reverse strand, counting down.
TTGGAGTTGAAGGAAATAGGAGGGGATGGAAGAAAACTGGTTTAGGAAAATGATGAGCATCAAATCATTAAGAAAAAAATGAATAGCCTTCACAAAATTAGGCATATCTCTTTATAAACTTGGAATTTAGATGTGAGGCTACCAACATTGGAAACTAGACTTCTAGGGCTTCAAATTAGACTCAAGAATCACCTAAAACCGAGCCCGAATAAGGGAGATATGACTGTTTGAAGTCGGGCTTAAGAGCATATTTTGTTGACATGGCCCGAGACAACAGCAGCCCCATTTTTTTTTTTGGTTTTGGTTCAGTTAGGACACTGCATTAACCCATTTTCTGATCCATTCAAGTGCACCCACTCATCCTCCATTATCTCCACGCAATCTCCATTATCAAAAGAGGTTTTGGCCTTGTCATAAAGGATGAATCAAAAGCAATAAAGTCTTGATCATCATTATCATCCTTGTCATCCCCATCACCTTTGTCTTCCACCTTGTCCCCCATTCCTTGACTTGTTTATTCCTTCATGTCTTATATATTAAGATTGTATGTGGAAGAGGGAGAGGATGGAATGAGAAAAAAAATGATTCAAGAGAGTTAGAGAGAAAAGAGAGCAAAAGAGGAAAAATTATCTAATTGCAACCTTGAGCCAAAACACTTCCAAGCTTCCATAGCTACTGAAATTCCTCATTTCCATACACCAAACCACTCCAAAAATTCTGATATAACCAAAGATCAATTGCCTTGATCATAAGGAAGAGTGTTTAGTGATTGAAAGTGAGAAAAACTAGAGAGTTAGCCACTTTCCATACCATAAATTCCATAAACTCCATAATTTCGAATTTAGAATTTGAGAACACACTTCCTACACTTGAGGGTGATCCAAAGGGAGTTTGTGAACTAAGGAGTTCATCATTTCCTTGGAAGGTGAATTTCACAAACTTTTCATTTTCTTGCATTTCTTACTTATTTTGCTTTTTTTCTATGATTTCGTGTTATATTATATATTGTTGTAATCTAATTGAAAGTGGTGAGTTGAGACTCCCATATATATTGTTTTTATTTCTATTTTTGTTGTGGAAATCTTAGAAAACAGAGTTTGGCCGAGCCTATCGGGCTACCGGCTCATTAGTTGGCCGGGTAGCCACCTAAAAGTACACCATTGCGCCTACGACCTTCATGACCGTGCCCACAACCTCTAGGCAAAATTGGGCAGCCTTCCGACGTTAAGAAGATCAACCTCCAATGTTCTTTGGGGCGCTTGAAGCTACTATTTTCTTATGTTTATTTTATTTTGAGTGTTTTTTAGGATTTTTATATTGTGCTGTAATAATTATTTATCTCCCTCGGATTTGTAATATTTAAAGTGTTGTAATAATTTCCCATTCCCACTACTTATCTATCACATTCTTTAATCTCTTTCCTTGACTATACATATGTATATATCTTGCATGCCATGCATATCCATGTTTTTACATACATGATTCATGCCTAAATCTGGCTAAATTTACATGTTTATGTTTTAATTGATTATTACATGATTTTGTGCGCTATCGCATGTTTTGCAATGTTTCACATGTCATGTTTTAGAAGCCGGATCTTTAGAAGCATTCTTATGTATGTATTGCTTTAGGATTTTGTATATAAGATTATGCATATTTTATTAACTTTGTTTTGTAGCTGTTCGTGGGACATCGGTAAATATGTAAGTTGTTATGCTTTATCATCCCACTTGTACATAATTTTTCTTATTATGTTTAGCATCCTACCATGTGGCTATTTGCTTATGTGATATGTCTTTATGAATGCGGGTGGGTGGAGGTTGTGTCACTTAAATTGGAATTATATTGATTTTCATGTTTGTAATTCAAAACTCTTTCAAAAAAATACACGAACTCAAATTGTTCCAAGATGAATGACATAGTCCATACTTGTAGGCTTCACATAGTAAATCTTTAGGATCTATTAAATAAATCGAAATATGAACATATAAAGCGAATAAAACTCATATAATGGTTTCGTAGAGGCCGATCTTTGATCGGGTGAGCAGGGGTGCTCATTATTGACCCTCCCCTCTCATGCCTAAGGTTCCGAGCCAAGCATCTTTGGTTATGACAAACAGCGGCCTTGGCACGAGTCACGGGTTTCCTAATTTTCCCAAAACATTAGGTGGCGACTCTAAGATCTGGTGATGCAGTCCATTTCTGGCAAAGGTTTTGCAATAAAATGGATTTTCTATAGAAGTTGTCAAAACTTGACTCTCATCTATGTTTCACATTGCACTCGTGAGACTTGATCAAAGAGACTAAGGGCCCGAACTGTTTAACGTGCACAGGTACCCCCCAGGCATGTTATAGTTTTTGGCGACTCTGCTGGGGATTTTATGAAACCTTGACTCGAACTCCATGATATGACTTTTATTTTCAATTATATGTTTATTCCATTTCATGCATTGGTGCACTTAAAGTCTCTGTGTTTCCCAAATACTGGTGGGAGCATAGGCACACTTTTTGTGACAATACACCTATCTTTACGTTACTTTGGAGGCCTTGTGTTATAACCTTTTGAGATCTATCAAAAAGGTAACTCTGCTATCTAAGGCTATCAGTTCAAAGAGAGGCTATATTGACTCTTCTGATTTTATGGGATCTTCATTGGTTATGACCCAAAGGACTCTTTGATAATGTCACCTCGACTTCAACTCCTAAAGTAGAGCCAACCTTGTACATATAGTGAGTTGTAGTACCTTTCAAAATTAGGATAGGATGCTCTCCCATTTCTAAGTTGTATGATACTGCTTGTTTGAATAGTGAAACCCTATATCAATTCAAAGCTAGGACAGGGTAACCTTACCCCCTCATAAGTGTGTTTTGGCTCTCTTTACCAAGTATATGTTTTATAGTGAAACTGTACAGGAAAGTTCATATTCGTGGCACAGTTGGTATCAGTTTCTGGAGCAGAATTCAGTGTGGAGTACAGTCCTACGGCTTTGATCATATCTATTTTGATGGAATCTTAGCAGAGGCGCTATTCGATTTCTAATTGTTGATTTTTCTTTATTTCTTTTGGAAGGTAGTGTAAAACCATAGCTTCAGAAAGTTCTGATATCTCCCGAGTACTTTGGACCCATGTTGGAGGACTTTGTAAGGTTGGAGATCTTGTTCAAGGACAGCCAGTGCTTGCCTTACTGTCACCAGTTGTTGCAAGGTGAATAAGGATCAGACAAAGTTCACCGATTCATTTATTTTAACAATCACCCCTTAGCTCACCTATACTCAATTCACCTCGAACACAACCACCTACTCATAGAATAGCTCAGTATCCCTCATCAGACCTAGAGGACTTAATAATTCGTCCACGGCAGTCAGTTGACTCCCTCCAGCAAGACATGGCCCACCAAGCTGAGGTCACGACTAGGTTGCAACAACAACAGTTACAGCCAGCTACGACTTCTGCCTCGTATGCACCTAATGTGACTATCCCCATACTCGGCACTGCTACCAATGCTGCTATAGCTCAGGATCCACAAGGCGAGGGAGTTCCGGCTTTTTCCGTTCAAGCAAACCCAATCCCAACACAGACATCTAGAGCCCTAGTCTACCAAACTGAGGCACCTTTTGAATTCGAGGTTGACCCGACCATGCTCAAAGTCAACAAGCTAGAAAAATTGTTCAAAAAGGCACAGGGGGTCAAATCCATTCCGGATCTAGAGGATGGGTATACTGAATCTATAATTACTTTGCTAGAGTGATTCAAAATGCCGCATATTGACCGTTTCGATGGTGCCAGAGATCCAATGGTATATCTACGTCAGTTTTCTAATATCTTGCGACCGATGGGTTTGACCAGACTGCAGAACTTGTCGCTCTTTAGTTGAACCATGTCGGGTATGGCGGCCATCTGGTATGCTAACTTGGAGGACTTTGTGAAGCGGAACTAGGAGGAATTGGCCGAGTCTTTCATTGTTCAATACTCCTACAACATGCAGATCGAGGTCACAACTCGTAATCTTGAAGTAACGCGTCAGCAACCAAAGAAGGGTTTCTCAAAATTTGTAACTAGGTGGAGGGCCAAGGCATCGATGATGACCACCGAGCCTCAAAGAAAGACCAAATCATAATGGTTGTTCACAACCTTCATGGCAAGCTGCTGCAGAAAATGATTGTCCTCCCCTTATTTACCTTCAAGAAACTTCATGAAGTAGGGGTTCAGATTGAAGATGCAATGAAGTAGGAGATCATCACTGATGACAAGGAGTCGGCCAAGAGGCCTTTCGTTCGCAGTTCCAATGCTGCCGAGGGTAGCACAACTACGAGGCCGTCAGAAGTGAGTGTTGTTACCACAACCAAAATTGCCAACTCTTTTGCCAATGTGAGCCCACAAACTTCCAACCCTACCTGACCTCTAGGTAGAACTTTCAACCAACTCTACATGACCCTATCCAAAGCCATGCAAGTTCTAATCAAGAAGGAGCACCTAAAACCCCTAGAACCTCGACCACTTCCCGACCCTCTTTCACCACGATCCCAGCAAATACTATGATTTCAATCAACAACAGGGCCATGAAACTGACCGATGCTTCCACTTGCGTCATGAGATTCAAGATCTCATCGACAACAAAGTATTAGCTCCACCCCAAAAGCCAAATGTGACCACTAACCCACTCCCCAACCACAACCAAGTCCCCCACCCAGAAATATCCACCTCATCCACACACTACCACCCACCTTTGACCTAAGCGTATATATCACCCCCTCCCACCTACCAAAGCTGGTATTGTTCATCCCTAATAGCACAAACCTGTGCATGATGAACACATCCAACCCACAACCTGAGCCTCACAAATCTGTGGTGACAACATTTGAAGAAGATGAGGTTTTGACCTCAGAGGGAGGTGCCGATCTGTCATTGGGAATTCCTGGGGAGTCATCTGAGAGGGAGTATGACCCAAACCACTACATTGTTCCCATTACTCAAACCAGGCCTGAGGTAGTACTGTCGACCTCAGTGGACATTAATGTGGTTAGGGAAGACGGCCTAAGCCAAGGGTTGGATGATCTTGCGGATTGGAAGAAGATTTAGACAACCTACAATTCTTTGATGAATAGGACCAAAGCAATATGCAGATCGATTGGTTTGATCTGAGCCTATCGACTGACAACAAGGAATAGCTGAGTGATAAGTCTGACAAAGAAGAGGAAGCCGGAGTTAAATTAGAGGAAAAAAAGGTCATAGTAGCTGTGATAGCTAAGGAAGTCAAGGGAAAAAAGAAAGTGCCAGAGGGTAGTAGTACAGAAAAACAAACCCAAGAGCTGGGTGTTGTTGGAATTGCAGACACCAAACTGGACGCTGTGCTGGAGCAGTTTGAACAAGAGAGGATTCAAGATAGTTGGAAGACTGTAACATCTTGTCACCCTGAGAAGGATAATTGTACTGTGAAAGTGATACAAGTTGAGTCGGACAACTGTCTATCAACAGTCGAAGGTCAGTGGTAGGATGTATCTTGCCCACACAGGCGAAGACTGGGGAGACCATATCCCGGATAGTACCTGATATGCAGAGAAAATAGACCATCTAACTAGGAGTGGACAATATTTCAAACCTCCATATTTGGATAAGGACGAACCCTCAGGAAAAAACCAAGAAGTTGAGAAAGAGAATGAGAAGAAGCTGGAGGAGGAGCTAGTCCTGAAACAACTCAAAAAGATTCAGGCTCACATATCCATTTGGGGCCTTCTTATGGCTTTGCGAGTACACCGACAAGCAATATTGTCGGCGATGGGTAAAGTTAAATTGTCCATTGATACTACACCAGAGCAACTCGTTGGTCTGATCTTCCTAAGTAAAACCAAGCCTATGCTTACCTTCTCCGATAAAAAGCTACGCCGGAAGGATCGGCTCACAACATGCCACTGTACATATCTGTCGAGTGCAAAGGAAAGTGGGTTTCGGTGATTTTAGTGGACACCGACTCTATGATCAACGTCTGTCCTTCTCGCACTGCCTATGCGACAGGCCTGAAACTGACAAATTTCATCCCAATAGCCCAGGTGATCCGGGCATATGACAATACGAGCAGAGCAGTTAGGGGGACAATGAAAGTACAAGTCCAAATGGGCCCTTCTGAGAAATAGATTGAGTTCCATGTACTTAATGTGCCAACTACTTTTAACCTACTTCTAGGGAGGCCCTGGTTGCATTATATGAAGTTTGTGTCCTCCACCCTACATTAAATGCTGAAATACCCTCATGAAGGAGGGGTGGCCACTGTTTTTGGAAATTCATGTATACATTCACCACCAGAGGTAACTACACCACTATTGGAAATCAATCATAATGATGAGGATGTATTTTTTTTGGGATTCACTCTAGTAGAAGCCCAGGTAGTACTGACAATCTTAACCAAGGACGAAAGTATGTATGTTAGTGCTCAGTCCATTTATTTCATGAACAAGTTACAGCATATTCGAGGAATGGGGCTTAGAGGGAGCTGGAGAAAAGGTGTTGCGGTGCCAGCTGAGGTGCCACATAATCCACATGCCTTTGGGTTGGGATATGTGCCCACCAAAGAGGACTAGAGAAGAAAGGGAGAAAAATAAGAGAAAAGGCCAAGGCAAAAAGGGCCGGGAAGCACTATGAGCTGATTCATAGACCAATCTGGGGAACATTGAATGGGCGCTTTTTCAGAGAAGGAGAGGATTTCCCCTTCTGTAGCTTTCCTGAGCGTTTAGTGGATTCTTCAACGAAAAGGCGTTTCTTTGGTTTTGAAATCTTCTTTGACCACCAACTTCAAGGCAGTGATGAAGAGAGAGGTGATTCAAGTATCGAAGTTGGTCGGAGCAAAGATGACGATTCAGACAGCAATGAGGTTGAAGTAGGGGTAGCACTAACCAATTCTTGACAGATCATGAGACCAATTCGAAGACCTTAGGGGATATCTTTACTGTCTCTATGATCGAAGATGAACCGGTTATGGACTCCACCAATTGCATTATGGACGCGTCGAGGGCGCCATGCCTCACTTGGCAGCTAAATAAAGGCTTTATTTCCAGTTCTGAATCGAATGATGAACTGGAATCTGATTCCACCAAGTCTGTTGAGTCGAAATCAGATTCGAGTCAGTCTGGGGAGTTAGAGTCTAGCACTTCTGGGATTGGTAATCTGAATGCCAAGGTCCTGTCTATGTCCTCTTTCGCTTTCTCTTTTGAGTCTATTGAAACTGAGGAGCCAGAACTTTTGAATGAAAATGCTGCAGATTCTGTTTATTTCTATGTGCCGTTGATTTGTTGCATTGGCCAAGATTTTCAAAATTTTCATGAAAACGAAGAGGAAAAAATTCCTTAAGCTTTGAAAAACTTGATTGACCGAGATGAGGAAAGGCATGCTAAGCCTTGCATTGATGAAATCATTACAATTAATGTAGGCACTGAGGAGGTTCCCTGCTTAGTCCAGATTGGGTCCACGTTGTCTTCAGAGGAACACAAGCGTTTAATCGCTTTGTTAAAAGATTTCAAAGATGTTTCACGTGGTCCTACGAAGACATGCTTGGAGTCGATCCTGAGATTATACAGCACCGGATCCCTTTTGACCCCGAGGCCCAACCTGTCAACAAAAACTCTACAGGATTCATCCTGATTGCGCACTAAAGTTCAAAAAAGAGGTCACCAAGCAGATTGATGTCGAGTTTTTAATGGTATATTAATATCCAACTTGGTTGGCCAATATTGTTCCGGTTCCAAAGAAAGATGGCAGAATAGGGTTTGTGTCAACTTCTGGGATCTAAATAGGGCTAGCCCAAAAAATGACTTTCCATTGCCACACATCAACGAGTTGGTAGACGTCTCTGCCGGCCATGCATATCTATCATTCATGGATGGGTTTTATGGATATAACCAAATTTTGATGGTGCCTGAAGACAAAAAGAAGACTACATTCACTACACCATAGGGTATCTACTACTATAGGGTTATGCCGTTCGGGTTGAAAAACGTTAGGGCTACATATCAAAGAACTGTAACCACCATCTTGCACGACATGATCCATAACGAAGTCGTGGTGTGTGTGGATGACATGATTGTCAAGTCCAAAGAACGTGAAGGCCACTACACCGCGCTGGAAAAATTCTTTGAACTAATTAAGGAGTACAGACTGAGGTTGAACCCACAAAAGTGCACTTTTGGGGTGACTACAGGAAAAATGCTGGGATTTCTGATCACGCAGAGGGGAATTGAATTATATCCATCCAAGATCAAGGCCATCTTAGAAATGCCACCACCAAAGACTGAAAATGAGGTGCGCGACTTTCTGGGCAAAGTGTAATTCATAAGATGGTTTATCTCAAAATTAACCTTGACTTGTAAACCACTATTTGGTCTCTTGAAGAAGGGGAACAAGTTTCGATGGGATGATCGATGTCAGTTTACTTTCGAACAGATCAAGCAGTACCTTCAGAATCTGCCCGTATTGTCACCACCAGAACCGGGAAAGCCACTGATCATGTATCTATCGATAACAGAGACAACAATGGGGTGCATGCTAGCACAAGAATCAGAAGCTAAGGTGGAGAAGGCCATCTATTATCTCAGCAAGATGTTGGACTACGAGACCCATTACACTCCTCTGGAGAAGGCTTGCCTAGCTTTGGTTAGGGCCACTAGGAAGTTGAGACACTACTTGTTAGCTCACTTTGTAATTCTAGTTTCGAGATTGGACCTCATCAAATATCTCTTTGAGAAACTGGCACTTATGGGTAGGCTAGCTCATTGGTTGCTTCTTCTCTCCGAGTTTGACCTCAAGTACGTCACTCGCAAGTCCGTCAAAGGGAGAGTATTAGCGCAATTTTTGGCAGACCACCCAATGGAAGGAGATGAAACAGTAGACTATATGTTCCCAGATGAGGAGATTCTGCAGGTAGAAGATGAAGTATGGACAATGTACTTTGACAGAGCAACTAACCAATATGGTTATCGGTTAGGTGTATTGCTTATAGCACCCGATGATTCCCATATACCCCTAGTTTTCAAACTTCGATTCAGAGTATCCAACAATGAAGCAGAGTACGAGACGTGTATCGTTGGATTGGAAGTTGCCCTAGAACTAGGGGCAATAAGGTTAGACATCATTGGAGACTCAAATCTGGTTGTTTCTTAAGCGAATGGAGGTTGGAAGGTCAAAGAAGAGAAAATGAAGTTTTATCATCTGACCTTGGACATTCTAATTTGAGGTTTGAAAAACTAACATTCACACATTTGCTAAGAGAGAACAATTGGTTTGCTGATATGCTGGCAACTCTATCCTCCATGGTAGACATATTGCTCGGAATTAAGATGCGTATAATCATCATTGAACAGAAGTGTGAATGTTAGTTTGGAACTTTCTGGAGAAGGATGCATATCCACCAGGGGCAAATGCCAAGGATAAATAGGGAATACGGCATTTGGTCGTTCAGTTCATCATTTGCAGAGATAAGTTGTACAAGAGAGGCCATCTGGGAATGTACAAGCTCTGCGTCAGAGAAGAGGAGTCGAAACGTCTCATGGAGGCCATCCACCAAGGAGAATGTGGAGCACACATGAATGGTGTGATGCTAGCTAGGAAGATCCTCAGGCAGGGCTATTATTGGTCAACCATGGAGAAGGATTGTATCAACTTTGTTCGGCAATGCCACAAATGTCAAATTCATGTTAATCGCACGAACATCCCTCTGTCAAAGCTCTACAACATGACTTCGCCATGGCCTTTTTCAGTCTGGGGAATTGACGTCATCGGGGTAGTCTCGCCAAAGGGTTCAAATGGACATGAGTTCATCTTAGTGGCGATCGACTATTTTACCAAATGGGTAGAAGCTCAGTCTTATTCTATGTTGAAGGCATCAAATGTAGCCAAGTTCATCAGGAACAACATCATCTCCAGGTATGAGGTGCCAAATGAGATTATATCGGATAATGGCTCGTACTTCAAGAAAGAAGTGATGGATTTGCTCGAGAAATGCAATGTGGCTTTTCACAAGTCATCAACATACAGACCACAGACCAATGGAGCCATTGAGGCAGCCAACAAGAATGTCAAGAACATCCTGCGAAAGATGGTGGGAACCTACAAGGATTGGCCAGATAAACTGCCTTTCACACGTTGGGGTTATAGAACATCGATTCGAACATCCGCAGTGGCTACCCCCTATTCTCTAGTATATGTGATGGAAGTTGTTTTGCCAATCGAGATTGAAGTATCATCGTTGAAGATCATGGCCGAGTGTCAGATAACATAGGTGAACTGGCAGCAGAACTGATTCGAAGAATTGATGTTGTTTGACGAGAGAAGGTTGAAGGCGTTATATCACATCCAAGGATATCAGTGCAAAATTGCCAGGGCCTTCAACAAGAAAGCCCTCAAAGAAGGAGATATGGTGCTGAAGGACAACCGAGCCCCCATCCATGACCCTAGGGGCAAGTTTAGACCCAATTGGACTGGTCCTTACATCATTAAGTCTATTTGGTCAGGAGGAGCAATTATCCTTATGGATTTGGATGGTTTGGAGTTCTCACAGCTGATCAATATGGACAAGTTGAAATACTATCCCTGAGAGGTCGCTAGGCCAAAAATTCGAAAGGGTGGCCTAGGCAAAAGTTAGAGCATGAAAAATTGGAAATAAAGAAAAATAGAGCTTGCAAGGTTGAAAACCCGAAGGGTGGCTTTGGCAAAAAGAGGGAGTAAATACTCGAGTGAACCCTATTCAAACTACGTAAGGCCTGATTCCCATCTTTGGGATACATAGGCAACTTCATTCCAAGGTTCGGCCATAATCATCTCCAACTCAATTATCATGTCCATTTGTTTGATCGGTCCATCTTTCCATCATCTATTAGCTTGGTTGTGTTACCCCCATTTAGCAAAAGGGCCAGTTGGAAGATAAAGCAAGTGATGCTGAATGCAGTTGTGGACAGTTATGACTCTTTCAATTCGAGGTTGTACATCTTGAGGATTGATTCTATGTGTATCAGGTAGTGACTATTTCCGAAAATGGTTTTGAAAAGTTTTAATGAAGTTGATTTTTCTCAAAATTTTGCCTTTTACAACATGGACCATTATTTGGATAAAAGAAGAAAATTTGCAGTGCTCACAACTTTAGTTGCACGATTTCAACACAAGTAATTCTCCAACTCTCTGATTAAATCAATGTTGTTTTTACATCAAAAATTAAAAAAATAATAATAATAAAATAAAAAGGGGCAAAGCAATGAACTAGTGGCACAGTCGAGTTAGGTTTTCTGTCCTTTACCCACACTTTGAATTCTCATCACCTTAATCAAGCAATCGCCGAAAAATGCACAGTAGTTGTCACCGGTAATGTTTTTCCGTCGGGCGGTCAACTGGTGATGTTTTGTTTTGTGTCCATTTTATTTTGGCAAGCATAAAGGGGTGCGTTTGGGATGGCTTTTGCTCGTTGTCACCAGTGATGTTTTTCGTCGGGCGGTCGACCGGTGATGTTTTGTTTTGTGTCCATTTTATTCTGGCAAGTATAGAGGGGTGCGTTTGGGATGGTTTTTGCTTTGTTTTCCTTTCCTTGAGTTGTATTTTGTGTTTTGTTCAGTCATAGGCTCGACATCCAGCTTAGAATTCATTGAAATGCAACCATTCCCAAATTCAAGATCCAAAACAAAAGGGTTTTTTTTTTTTTTTTTTCTGCTCAAGTGTTGTGCCATTCATGCCATTTAGATTTGCAAAACAACACTCTTTTATGAAACTTCAGGGATCCCCGATCAAAGTTGTACAAAAGAGAGTTGAAGCTATAGGTGCCCACTCCAAAACAAAAATACAATAAATAAATAAATACAAAAAAAAATAAAAATAGAGTGGCATTTTCTCAGTTTTTCGACAGTAGCCCCACAGCGAAAATTACAATCGGCTTCATTTGCACATAGCTTCATTGCCTAACTTTACCATCAGCTGCCTCGCTTCATCATTACTCTCGGGAAGTCCTTGAAGACTCTACCTCAGCATTGGCAGAGCTTCCGAAAGAAATTTATCGGCCATCAAATTGGTTATGTGAAGGAACTCCGAATTGGGCCGCGGAGGTGGCCTGTCATTTTAGCTTTTTGTTTTGCTTTTTCAATGCACTAATTTCTACTCAAGAGTCCTTGTACATACATTGCAGTAGGGCTAATTATGCATTTAACTGATGTACATCAAACGTCCTATTCTGTAGTCGACAAGACAAGTTGGAGACCGCAGTCACGGTCTATACACATGACCTCAGCGTATACGAGTTAGCTTCGATACCAGACTATGCTACCATTATTTGCTCAACCGACATCGCTAGAAAGTTGAAAATAGGGGGAGGAGGAGGAGGAGTGCGCAGTTGCGGTTTAGGGGAGTCAGAATCGGTTATCTCTATTGTGGACTCATTGAGGTCTACAAAAAGAGTGGGAGAATCGTGAGAAGAGGCCATGTTAAAGGAGAGATGCGAAAGAAAGGAGTTGCAGAGTGGTAGCAGAGAAAGTTTGCAACCTTTTGCTTTGCCTCTCTCAGAGGCGTCAGCTTAAGAAAAGAATGAGGAAGAAAAAGAAGACAAAGTGGGAGAGAAGGCTCAAGGCATAGTTGAAGATCGGGGCAGCCTGTCAGTCAGGCGCCGCGATTATTGATATCGTGTGCCAAACATGACGCTCGAAGAAGATGAAGGAGGAGAGAGAGAGAGAGAGAGAGAGAGAGAGAGACAAAACATGAGAGGAAAGAGAGATGTGTATATGTATACGTATATATATGTATGTGTGTATATATTATGTACGTATATGTCTGTGTACATGTAACTATGTACATATTTTGTCCGTATATGTATATGTGTGTATCCGTATACGTTTATAGTTTGCCTGTGTATAAATGTATGCATATGTAATACGTATTTTGTATATCGTTCGTATGTATATATATATGGATGTATATGTATATCGTATATGGTATTTATTCAAAATATATATATACAAAATAATTTCACAAAGAAGAAAACAAAATGAAAAATAATTTTGTGCATCCATGAAACCATCTTTGTGAATCAATCTCATGATCAAACTGTTCATGTGCATCTATCACACGATTTAACTGTTCATGTGCATCTATCACACGATTCAACCGTTCATGTGCATCGATTACACAATTCAACTGCTCTCGTGCATCTATTGCAAGATCGCACCACTCTCGTTCATCTATCGCACGATCGCACCGTTCTCGTGCTTCTATTGCACAACCACACTGTCCTTGTGCATTTATCGCATAACATGTTGCATCTATCGCATCTCACTTTTCCTCCTTTCGTGTGAAACTCATTAGGATTTCAAGATTACTCAGTCAAAACCTTCCCCCTCTCCGTTTGAAATATGGTTAGGTACGCTTATTGGTTACACCACTTTTTCTCCTTTCGCGTGACACACGTTAGGATTTCAAGATTACTTGGTTAAAACCTTCCCCCTCTCCGTATGAAATATGGTTAGGTACGCTTGTCGGTTAAACCACTTTTCCTCATTTCGCATGAAACGCGTTAGGATTTCAAGTTTACTTGGTTAAAACCTTCCCTCTCTCTATATGAAATACGGTTAGGTATACCTGTTGGTTACACCACCTTTCCCCTTTCGCATGAAACGCATTAGAATTTTCAAGTTTACTCAGTTAAAACCTTCTCTTACTCTGTATGAGATACGCTTAGGTAAGCCTGGTAGTTACACCACCTTTGTTCCTTTTATGTGAAACGTATTAGGATTTGATGTTTACCCAGTTAAAAGCTTCCCCTTTTCGTATGAGATACAGTTAGGTATGCTTGTTGGTTACGCCGCATTTTCACCTTTCACGTGAAACATGTTACGATTTGATGTTTACCTAGTTAAAATCTTTCCCATTTCCATATGAGAAACAATTAGGTGTACTTATTGGTTACACCACCTTTGCTCATTTCACGTGAAACATGTTACGATTTGATGTTTACCTAGTTAAAATCTTCCCTATTTCCATATGAGAAACAATTAGGTATACTTATTGGTTACACCACCTTTGCTCATTTCACGTGAAACGTGTTAAGATTTGATGTTTACTTGGTTAAAACCTTCTCCATCTCCGTATGAGATACGGTTAGGTACGTTTGTTGGTTACACCACTATACCTCCTCCCGTGTGAAATGCATTTGGATTTTGAGTTCATGACTAAAAAAGAAAATTAATTATAACTAAAGAAGAAAATAGAGTAACTAAAGATGTATATATGGTATGGGATGTGTATTATAGAATTCTCCTTATGATATTGACAACATAAATACCATAACCAAAAAAAATTTAGCCATATAACTAAAACAAATACAATGAGTTATATATGCTTAAGGATGAGTTCCCTTCACTCTTCAACTTGTTTGCTGATAAGAATGGATCTCTTTACCAATTTTATGCTAGAAAAACCAGCTCTAGTGATTGGAATTTTCTCTATAGAAGAGTGCTATATGCTTGGGAATTGGTTGTTGAAGCTAGGTTGATTGTTTTGTTATTCTCTGCTCCTCCCTTGAGCCTAAGTAGTGCTGATAGTCTGGTCTGGTCCTCTGCAGCCACAGGCTCTAGTGATTTCTCAGTGTCTTCTTTATACTCTCTTTGCAATTCTCTTCTTGGGTCTCATCTAAAACTTAGCAAGTTTGTTTGGAGCAATATCTTACCCCCCCCAAAGTCCATTTTTTTGGATGGTTAGCCTGGAAAAATAGAATTAAAACAGCTGTATTTCTGCTCAAGATTGGCGTTCTTGGCAACAATGCTTCACCCTTATGCATTTTCTGCAAAATGGCTCTTGAATCTGCTTCTCATGTTCTGCTTCATTACCATTTATCTTGGATCATTTGGTCTTCAGTGTTACATGATTGGGGGCTTCAATGGTGTATTCCAGAATCTGTGGCAGGCCTGCTCAATTGGTGGATGAATGGTAAATTTAAGTGTCCACTCAGAAAATTTTGGAGAGCAATTCCACTAGTAGTTCTCTGGTCTCTTTGGAAGCATAGGATTTAGTGTGCTTTTAGTGATACCCATCCTAATTCTGTTGACCTGTGGGAACTAATCAAGATCAGATTAGCTATTTGGCTCAAAGCTTCACTTAAGGACTTCCCCTTCTCAGTTAATGACGTTGTTCTCAATTGGAGGCAAATCAAGCTTTGTTATTGAGGTTAGAAAGTGCCTGGGTTAGTTGGAGCGTCAACAACAGCTTTCAGTGTTGTGGTTCAAAATCTGTAGGGGCGAGCAGCAGTTGCTGATCTCTGTCATTGGGTTGGCCTGGTGTTTTGTTATTTTTATTTGCTGCGTTGTTTGGTCTGCTGTTGCTGTTTTGTTGTTTTTTTTTTGTTCTCTTTGGTTACTCTTGATTGGTTTCTCTCCAATCTCGAGTATGTGCCATCCTGCTTTGTTGATGTAAGTTTGCATGTTTCTTGCTCTTTCCATCAATGAAGCTTTATTTTGCCGATCAAAAATATATATATATATGATTATGCCTCAAGTGGTGTTTAATTGTAACTTATTGTATTGCCTCAAGTGGTGTTTAATTATAACTTATTGTATTGTATTGTATTTTTTTTTTGGTCTGTCATAACCAAACTAATAACCACAATTGATAATAACCAATATCATAATAAGTCATAACAAATACCAAAATGGGTCATAACTCAATATAACTTATAGCGATCCCGATTTCCCTCCATTGTTCATCGTATTCCGGACTCGGTTCCGTGGTGTATTGTTGTTGTCTGTATCGCATTTCCACCCTTTATTTCTTATATTTGAGTTTTTGGATGTATTGGGCAGGTTTGAAACAGGTTGGTTGTGTTCTGAAACAAATAGTTAATGCCCAGATTTTGACCATCACGCTCGAACGGGGATTTTGACTCTCGAGCGGGCCCTTTTGCATTTGCCCCTCCGCTCAAGCGGGCAGTCTGATGCTCGAGCGTGATTCTTCAGTCTTTAGTATATTTCCTGCAGGTCATCGGACGCTCGAGCGAGGACCTTCGTTTGCAGAACTTCTGGAAGTATGCAGTCCACGCTCGAACGGGAGTCTGTGTCTGACGCTCGAGCGGGGCGTTCCACGCTTGAGCAAACTGTGATGTATATCAGTCCTTGGGAAGCTATTTTAAATCATTTTTTCGGCTCTCTCTCTCTCTCTCTCTAGCTTTTCAAAACCCCCATTTGAGAGCTTCTCTCTCTATAATACATCTTCTCTCTACAAATACATCTAGTTCTAGTGATCTTCTACCCTAGTTCCTTTATATAAAGTGTGGAGCTTGGCGTGATCTTCTTTTTTATCCGAAAAAGTTGGTGTTTGGAGCATCTTGGGTTTTCACCTTCTTCTCCTTTGAGTCTCTTCACTTGTGGTAGGGATAACTACTCTTATTTATGGCCTTTGACATAAACATGTAGTCATTTTGATTTAATGTTGAAGTTGGGAAATTTTGGGTGTTAGGGTTTCAAAGCTTGTAATGTATAAAGAGGGGTTTTGTTCCTTTTGAACTATACATGTGTATATGGGTCTTAAAATGAGGTTATTGATGTTTATTGATGATATTTGGACCTTTGGGTCAATGTTGAAAAGAATGGAGGAAAATGCCTTAGTTGGGTTTAATCGGGTCATTGGTGTAATTAATGAAATTAATTATGGAAATGTGAAATTGGTTTGGAAATAATGAAATTGGGAAATTATGAGATGAAATGGTGTAGTTAGATTGGTTAATCACTCACCTATGAAAATGTTGATAATTTATCTGTTTGATGAATTTATTATCTGTTTAGAAATAATTATTTTGGGCTATCGGTGGAGGATAGTCTTGATTGTTATAGACACCGCATGATGATTAGGTGAATTAAAACTAATCAATTGAGCATGTCATTGAATATGGCGGTTGAAATAACACATTGTATATGTGCGTTAAATGATCATTGTATATGATAAAGTGTTTAAATACATTGCATATGTATCTTGTATGAGAGGAGATAGGGGATGTACTCCATGGTTTGGGAAGAGATAGGGGATGGACTCCAGTGATAACTAAGTTGGCCGGAGTGTCTAGGGTGAAAGTCCCGAAATCCTAATTGCGTTTGCATAACGTAGATGAATTGAAGTGTTGAAGTATTAATGATATGAGTTGTAGTCTCATTTTGAATTGAGGTATGAAAGTGTTAATGATATGAGTTGTAGTCTCATTTTAAATTGATCATAATCGAAGTATTGTTAATATGAGTTGTAGTCTCATTATAAACTGTCTGGATGAACATAGAACCATAACTATGAATCAGTGTGGTTAATGAAACGGAAAGGGATTAAAATATATCTGTGAATATGGATTGGTTATGAAAGAGATGCACACCTGTTTGTGTGAGTTAGACATTTATCAAAAGCTAATGTTTTAGTTATCGTTCATACTATGTTTAGCATATCTCTACTGGGCGTTGGCTCACCCTATATGGGACATCATTTTCAGGTACAGGTGATATGCTGCCTCCAAGGTCTTAGCTTGGAAGGTTTTGGGAGTTGAAGACTCTCTTAGTTATTTTGTTATTTTTGGTGTTACATGTAAATTCAAGCCAAGGGCTTAATGTGTGTAGAGTTAGAACTCTCTTTTTGTAACCAAGTGTTGGCTTGGAAAGTTGTAAGCCCGTAGGGCATTTACTTTTGTTGTCAACATGTAATACTTTTTGTACTAAATGCTCTGATGAATGGAATTATGTGTTATTCCCTTATGGCTATGGATGTCTTGAATGATTGGTTTATATGTATAAATTTGAGGGCGTTACATAACTTGAGGCATAACCAAAGACATTTTCAATCATAATCAAAATAGCAATCAAATTTCTTACTACATGATGTGCATTTTCTTCAGTTATTTAATAATGGGCTAATTATTTTTAGTCCCTAAAGTATGAATCTTATATCATTTTTGTCCAAAATGTTTAAATTATGTCAATATAGTATTTAATGTATAAAAAGTATTTCAATTTAATCCCACAATTCAGATTGACACATTGTCTCACAATCTAACTTTCTTAATAGAGACATTGGGAGGGACCAAATTAGAACACTTGACACAATTTAAATATTGGAGATGAGATTAAAATAATTTTATACATTAGAAACTAATTGACACAATTTAAATATTGAAGATTAAAATGATACAAAACTCATATCTTAAAGACCAAACTTTCAAAAAAAAATTATAAACAGATCATATAAGTCGGACTAATTAGTCTCAATTATAGCAAGGAAGATCAGATGAATTTGGAGTGGCAATTGCGCATAATGCACAACAGTCATTGTTACATTGCCTATTCGACCCATTCTGAGACTCATTTCGATGATCCAAACAGTTTACTTTTTAGAGTATGTCGAATATAACATATTTACAAAAAAT
The DNA here is from genome assembly GCA_030407325.1 of Camellia japonica. NCBI lineage: Eukaryota > Viridiplantae > Streptophyta > Magnoliopsida > Ericales > Theaceae > Camellia > Camellia japonica. The sequence goes on along the minus strand of JAPPVO010000024.1, from coordinate 89,735,134 downwards.
CAAATTAATCGATCATTGGTAGGTCCTTCATCAAATTACATTTGCATCTAAAATTTTGAATAATAAGTATTATTTGAAATAAAAAAATTGAATACAAATGTGATTTAATTAAAAAGTTATCGATATCCGATCAACTTGCTTTTCTGGGATATATTCTACTAGCTATATCTTAAAAAGTAAACAGATTAAGCCTTGGCATAGGCTTAAATGAGGGTGAGAGCTAAAATAGTTACAAAAAGACAAAATAAGCTAAAAAATCAATAAGAGAAAATATCTCATTCAAATCATAATTATTTTATTTTTTTTCTCACAAAAGTTAAAAAAGTCAAAAAATTTAATCCGAACGAGCCTTTTTAACCCCAATTTAAAACTTAAATTATCAAAATTAACGGTAAAATAAACTCAATAGACAGCACAACCATGACCATTGCGTAATATACGTAGTCACATTGTATCCCGGTATTTTATAACGAAATTGAGTGGCAAATGCGGACTTGTGGATATGAAGCTTTCCTTACTCTAGTCCTTGTTTTTAACTTGCAAGCCTATTTCCAGTGAAGCACCCCTCCCTTTCTGTTTTTCAAAATTTAATGATTCATGTAATGGTCCTTTAAACTTTTACAATAATTTTATGATAATCATATTTTATTCTCATGTCTTGTTTATCATATCATGTGTTGAGATTACATTGGTAGCAAACATCAATACAGTGTTGACACATAAAGTAATAAACAAATTATAATAAGTAAAGATGATCATCCTAACATTATTGAAAAATTAAATTAAGCTCACGTTAAAAAGATATTAGTAATCACATGTTTAAAATATGAGAAATTACATGATAGAGAAATCTTAAAAAAAAAAAATAAAAAAATTCAAACACACATTGATATTTAATTTTCCCTTAAGAAAATAAATAAAAAATATAATTTACTCCATTGATTTGCAATCATATTAAACATAAAAGCTTTTATTAAAAGCAATTAAACTAAAGCTTTTATGTACTTAAGATATTGTGTAATATTTAAACTAAAACCATAAAAATTAGTTTAGAAAGTTGATGGAAAGTAGATTAATTATATTAAGATCTTCTCAATTATTAGCATACCACCTTACCTTTTAGGGTGCATTATAGTTACCTCCCTTGAGATTTTGTATAATTGCAGGGACCTTCTCTATGATTTTTGAGATTACATTGGCCTCCATTATTTTTTTTGACATTGTCAAGATTCTTCTCTCCCGTTAATTTGGCCCAAATGATGTTAATTTGATTGTGCAAATGACTATAATACCTTAGAAACACTATTCATAGCCTTACGAGAATGAAGTATAATTTACCACAAAATTTTCAAAATGTAAATGTAATTTCTTGACTTTGTAATTATTATTATTATTAGTTTGTGGGTATAAAGAGCATAAGGAAAGAGCACTCAAAAAAAAATTATGTGACGCTATTATTAGTTGTAGTAACACCAAGACAAAATAAAAGGGAATAAATAGCAAGAAGAGTGAAAGAAATAAAAGAAAATGAAAAAAGATAGAGGTACTAAAAACTTACAGAGACGGATATGGTGAAAATTATTTTTTTTAGAGATATAAAGTAGGTCATAATGAAAGAGTAATAGGGGGGGAAAAAATAAGGAAAGGAGAAAAATGACAAAAATGATTAAGAAAATATGAGAAAAACAAAGGAAAAAATTTGTGAGAGGAATGAGATGATATAAGGGGAGGTCAGTATAATTTACCCTTTAACCTTTTCATTGCTAGAAAGAGATGAACAAGGGTAATTTTGGCCTTTTAATAGTTAAAGTTGTTGACATCACCTTGTTATGTTAGATATTCAAACAAAGAGATAATATGAGGGGGAATCTTAATCATAATTTTAAACGTAGAAGATGTCAACATAATTATTAAAACTACAAGAGAGATCTCTACAATTATGAAAAATCTCAGGGGAGGTAAGTGTAATTTGCCCTACCTTTTATTATACATTTATATATTTTGATCAATCCAACTATAAAAATTGTACTAAAAATGTTTAAATTGAGACTAATCCCTTGCACTTGTTTATTAGTCCAATTAGCCTATATTAAGTAATCTTTAATAATGATTTAAACAAATAAAACTCGACCTGATGTATTGACAACTGTTGGGATCTACCTATTTTTTCTGGCAATCTGGCCCCTCCATGAGGGGAATCTTGGCTCCAGCCATACCTAGTTAATTTTTTTTTTTAACAAAAGAAATTTTATTGAGGAAAATAAAAGTATATAGACGACTAATACAAATATCAATAAAAATGAACAGCTGCATAAAGTGTTAAAATAGAACTTAATAATCTCAATTAAGTTGACACTATCACTACAACAAACTGCACCTTTGGCGACCAAAACAATTTTAGTCGCCAAAAACATAATATTGGCGACTAAAAACCTCATTTAGTTGCATTAGTTTACTATTTTTAGCTACTAAATTACTTTAGTCGCCATATTGACTTATTGGTGACTAAACTGAGTTTTAGTCGTTGTTTACAACATTTTAAGCCACCAAAATTTCATTTAGTCGCCGTATAGTAAGATTTTTGCAACCAAAAATGTTTGTCTCCAAAAAATGGGTGTATGTTGATGCTTGTTTGGCGACCAAAGCTAAATTAGTCGTTGTATGTTAACTATTGCGGACGGAAATTTTAAAGTAGTAGCCAAATAGTATGCTTTTCGCGACTAATTTTTAGTCGCTGTTAGTGATATTTGCCGACAAATAAGCAGTTAGTCGCTAATGCTTCGAAATTTTTTTAGAGGGAAACTAATTAATGTTGGCGCCCAGGATGAAATTACACAGACTCACTTTTTTGTTCTGTTTTGACTCACACACCAGCATACAGAGCAGTCGATACACCTAACCTCACCATTGCTCACTACCGCCGATCATCACCATCGCTGGCCACCGGCGGTCGCCACCACGACCACTGCAAATCAGCCCCACCACTGATTACAGGTGTTTGTCTCTCGTCTCTCTCCCTCTCTGTCGATCTGGGTCTGTGTGTTTCTATCTCTTTCTCGCCGTCTCTTCCCATTTCTGTAGGGTTTGTATATGTGTTTTTTCTTTCATTTTCTGTTCATGTCATATTTGCATGTTAGGGCTTTTTCTGATTTTGTGAATAGGTTTGGTTGAAATTTCGGATTATGAATTTCTGATTCCCGATTTTGGATTGTTGAACTGTATGACCAATTTGAATTTTGTATTCGTATTAGGGACAAACCACCAACAAAAACCTGTGAACCTTTGGAAAGTTCAAATTTGCATTGGTATATTGAGAATTTGGGAATAAAATCATTAGTATATTGACCTCTAATATATCAGTTAACAATGATTGATTTTATAAAATTAGAGGTATATTGATTGATATATTAGAGGGATATTGATTGATATATTACAGGTCAATATATCTAAAAGAATCATTGATTTTATCAAATCATTGGTATATTGACCTCTAAATTACCAATGATTTTATCAAATTTGCAATGATTTTATTGACCTCTAAAATCATTGGAAAGTTCAGAGGTATATTGACCTCTGAAAAAATTATTGATATATTAGAGGGATATACCTCTAATCATTGAATTTCCAATGATTTTAGAGGTATTAGACTGAACTATTGAACTTTTCAATAATTTTTTCAAAACTTTCCAATAATTTTTGAACTTTCCCTCTAATACCTCTAAAAAATCATTGGAAAGTTCAGTCAATATATCCCTCTAATATATCCCTCTAATATATCAGTCAATATACCTCTAATATATCCCAAAGCAAATTTGATAAAATCATTGGTAATTTTTTCAGAGGTCAATAAAAAATTCCCAAATAAAATCAACAAAAACCTCTGAACCAATGACAATTTACTTTGAATTTCTGTTGATGGTATATTGACAAGACTATCATTGGAAAGTTCAAATTTGCATTCTAAAAACCTCTGAACTGTATGACCAATTCAACAAAAACCTCTGACGTCAATCCTGTATAAAGATCAGGAAATCTAAACATGGAAAGTTAAGCAAACACTGTTACCAAAGAACACTTTATGGTATGAGGCTTTCAAAATAATAAGAGGTTAACAACTATGTTTCAATGAAACTTCTCTATAATTCTTTGAAATATGGAAGGTTCTTATAGTTTACATATCTGATAATGGTTCGAAATCAATCTTGACCTTGTTGGGTGTTGATGTTCCTGCTTTTGTTGCGAGTTTAGGGTTTTTCCATGTACGGCTTTTGTTGTTTTCATATGAGTGATGTGAGTATTCTCATTCTTAGTTGTATTTTCCTCTCTCATCAGGTCTCACTCTCTACCAAACCTACACGCCATCATTTTTGGGTTTGAGGAACAACTTCGAATTGGGTATGTACCAAGCAGCAATCAATAACAGCTACATTCCTAATCTTCATGTGTTATAGTTTTCAGAATATTTGCCGTCATTTGATGCAAATTTTCAATGATTTTATTTGGGAATTTTTTCCCCTCATTCTTTGAATTTGGAACTCTATTAATGATAGTCTTGTCAATATACCATCTTTGGTGATTTTCTTTCCCTCTTTTAAGTGTTAGTGGTGGTTGTCTTTAGTTTTTATAGAATTTTCCCAAATTACATAGTTATTTTTGAATTGTTTTATGTCTTATTCACCCAAGTTTTTTTTTTTTTGAATTGTTGAAAAGGATTGGTGATTCTAGCTTCAATCTCAGAAGTACAGCAAGGGTAATAGTTTTTCCTTATTTAAATATTTAGTTTCCATTTTATTCTTTTTGTTTTTAGGACGAATTTCCATTTTATTCTTGTGGTTATTGTTTATCGTCTTGATTAGCCATAATGATTTGTAATATATGTTGGTGTTGCTCTTACGCAGACTTTTTACTCTTTTTGTACCTTTTAAAGGTCCCGAAGAGCTTCCCAAGTGGAACTATGATGGATGTAGCATATGCCAAGCTCATGGAGAAAAGTGTTAATTGATCATATTGTATGTCATCTTGTTTTCACTTTTTTTTCCTTATTATATTGATTGCTCTTTTCTAGTATTATTTTCCATCTTTTGGTAGATTTAAATTTAAATGAAATGGGTGCTTGCTTTTGTAATTTGGTTATATAACATGACAATCCTGAACCAATTTTTTAAGATCCATTCTGGTGGGGTAACAATATATTGGTAGTGGTGAATTAAGCCTGCATTTTGCATTCAATTTTGTTTGGTTTTTGGAGAATTTTCATTATGATGTGGTAAACAAATTTTGTTTAGCTGTCTTTCTCATTACATTATCTTCTTAATTGGGCATGTGTCAATATTTTTCTATACTCTATTTTATGTTTTCTTGCTATTCATATTCTAAGTCTATCATGTTTTTTAAAAAATTACAATATTGACTTTTTTAATACTTGTTATTTTCCTCTCTAAGAGTTCTTAAATATGTTATAATTGTACACCCAATACACGTGGACGTTAGGATATGCATCTTTAACAAATTATAGTTGAACAACCAATAGTTTGCTTTGGGTATTTTGCTTTGGGATTATCAGTTAACAAAACATTTTCTTTTCCCCTCAACATGGGTTAGCAATATAATGTCATGAACTAAAATTATGGAAAGACGTTGCTGATGATCCAACAATGAACACATACCCTATGACGGCGTGCTGATGACCAATCAACAAACACACTACGAAAAACTTGAGGTTTACACTGTGGTTGCTTTGTATAGTTGAAAATAATTTCTTTAAAAGTCAGCCTCAGTTGAGAAATCTGTGTCCAAAATATAACAAATTAGGATTAGAAAATGTGATTAATCAGTAGCAACTACTGCGTAATGCTTAAAAGAGTCTTTAATACACTCTTATTTGTGAATAATGCATAAAAATAGCATTGAATACACTAATATTTGGAGGTGTTAGTTTCACATAGAATTGTGAATGTATGTCACATTTGCATATGAATACATGCCAAGTTAGTAGTGAAATTAGCCAACTATATGCAATTGACAAATAGGCAAAACATCCCCTTTTGTTATTACTATTTCATTCATTTCAAAAAGCAATGCTAATCGAACCCCTACAAGTTGCAGAAGCTCTCTTCTATTACAGAGTATTTTTCCAAGTTGCCGTCCATTCCCAGGTTCATCTTTGCTTGATGTGTACTGTTCCAATAATGGACAAGAGTTGGATGATGATCGAAGATAGGCTAAAAAGTAAAGAGTATCTAGAAGGTGTTCAATCATTTATCGATTTCGCTACGAAGAAGTTAGGGCCGCAGGATGAAATCCATTGTCCTTGTGTTGATTGCTTGAACGGCACGAAATTCAGTCCACACGTTGTACGGTTGCACTTGATTTGAAGAGGAATCGCATGTTCTTATCGAACTTGGGTCCACCACGGGGAACTTGTTCCCATGTTTCGTGCTTATCCTACTATGCGAAACGATGATACTGAAAGCCACCGAGCTGGAATGACAACCAATCACGAAAATGTGGGTGAACTACCAACCATGTTAGAAGAGATTTACATGAGTGGTCTCATGGATGATGATATCGACAAAGAACGTACTAGTTCGGAGAGGCACAATTTGTTGAAGTTCATGAAGTTGTTCGATGATGCTCAACGCAAAGTATATCCAGAGTGTGAAAAGTTCTCCATCAGTTAGTCTCCTATGTAAAATGTCGTCTTACTAGAACGCCATAAACTTAGCCGGAAAAGGCCTTCGAGGGCTGAATTTTGAAAGCAGCCCCTGAATCACTGTGGGGATGGCACGGGTAGCTTCCTCGTGTCATATAGGACCTATAGGGACAAACGGGATGTAATTAGCACGTGTACGTTGGGAGTTGGTATGAAAAACGCCATAAACTTAGCCGAAAAAGGCGTTTGAGGGCCGAAAATTGAAAGCAACCCGCGAACTAGTGTAGGGATGGCATGGGTAGCTTCCTTGTGTAAAATAGGACCTGTGGGGACAGGTGGGACGTAATTAGCACGTGTACGTTGGGAGTTGGCGTGAAAAACGCCATAAAGTTAGCCGAAAAAGGCGTTCGAGGGCCGAAAATCGAAAGCAGCCCCCGAACCACTGTAGGGATGGCACGAGTAGCTTCCTTGTGTCAAACGGGACCTATAGGGACAGACGGGACGTAATTAGCACGTGTACGTTGGGAGTTGGCGTGAAAAACGCCATAAACTTAGCCGAAAAAGGCGTTCGAGGGCCAAAAATTGAAAGCAGCCCCTGAATCACTGTAAGGATGGCACGGGTAGCTTCTTTGTGTCAAATAGGACCTGTGGGGACAAACGGGACATAATTAGCACGTGTACATTGGGAGTTGTCGTGAAAAACGCCATAAACTTAGCCGAAAAAGGCGTTCGAGGGCCGAAAATTGAAAGCAGCCCCCCAACCACTATAGGGATGGCACGGGTAGCTTCCTGGTATAAAATAGGACCTGTGGGGACAGACAGGACATAATTAGCACATGTACGTTGGGAGTTGGCGTTAAAAACGCCATAAACTTAGCCGAAAAAGGCGTTTGAGGGCCGAAAATTGAAAGCAGCCCCCGAGCCACTGTAGGGATGGCACAGGTAACTTCCTTGTGTCAAATAGGACCTGTGGGGATAGACGGGATATAATTAGCACATGTACGTTGGGAGTTGGCGTGAAAAACGTCATAAACTTAGCCGAAAAGGCCATCGAGGACCGAAAATTGAAAGCAGCCCCCGAACGACTGTAGGGATGGCACGAGTAGCTTCCTCATGTGAAATAGGACCTGTGGTGTCAAACGGGACGTAATTACCACGCGTACGTTGGGAGTTGGCGTGAGAAACGCTATAAAGCTTATAAAAATATATTAAAGCTTATATATTAAAGGTTACAAATATATATGTTCTGTAAGCATCTCTATATATGTACATTTATAAATAAAATACATATATGTTTACACATTAGACTAAACTTGACTTGGGGCTCATGCTTGACTTGGGAAATTTCTTTGACTTTAAATGTACACTTTCAATACAATTTAAAGTGTAAAGAAACTATATTGAAATTCCTAAATTCAAATTATAGTTAAATACAATTTCAATTACAATTGACATGCTTGCAATTTGTGTTTTGTAGATGGCTATTACTTTTTGTTTGCAACTATGTTTACAATGGAACTAATGGGTGTAGTTTTTGTTGTGTAGATGGCTTTTGGCATTGACATGTGGATCTTCTATTTTTTTGTCCGGAAGATAATTCACAGTTTTGCAAGGATTTGGAAAGTTTTTTGTCGTCTTATACTTTTTGTGTGGACTGTGGATGCATCGTACATATAATTTTTGGCGGGGTACATAGTATTTTTGGAGCTTGTATTAATTGCTCTGGTGGTATATATGTAGATTACCTTTTGCCGTGGTACATATTACCATGGTAATTTGTACCTTGGCAAATGGTCATTACAATGCGTAGTATAGTAAAAATGTTGTGTAAGGAGGACATTGTTTTGGTAACGTATTTGGAATGTATGACTTTATTATTTGTATTTGGTTATATATATAGTTGGTTTGTATATCAGTTTACATTAGCAGGTGTTCTTTTTTGTTTGATGGTTGTAAGTGAAACATGATTACGGAATAGGTGATAATATATATACGTTGTATACAAATTACAGGTTGAAGTGGAGACATACAGGTTCTAACAAAATTTATTAAAATGAAAAAAATAAAATAAAAATATAAAATGACGTTTTTGGTGACAAAAAACAATTGGTAGCCAAAAGAGAAATAAATCTTTTGGCGACTAAAATATTTAGTAGCCAAAACAAATCGAAAGACTTTTGGCGACTAACTGTTTTAGTAGCTAAAACTCAAAACACTTTTGGCGACAAAATTATTTAGTCGCCAAAACAATGGAAAACATTTTTGGCGACAACAATTTTAGTCACTAAAACATAATAAAAAGCATAGGCGACTAACCTATGCAATAGCCAAAGAAAAATGACCCTTTCCGCGACTAAAAATTTAGTAGCTGAAATAACACTATTGGCGACCAGTCATTTCGTCGCCGTAGATATGTTAAGTTTTCGCGACAAATGGTTTAGTAGCTAAAGAAGTGAGTTAACAATTAATGCACCCTTGGGCGTACTAATATGTTAGTCGCTAGTGTGAGTCATCAGCGACTAAGGCTCTTTTCGTCGCTAATACTTGTTACTTTTGCCTACTAACGTGTTAGTCGGCATTTTGTAGTACTTTTGGCGACTAAATGTTCTTTAGTCGCTAATACCTTCCGCGACGATGTATCCCCGACAAAGCTAGCGACCAAAAATTTTGGTCGGCAAAGTCTTTTGGCGACTAAAAGCAATACTTTTGGCGACTAATATTTTAGTCGCCAAAAGTGTATTTTCTTGTAGAACTAACCCAATTATCTTCTAATACAATATTAAAATTGGTGAGAAACTAACTGAATCGAAACAACAAAACAAAATAAAAAACAGCACCTAGTTAGTGTTATAACATCCAATGAATGTCAATGACTTTCTCTCACTGGCCACTGCCATGACATTTTCAGATACAAAGGTTAGGTCAAATGCAGAGATCACATGCATCAGAAATCATGCAAGTAGTTAAGTGAAAATGGATAAATTATGTAAATAGTTCATTTAGTTTATACGATGTATCAATTGAGTTTTTGTTATTTTAATTTGTTTAATTTTGTCTCTTAATTTAATGGATTGTGCCATTTTGTCTCTAATTTTGTCTCTTAATCCCCGACAAGGACCAAATTGACACATTGTGTAAACTATAGGGACTAAATTGACACATAGTTTGATTTTCCATCTACCAAACTTAGCCACCGTTATTTATGGGACTAAAATGACACAATCCTTTAAATTATGAGATAAAATCAAGCAAATTAAAACAATAGGGACCAAATTGACATATTGTATAAATTATAGGGACTATTTATATAATTTACACTATGAAAAATAACTTAATAAAATTGTCAACTCTAAATCTTTTAGTGATCCATGATAAAAATGGGAGCTAATTTGAAAGAGTACCCTTTTCGTTTTTTCAGTTTTTAAAATTTTAAAAAATAAATAAAGAATGAAAACTTTAGAAATATCGTAGAGTCAACAGTATGCTTGGCATATAAGACTCAATATATTATTAGAGTCGTGCTAGGGAGCTCGAATTTGAGCTCCCCGAATCCCCTAATTCTCAAAAACGGCGTCGTTTTGTGTGTTTGTTTTGTTTTTTTTTTTTTTTTTCTTTCAAAAGAAACGAAGAAGAAGACGAAGGAGAGAAGAAGAAGAGAAAGAGAGAAGGAAGAAGAAGAGAAGGGCTGGACTGGAGGGGCCATCAACCAGGGGCGGAGGCGCGGGACGGAGGCGGGGCGGAGGCCGGGCTGCTGCGACGATCGGCCTGCGACGGAGAGCTGCGATCGGCCAACGATCGGCCGAGCTGTGACAGCCGAGCTACGACCGCCGAGCTGATCTTCTCTCCTCTCTCTCTCTGTTTTCCACTCTCCTCTCCTCTCTCTTTCTCCCTCTCTCTCTCTCTTGCCTTTCCCCTCTTCCATTTTCGGGGGATTCCGCGGGGGGGGGGGGGGAATTCGCGCTCCCAAGCTTTACTCATATTATTAATAGTGAGTCCATTACACACTGTGTGCAGGAAGAGAGGAAATAATCCGAAGATGCGATCAAGAAACTGTGCTATTTTTTTATTTTTTATTTTTTTATTGCAAAAGGTATGTATTATACGCTCTAATATAAAGATTTAGAATTTTAATCATTATTCATTTTATTCTTGATTTTGAGATTTTAGTGATCGTCAAATTTATGGTGATTTTGGTTATTAGTGCTTGAGGTGGTTGGTTATGGTATTTTTGTATGTACATGTATTGTTATCTCCCAAATAGATTTTGATCCTACCAAAATAAATTCGATTGGACTATAGAATATTTTATTTTATTAAGTAAAATACGAATACACCCCTTGAGATTTGATTAAAATATAAATCACCCCTATGATTTTGAAAATTACAGTTTATCCCTTGAGGTTTTCAATTTCATAACAAATTGCACTTTTTATTAATAAATCATCAAGTCGATTATTAGTTTTTAGTGATGTTAAAAATATGTTTCAATTAATAATTTAGGTAACTTTATTATTATATAGGAGGGCAATTATGAATTTCATTTTTTTAGCTAATTCTGTTAAATAAAAAATTCTAATAAAAGGATATTTGTAATTTTTCAAACCACATGGAGCAATCTGTATTTTAAACAAATCTCAGGGAGTATATTTGTAATTTACCCTATTTTATTTTGATTTTGGGTCGGGGCTGTAGAGCCTTGAGGCACCTGTAGTTAAGATGCACTATAACATTTTCTTAGTTTAGTAACATTTGAATGTTTTACAAAGTTATTCCTTTGATGATATTTTTTAGTCATGTGACGTTTTGAATAAGTGTTGTTTATACACATACCACAGTAGATACTAGTGACACCTTAGTGACACTTGCAAGTGCCATTACGCCATCATGACTAAAGACTTGCAATGGCACTTTGATGTCATTAGGGATGGCCACTGGGCGGGTTTCTCATTCCATGCCCCTGCCCCCGCAAATAAACCCACTCCCGTCCCAATGCCAACCCCACTACGGGTGAAATTTTTCAACCCATACCTGCCCCCGTAGATACCCAATCACATTTCAAATAGCCAAAAAAATTGAGAATCATTTAGATCGTTAACACACTAAATAATTTTTCTTGTTTCCATATATATATAAATAGTGAGACTTTTAGGATTATTATTTATTTATATTTAAATAGAACCACAAACTTTTAGTATTCACTTTTTATATCTAATTACATTTTATAAATATACATATATGTATTTAATTATATCAGGTCGGGTTTGGATTGGGGGAGATGATACCCGTTCCCGCCCCAACCCCATTGCAAGTGGCCAAACTATAATCCACCCCCATTCCACATAAGTGTCGGGTCAGGTAAAATCCGCCCCATGCAGACGGGTTTGGGTGAACCCCAGCGGATCAGATTAAAATGGTCATCTATAGATGTCATAATAGATACTATTTGTGACACTACCAAGCGCTTTTAGAAAAAGGCTTAGTTGCACTTCACTAACACTTGTAAGTGTCATTACACCATCAATGCTAAAGACACTTTGATGCCATGGTAGACACTATTTGTGACACTACCAAATGCCATTAAAGAAGACTTACAAAATACATATGGCAAGTAGGGTTAAAAAAATATGTTATATTGAGTTCAATTTATTTGTTTATATTTATTTTGTGCATTTTAAAAAATTTTGGAAGTATATTATCAAAAAAAAAATTCAAAAAATGCCATTAGATAGCTTGGAAAGTTTTTGGGTTAGTGGCATTTTTCAAAATGCCATAAAATATTTGTTTATGACACTTTTCACCTAATACCAAAAAAAGTAACTTACACCTACCTAGTTTAGTGACAATGTTCAAAAAATGTCATTACTACTAAAGTTTAGTGGCATCGGTTGATAAATCTCACTAAAATAATTTCTTGTGTCATTCTTTTATAAAATACCATAAAATTGATGCTACTAGTTCACATGTTTGTTGTAGTGATATAGCACTTCTTTATTAAAATGCCACTGGAGCTTTTTATGTTTGTGATTCTGTGACATTTTTCTAAAACGTGCCAGCAAATATTATTTTTATGGCATTTTCTGAAAACATGCCACTAGTATAGTGCTACTAAAGTATGTTTTTGCTGTAGTAGCGAAATGAAACAAATTTAATTGCGCTAACTATAATGCTTGGCAATTGAGCCTAATCCAAGCCCAATTAATCCCCTCGTCCGTTGTTGCTTCATTTATTTAGGAAAAATTATAAATCAGCAGTAGTGTCAAAAAATATTTACAAATTTATGAAAAAAATTATAAATTTATGAAAAAATTTATAACTTTAATTATTAAAGTTGGTAAAACACTCCAAAATTTGCCCCTCTCATGCACTTCATTTGGTGCATGGATATTAACAAGAACACAATTGAAATTTGCAAAATAGTACCTGAAAGTAAAATACAGTGCCTTCTATTACAACACTGAGAAAGTCTAAACACATAGGTCTTCCAAATGCACAACAACCACCCTACTCTCCCTTCAGCATCAACTACCATGTACTCCATATCATCATTAGGCGATAGTGACTTGATGAATAATGATGAAACATTAGATTTCTTTATCTCTTGGAAACAAGCAAAATCAATTTTCCTATCCTTAATTAATGCCTTTACCATCCTTCTCTTTTTAGCTTTGCTCAATCCCCTTACATTCTATGACAAAAACTTCATTAATACACATTGCATAACACCTGAAACCTCAAATTACTATCAAATCAACTTTGTATAACATCCACCACTAGAGCTTCTGTAGCCCTGGGTAATTCCTCTTCTTTGTCTTTCACTTCCATATTCTTCAATTTTGAAAAATCTAAAAACTCCAAGATATTGATTTGTGATTATGTTTCAATTGTAAATAACGAATGACAATCACGATAAAAAATCAAAGACAAACCGACACAACGATATAATGTGAAAAACTCACAATTGAAGTACCTCCAATTGTGATAAAAAATATCATGGGCCAAAGCCACAAAAAAATCCACTAAGAAGACAAAAAGGAATTACACAAGTGTACCCTCAATTACCTAGCGAATCTATATCCAAATTAAGCCAACCCCTATGTGCCTCTTCCACTACCGTCTTTATCTCGGAATTGTCTTGTCCAACGTTGAATCCATAGCGCTGATCTCGAATCCATGACGATGAGCCACTCTGGAATCCACCAAAGCTTCAGGCCCAAGTTTCCTCGAATCCACCAAAAAACAACTCTCTCTTTAGTGAATAAACGAAAACAAACAAATCCTTGATGAAGTTGATATGAAGTTCACAAATCCATTGGTCACTCTTAAATCATTAAGGAAACACTCATAAAGAACCCTCCAATATAAAAATTTTGTATCTTATTCATCTCTGAAAATCTAGACAGCTCAATTCGTAGAAACAGCAAACTGCGCACTTTATAGTAAACTAAATCGCGAAGACTGCTCAAGTGCACTTTCTAGTAAACTAAATCTAATACATGAACCTATAGTATGTAGAACATTTAATCCAAAGCCAAATAAAATAAACAAATAAATACCCTTAAGGGTTTACAATCTTCCAAGGCTTAAGCTTGGTTACACAAAATGGTTATTCAAACCCACACAAACATAGCCCTTGGCTTACAAACAGAGTCACAGCAAATGAGAACATTGTGCTCTCAATATGCATTTCCACGCCCTTAGTTGGGTGGAATCACCACATATTTTCCTGCACAAAAATCCCGTGGGGTGAGCATAAAGCCCAGTAGAAAATTCTTAATAAAGTATATACATTTTATACAAGTCTCAAGAGATGAAATGCACATGCCATGCCATGCATTTTTGAAAGTAGAACACATCTTCATCTTTTGAAAACCATCATGCTCAATGATGTCATGCAATTTCAACTGTTCATAATTTATAAATTTAATTCGAGGGGTGGTAAATACAACTCTGATAATCCCTAGGTTGGTGTCTGCAAGTAGGCATCACTAGCACTACTAAACCCCACTTTACTGGTCCTTCATCGAAAGGGAAGTGGTACCTCCTCCGCGAGTGTTTTCGGTCTTTCACCCCGGACACTCAGGCCAGCTTAATCAATTTTATCTACACCACCTATCAAGATTTACCAACGTATTTACCCCAAAACCATTTCATGAGAACTTATTTCACAACATTCTTTTCTCAATGCAAAGTTTTAAAATCAAATTTCAAAGCTTATCATAATCAAATGAATTGATATGCCAATGTAATGATTACCAATGCAATGCAACATTTCTTCCACACAATATTACCATTGTGATCACAATTCCCAATCCTCTTTTCAATGCAATTTCACAAGATGAATATATATACCTTTATTCCAATTCATCCAAGGGATAACATATTTCCCACATTTTGAGCTTTCTCAACAATTTAGTCATTTCAAGACTATATCAACATTTTGAACAACAATTTCCAAAATCAACAATTTACATATTCCATGAAACTCATCATTTATGAATATAAATAAGAAATTTCCCAAACATCCATTTATTTTGGCACACAAAATAAATATGACAACATCATCCAAGGATTTTCAACATCTTTCAAAAACCCCAATTTTCTAGGTTTTCTCACCAAAACCATTCATCTCCAAAATATTTGAAGGAATCTCACCAAAAACATCTTTCTCCAATCAATATAGTTCAAAACCCTCAATTTCTATTTTTAAAGGAATAGGGAGTAAAGCCACTTTCAAAATCACTCATTTTCTTGAAATCAACAATCAAATTTCAAAGCTATCAAAGGATGATTTCAAAAATCATCTAGATCTTGCAAAAATATATATATAACTCTAAGAAAATCCCTACCTCAAGTTTTGAAGAAGAAATGAGATGAAACCCCAAAATCAACGGTGTCGAAACTCGATCTTCATTGCACACAACGTAGCCCTCAAGAAGTTATCTAACTTTGATGAAGAAGTTGGGTCAAAATCCCATTGGTTTTGAAGAAATCAAGGATTTGATCTTGTTTGATGCAGTAAATGTAGAGAGAAGGGAGAGAAAAGAGTTTTTAGAGAGAGAGAGACATAACAAAGTGAGATACACTCAGCCTAAAAAGGAAGAAAGCAAAAAAATTTCGGATCTCACTTACCACAGCAAGTGCGGCACCGCACGTGTAGAGCTATCTCCCGCACGTGCGGCTCTCATTCTCACACGTGCCGCCCTCTCTTTCCTGCACTTGCTACACCGCATGCATTTATTTCATAATGCAATTTGACCTCCTCTGTTTTCTGCACGTGCGGCCTTATCTCCCGCACATGCGACCCAGGGCCCCGCACGTGCGATCCTGGTCCTCCAGCTCAGAAATTTCCGGGCTCAACACCAGACACCTCGGACCGACCTCGCACCCTCTGAAACAAGTGAAACTCAACACCGGAATAAACAAGAACAAGAATTTTGAGAAAAACTTCCGAACACAACAAACTCAAACGGTTAACAAGACTCCAACTTAAACCTGCTACTCTAACAAGGGTAAACCCAACGTAAACAAAGAGGGAAGAGACGCACAACGTAACCAATCATCACAAAAGGAGAGTATCAATACCCGAGTGAACCTTAGCCGAAATTACGTGTCACGCCCGTATTTTATCACTCGAATAACTTTACTAATATTCATTTATTAAGTCCATTTACAAATAATATTTCATCCTTGGATGAAATGATAAATAATTAAATATATATATTCCCTCTCGTTATACAACAATGGTATTTACATACAAATAAAAGAAATGCCCTGAGGCTTACAATAAAAGAGAGGACACTACTCTTTAAAAAAAAAATAGCACTCAGCCAAACAACAAATGAAGTAGTACAATCCATCACTACATTACACTTATGAAATGGTAAAAACCATTGTTTGATCTTCAAATCCGAAAAGCATTCCCTGTACACATATACAGGAAGGGGGTGAGCAACCACTAGCTCACCAAGCAATCTCATATTAAAACATTAGAAGATATGCGGGTACCAAAATACTCATACGTATACGTGAAATCATATCATGTCAAAACCATATGATTTTATTACATTATCTCTTAAATCCAATTTATTTAATTAACCACAACAAGTTAACTTAAATAAATAAACATGTTTCAATAGCAACAGGACATCCTTTTCAATTCATTCAATTATCTCATTATCAATTGAATCAAATAATTAAACAATTCATCAAATCTATTTTATACAATCTTATGAGATGAATGCATATGCCATGTCATGCTCAAAATATTTTTCTCATCGTTTGAAAATCTTACGCACAATGCCAATTTGCAAACACATTAATCCAACAATTTCAATAAAATTCCAAGATGGTAAATACAATTCAAGTAATCCCTAGGCTGGTGTCTGCAAGTAGACTATACAAGTACTATCAATTTGTCATTTTTACCAGTATTAACTGGAAGGCTCGACACCTATAATCTGTCATTTTTACCAGTATTAACTGGAAGGCTCGACACCTGTCATCTACACCACCTTTCAAGACTTACCACCGTATTTACCCCAAAATTATTTCATGAAAACTTGTTTCCCAACATTCATTTCTCAATGCAAAGTTTTCAAATCAAATTTCAAAGCTCATCATTATCAGATGGATTGATATGCCAATGCAATGATTAATAATACAATGCAATATTTCTTCTATTTTCAATACTTCCACACAATATTCCCATTGTGATCAAAATTCTCATTTCTCATAACAATATAATTTCTCAAGATGAATATAAATACTTTTATTCCAATTCATCCATGCGACAACATAATTTCCACACTTAGAGTAATCTCAACCATTTAGTCACTTCAAGACTATATCAACATTTTGAACAACAATTTCCAAAACTTCAACAATTCTCATATTTCATGAAAACCATCATTTATATGTAAACAAATAAACAATTTGTCAAACATTATTTATTTTGGCACACAAAATAAATATAACAATATCTTTAAAGATTGTCAACATCTTTCTTAAAAACTCCAAATTTCTAGGTTTTCTTACCAAAACCACTCATCTTCATTTATTGAAAGAAAGTCACCAAAAACATCTCTCTTCAATCCTCATAGTTCAAAACCTTCAATTTCTATTTTAAAAGGAACAAGAAAGTAAACCCACTTTCAAAAAAATTCTCTCATCTTCTTGAATCAACAATCAATTTCAAAACAAATCAAAGGATAATTTCGAAAATCATCTAGATCTTGCAAAAACATATATATAACTCAAAGGAAATCCTTATTAAATATTACCATTTCCATCCTACTATGTCAAAAGTTATGGTATAATCTTAATAACACACTTTTAACCATAACGGATATAACCTTTTAGCCAAAACTAATTTAATCCACTAAATTAGTAAGTTTATTATATTAAAAAAATTTCAAATTTATAATATCAAACCTAACTTCACATGCATTGTCCCTCAAACATAACTATATTTCAACATAACCATTTTTCATGCCGAGCTATTTAAAGAGGTAATATTTTTACCAAATTCTCTACAAATAACAATTTCACAACTTTTTCTAAAATTACTTAACCAACATGATATTTACATCAAAAATTATGAAATATACCCAATAGTAACATTTTCAAGGTTATGAGTTTGAAAATTCACATTTCACATATCTATTTTCATAAAAATGAACATAACTTAATCATCAATATGTCATCTTTTATAAAATATCATGAATATAACACTTTTAGAGTTTTTAATCCCAAAGCAACTCTATAATTCCTACTTAAGCATTTACTCCATATTCCTCAACATTAATTTATTTTTCTCAAAAATAAATTCCAAATCAAAGATAAAAAAAAAAATCAACTTTATATTTCTCAAAATAAATCATCTAATCATAATATGATGTAAAGACAATCCATACAACTATTAAATTTTATTTTCGGATTTCTTCGCAAAATTATCAACACAAAATGATTTTCTCAAATCAATCTCAAAATGCCAACATTCTTAACATTTTAACATAATTTTTCTTTCAAAAATTACCAAACAAAAATCTGAATATATATATATATATATGCAATACCTCTTATAATGATATATTTTCTCAAAATAACCCTAACATAGCTTTAATGTAAAAATATGAAGAAAGTCCCTACCTCAAATGTGAAGAAAAGCTAATCCGAAAATGCAAACATCACCCGATCATGGATCTGAGACTGCCATTGCGAAGATCACGACGAGCTCTCTGACTTTGATTTACAACACTATTACAAAATCTCAATCTAAGGACTCCCATTTGAAGCTCAAAGATTGCGCAACAATGGAGAAAAGAGAAGGAGAGAGAGAGAGAGAGAGAGAGATAGAGAGAGAGAGACGCTGAGATAGAGCGAAAGAGAGCCAAGCTCTCTACCAACCCAACAAAGAAATGAAATAAGATGAAAAGGAAAGGAAGAGGAAATGATGGCCAGCACAATAAGGGGGGCAACCCATGTGTGTTTGTCTTCCCAAAGCTTGATATTTTTAAAATATATATATATAACTTTTGTAATAATACTTTCAAATTTTATAATATAAATTATAAAATGATATAATTTTTCTCACACAAATATAATATTTTTGTAGACCACAAAATATAATATTTTGATCACTACGAAATATACACATTTTCATTCTTTATAAAATATATAATTTTTCGCCATATGGTACACACCATAAAATCAACTATCAAATATTTATTATAATCTTATATAATAAATAATAACAACTCCTAAGGTGGTTTCTACTAATCACCTAATTAAAAAGGACCAAACAGTTAAACATGAGTCATTAAACAAATTCAAATTAAATTAAATCTAACTCATGGGTCTCACCCATAAATCAAACATGGTCCAATTATATACCAAAATAATCCCAACAAATTTATCTCAAATCCTAATCCGAACACCCAAAACTCAATTTCAAATTCTGCTATAAACTAAACTGAACACCAATCAGTCCGTGAATTTTCATAAAATAAATACTCATCATTTAATTCTAAAATGTTTATCCAACATGCTAGACTCATATTGGAACAACATATAAAAATTTCATAAGTTTCTGAGATTGGGAACTATTTTTAAAAAATACAAAACCGAACGGTTTTCGCACAGAATTTACACAGCAATCAAATTCAAAAATTTCCTCAGTTAAATTATGCACTGGCTATTTAAAAAAAAAAAAATTTGGGTCATTACACTACGTATGGCCTGAGTCCTATCTTTAGGATACGCAGGCAGCTTCATCTTGAAGTTCGACCCTAATAATTTTTCAACTCATCATCTTGTTCATGTTTAATTGGTCTATCTTTAGTCGACTTGGCTATCCTATCTGCGTTTGCTTGGCTCTGTTCGGTTCAGTTCGGTTTGGTCCAGTTCCGCTCGGCTTCATTCTGTTCGGATCGGCTCGGTTCGGTTATCACCATTGCTACAACAGAACCAATTCGGGATTATCTAGCTTGGGGCTGTGCACCCCAACGATTGATTCCATGTTGGTTGGGTAGTGGCCATTTGCAAAAATAAGTTTTGATTATTTTGAATGAAGCTGACTAATTTTCCTCGAAAATTATTCTATTTTTGCAAAACCAAACCATTCTTTGGACTTATAAAAAGGGAAAAAATTTCAATGCTCACAGCTTGACTTACATGATTTCAAAACAGAAAATGGAATAAGTATGCTAATCTAACTCTCATGTTGATCAAAACATTTTTAAAAAAAATCAAGAGAAAAATGTTAAGGGAATGAACTAGGGGCATAGTTGACTCAAAGATTATGTCTTCTCCATCACTCGTGTCAACTATTCACCGCCGGAAGTTGCTATTCATCCAGTGGGGTTCGATTCCAGGCGTGTTACTTCATCTTTTAGTTGGCACGACAACTCTTCGGCTAGTTCATTAATTCATCGGCCAACTTTTTGACCGACACGATAACTCTTTGGCTAGTTCATCAGTTCGTCGGCCAACTTTTTGGTCGGCCCACCTGTTTCAATTTTAACCCATCATGATAAACTGCAAAATCGCTTAGGCTCAATGGTTGTGTTTCAGAGTCACATTTTTTAAGTTCTTTTCATATCAGTTAGTGTATAGAAGTGTGTTTGGATCGTTTTGCTTCTTTCTTTTTTTTTTCGTTAAGTCATTCTTTGATTCAGGTCAGTATGGAATCAATATCGAATTCAGAGTTCAAAATTCAATCATTCTCAAATTCAATCAAACAAATTGTTTTCAAGCTCAAAGTGATATGCCAATCAAAAATGAAACTTATTTTATTGAAGTCAAGGGATGACATCCCCAATTACATAGACACACAAAAAAAAAAAAAAAACAAAAAACAAAAAACAAAAAAAGCAAAAAAAGAGAGGGATCTGTGTTTTGTTTTTTGGTGACGGCCACACGCTGACTTCACTTACTAGACTCTCCCACCGATCTCTTCCTCTTGATTTCATCTTGGGAGACCCTTGAAGGCCTTGCCTCAGTGCTTACAAGATCGCCGAGAGAGTTGACTCCCTGCTGGCCGTAAAAAACAGAGTGCGGCGGAACTCCAAATCGGACCATGACAGTGGTCTTCCGTTTCAGCTCTTTATTCTTCGCCTTCAGTGCGCTAATCTCTGCTCGTGCATCCTTGTACATGTGCTGGAGTAGAGAAAGTTGGGCATTTAACTGGTGTACCTGATTTGTTCTATTCTGTAGCTAGTGAGATAACTTGGAGACTACAGTCACTATCTCCATGCAGGACTTCAGCGTATAGTGGTTGGCTTCAATATCAGATTGAGCTTCCATTATTTGCTCAACTGACAGCGTAGGAAAGTTAAAAGGAGCAAGAGCAAGGGCACTCTTTTCAGGGGGGCTTATAGGATCATTAAGGTCTGGAAAGAGAGTGAGGGGATGGGGCGAGGCCATGTAGTAGAGGAGAGTGATGCAAAAGAAAAGGGCTGCAGAGTGGTGGTAGAGAGAGCTCGCAGCTTTTTGCTTTATCTCTCTCACAGGCTTCGGTTTAAGAAGAGAACGAAGAGAAAAAAAAGACAAAGAGGGAGAGAGACCTGAGGCAATCGTTGAAATTAGGGAGGATCTAGCTCTATCGATCACGTGGCATATTTTTTGAAATCGAGCGCCATACACGAGGCTCGAAGCAGATAAAGAAAGAGAGAGAGAGAGAGAGAAGCAAGAGAAGAGAAAGAGACATACATATGTATATATATGTATATCTTTGTATGCTTGTATGTAGAGAACAAGAAAGAAGAAGAAGACAGAAAAGAGTGATGAAGAAGAAGACGGAAGAGGAGAAAAAGAAGAAGAGAGTGATGAAGAAAGAGACAAAAGAGGAGAAGGAGAAGAAGGAGAAGAAGATGAAAAAGAAACACAAAGAGGGAGAGAAAGCCAAGGCAATTTGTTGGCCAACTGACACAAATATCGAAGTTGCGTGTCAGGCGCGACATTCGACGAGAGAGAGAGAGAGATAAAAACATGAGAGGCGGGAGAGTTGCATGTATATGTATATATGTATCGTATACCTATGTATTATATATATATATATATTATTTTGAATATTTTGTCACAAAATTGGCTTGGTTCAGTGGCTTGACTCAGTGGTTAAGGACTGGGAGGCTGAGCCTGAGATTGGGGGTTATTTGTGTTTCTCCCTTATTTTTGCGTGTTTTGCATACACTGACGTTAGCAAACAGAATATTTCTTATCTGTAACGGAATATTCCCCGCTGACATCAGCAAATGGAATATTCCTCGTCAGTAACGAAATATTCCCAGAATGTGTATATGTATATTGTATGTGTATATAATATATGTGTAGACACCCCATTTTTGACCGTCCTCGAGACTTGGACGTCACCGTTTGAACACTCGGTGATCATCCATGTTTGTGTTCGTTTTGATTTTTCGAAGGTCTCGGCTACACGCCTTGCCTTAGGATCTCTCAACTCGACTGTTTCGTGCTTGGTTGGACCAAACACTTGTTGTTTTTTTTTGCTTTGGAGAGTAGGGAATGACTTGTTGGTCATCCCCACACCTCACCGGCCACGGCTTAGGGCCACCGGCCTTGTTTTCTTTCCACCGGCCATTGGTGATGGCCAGTCGGCTCTTTGTGTGGTCGGCCGACCATATATTTGGCCGATGGACTCCTTTTCTGGCCGGTACCGCCTTTTTTCCTTTCTCAGGTATTGTGCATGCCAGCTGTGCCAGCTGGAGTGAACGGACTTGTCCTCCATACACGTGTATGGAGGAGTTGCACCCTTTGCACCCTTTTGGCCTAGCTTCTTGAGGAAGCTTGGACCTTTGTCTTAGCTTCCTCAAGAAGCTTAGACCCCTGTCTCAGCTTCCTCAGGAAACCTTGGCCCCTTAGCCTTGGCTTCTTTAAGAAGCCTTGACCTCTTTTGGTTAGCCTCTCTTGGAAGCTTAGACCTTTGCCTTGTCTATATAAGGAGACCTCTCTTCTCCTTTGTAGGGGTTGGTTGGTTCAGCAAAAATCAGAGTGATATATGATATATACACCTCTCTCTCTCTCTCTATCTCCCTCTCTCTCTTTATTTGTGTGTGTTAGAGAGCCAAAAAGTGTGTTTTGTTCTTAGTTTTGCACTAAGTCACCTAGCATTACACCATACTTCGAATTTGGAGGTGTTGAGGGTTTGTTCTTGAAGTTTTGAGTTGGTTTTGATCGGAAGAAGGTGGCTGGACTTGCTGTTCTTGAAGTGTTCTTCAAGGGTAACACTATTGCTTTATTTTCCCCAATCTTGCACTAGCTTTTAACCCCCTTTGCATGCTGTTTTGAGCTTTGTGTATAACATATAAAAGTTCTATTTTTTTGTGTTTAAGACACTTCATTAAGGTCATTTTGGTGTTGGGGGTCGACCTCCCTCTCTTAGGCCTTGTTTGGCCCTTTTTGTGCTCTCCTTGTTAAGCTTTGAATACCTTTGTGCATTGGCCTTCTCACCACTGAAATCTAGAGGATTTTCAGTGGTGAAGAAGAGGTTTTGAGGTCTTGCATAGGGGAGGGACACCCCTCTCCCTTTGTGTCTCATTTGTTCATATTTTTGGCTCACAAGGGTAGCATGCATGCTTAGTTGTTTTTGGCTCCATTTTAGAGTTTTTTGGGTGTTATATGGTCATATTATATCTCTGTCTTTGGTCGGATTTATGGCCCTTTGCATGCACAGTATACTTGCCTTGCATTCCTCCATTTTTCCTAGAAGGGTGCCATGCATTTAGGCCTCCATACTTGCATGTTCTAGCTTGACTTCATGAAGCTTTTGGTCATATTTCATCATGCTTGAGGTCTGTTGGGTACTGATTTAATCATGTTTGCCATGTTTGGTATAGCCTTTTTGCATTTTGGCTTCTAAGCCTTGAGTGTGTGGGTCACTAGTATGCTTAGCTTAGCTTATTCTCATGATTTGGCACCATTGGAGATCATATTTCAGTCCATAATCCATGCTTGTATGCTTGCATTCATCATTCTTTCCCTGCCCTGAAGAGGTGTCCTTTTGTGCCTTGAAATGAAGCATTATGCATGCCTATGTGTTTGAGGCTTTGGGTTGCCATATCAGTGGGTTTTGGGGCTCATTTTTGCATGATAAAACTCTGTTTTGCATTGAAAAATCTATGCCATGTTTTCTTGGGGTAGGTGTTGAGTAATGCCCTCTTTTGTGGCCTTGAATGCCTTCCATTTTGCATCCATTTCCTAGCATGTCTTGGCATCATCCTTCGCATGCTTTTTAGAGTTTAACATGAGTGTTTAATGTCCATATTTATCACCTTTAAGTGTCCTTGAAAGTTGCCCCTTCCATGCTTAGGTGATAGGCCTTGGTATGTGCATGCTTGCATGCATGATTTGTGTCCTTATGCATCATCTATGGCCACTGTTTTGGGGCATGGCTGAGGCCTCCCATTTCAGTTTGAGTCCACCATTGCATGTTTTGACATGTTGCATTACTTTGGTCTCATGTTTGCATCGTATCATCTTTGCATGTTTGCATTGTTGCTTAGCTAGTTGCACATCATGTTTGCATCGCATGTTTGGCACATTGCATACTTGCATTATAGGTCACATTACATTTGGCATGTTTTGGTACCTTAGCCTCATGTGCATACTTGAGTCACATCTCACGCATGCATTGCATTTTTGCTTGGTTTGGGGTGTCAAACCAAGCATGAGGAATGAGGCGTGTTCGTACTTAAAGTGACGAAACACGTCTCACTCCTCGGTCGCCGATCCCCTTGATCTCAACATGATAGGGCGTTAGCACTCATTTGTTTTGATTGCATACATTTACATTGAATTGCAAACTTGGTGCCTTTGGCCATCATGCATCGAAGTGCGTGATTGGTGGCCCGAGGGTCGAGAGCCACGCTCCCTTGAGTCCATTGCATGATAGGGAGTGTGGCCGTGCACACATTTGTCTTGAAAATCCTATGCCATGCACTGTTTGTCCTCTGTTGCAGCAACTGCAAGATTCTGTAGGAAGAAATGGCCGGCCGGCCACTTGCAGTGCCGACTGACCATCATTGTCTAGCCGATGACACAAGATTTGGCCGATGATCCCATTCCCATGGCCGGTGGCCTTTTGTTCTGGCCGGTGGAAATCCAAAACACTCAGGAGGAAGTTCAAAGCAGTTCTGGAAACTTTCATAACTTTCAGAGGAGCAAGGCAGTGTAAACAGAGGCAATAGTGGCATGGTACTGGGTTTCCGGGCGCGGCAAATCGAGCATACATCATCCTATCATTCTGAGGCGGGCTACGGCCACCTTCTTTTTGTAATTAATTTGTTGATTAATTAGAAGTGCTGTAATTAATTAATTAGTTAGTCAGCTAGTTAATTAGTTAAATCTGTATTATTTATTTGGACCCTCCGAGTGAGGGCAATTGTATATTAAGTGTGCGTGAGTGTGTGTATGTCTTCCAACCCCACGTCTTTCTTCCCTTTTATTTACTAGCTTTCGATGGTTAGTTTAGGGTATGTTTTGATTAGCATACTTATGATAGCATGTTTGCATACATTCATTCGAAATGCACGCACCGGGCTCGGCGCATCATACTAACTGCATAGTATTTCCATTCCAACTTGAATACGTGTATCGAGTTGTCGCATTTCACATGCCATTCTTAGATTAGCCGAGCCTATTCTAGTTGCATTTTGTATGTGTTGCATTAGCCATCTTAACATGAACTAGGATTATGCATTTGATTACTAACTAGTTTCTGTTTTGGCTTGGAGTACTAGGTAAGCTCTTATGCTTTAGCATCTTGCATGCGTGTGAGTGTTGCCATATTAGCATGCTTACCATGAGGCTATATGCTTATGTGATATATCTGCCTGAATTCCTGTGGGTGAAAGTTGGGTTATCTAAATTGGAATAATGCATTGACTATGAGTTTTAAGCCCACTAGACAGTGGCAAAACCATCTTTCCTAAGCCCACTTGAGCGTGGCAAAACCTGCACTTTAGCCTACTTGCGAGTAGCAAACCGTTTTTCAAAACAAAAAAAATGCTTTGTCCCAATTCTGGCGACTCAGTCTATACTTGTTATGCTGTGCGCATCACATAGTAAATCTAGGCTAATAACCGGAATAAGAACGCATAATGTTTTCAAAACAAGATATCATGGTTAGTAGAGGCCGATTATAGCGACCCCGGTTTTTTTCCCATTTGATTATTGTATCCGGACTTAGGTTCCGTAGATTCTGTTATTGTATAATTGTTGTTGTCATCCTTTATTTTCTCTTGGAGTTGTAGGATGTGTTGGGCAGGTTTGTTTCAGGTTGGTTGGGTTCGGAAACCAAGTGTTGCTGTCCAGTTTTTGGGTTGGTCGCTCGAGCGAGGACTTGGTCGCTCGAGCGAGGGTTGTATTTTGTGTCTGGTGGCTCGAGCCAGCTTTTCTTCGCTCGAGCGAGCGATTGCGTCTAGTATAGACCTGAGAGCAGTGTTTCTTCGCTCGAGCGAGCTTTTCTTCGCTCGAGCGAGCGAGGTGTATGTTTTCGAGTTCTTCGCTCGAGCGAGCATTCTGTCGCTCGAGCGTGCTTCTGGATTGCAGACCTGAAGCATCGAGTTTTTGGCTCGAGCGAGCTTTTCTTCGCTCGAGCGAGGCTTTCTTGTGTCTGGTCGCTCGAGCGACCATGTCTTCGCTCGAGCGAGCCTGTCAGATTTAAATAGGCAGCAGCGGGTTTTAAATCACTTTTTCACATTCTTTTTGATTCCAAAACCCTAGGTCCGTCTTCTCTCTCCCTCTACACACCTTCTCCTTAGGTTTGATCTACTTAGAGTGCGTTTCTATCCTAGATCCTTTATTAAAAAGATAGTGTGGGTCGAGGGCTTCTGTTTAATCTGAACAATCTTGGATTTGGAGCACTTTGGATTTCGGGTCATCATCTCCGTCTTCTCTATTCGGGTTATTTTCTTCGAGGTAGGGATTTCCTACTCCATATTATAGGCTTTGTTCTAAGTTTTGGTATTTTGATATGTTGGGGGTTATTTGGTAATTTTGGGAAAAACCCTAAATGTTTTAATAAATTAATCTGTATAGTTAATTTAAAGAAAATTGGGGAATTTAATTGAATTCATGGAATTGGGCAATTATAAGTCTAAATGGTGTAGTTGAATAATTTAATCACTCGCCTACTGAATTATTGAGATTATAATTGTTGATATGTTTATTTCTTGTTTAGAAATAACTGTTTTGGGCTATCGGTGGAGGATAGTCGTGATTGTTGTAGACATTGCATGTGGATTAGGGAAAATTGAAACTAATCAATTTGGTTAAGTCATTAATTTTGACTATTGAATTAATACAGAAAATACGTGTATTGATTGAGCATTGCATATGCATATTGTTTGGGAGGAGATAGGGGATGTACTCCACGGTTTAGGGGAAGATAGGGGATGGACCTCTAAACCGGACTTTTGTTTGGGAGGAGATAGGGGATGGACTCCATTAGCATCACTATTATGTGTGCTTATTGATTTATAGAAGTGTTTCTATATGTTGTTGATACAGCACTAAAATGTGTATCAAATGAGAAGTATGAAGTGTTTTGATATGAGCCTTAGTCTCATTTGTTTTGTTGATATTGGAAGTAATGTTAATGTGATGTGTAGTTCACTGTTATAATTTGGCCAGGTTCTGAGCCATATTGATAAAAATGAAAAGTTGAATAAATAATGGAAAGTAAAAACTGATATTTGAGTTAACCATCTATTGAATGCTATTGCTTTATTCAATGCTTATATTTGGTTTAGTATATTTCTACTGGGCTGTGGCTCACCCTATACGGGAACATCATTTTCAGGTTCAGGTGACGTGCTACCTCCAAGGAATTAGCTTGGAAGGATTTAGAGTTGAAGACTCATTTAGATTAGTTGTTATTTGCTTTATTTGGTATTACATGTAAAGACTCAAGCCAAGGGCTTAATTTGTAAATGAGTTAGTACTCATATTTTTGTGTCCAAGTATTGGCTTGGAAAGATGTAAGCCCGTAGGGCATTTACTTTATTTATTACATGTAATGTCTTTTAATAAGATTACTCTGATGAATGGAATAATACTTTGTTTTCTTATAATGACGCATGTTGATGTTATATATTATGGGTTTAATTTTGAGGGCGTTACAACTTGGTGTCAGAGCGTACCGGGTTCGAATACTTTGGGTACGTGGGAAGTGATTAGTATCACAATGGGTTCGTCTCGCTTGATAGAGACTTAGATGTACGATTATATGCTTATATGATAACATGTTTATGTGACTATATGGGTATGGAACGTAGTTTCTAGGATATTGATTGGACCCTTGAGTTTCTGAAAGTCTTGTTGGAAAGGCACTTGATCAATGTTGTTTCCAACCGGAACTTTAGTGACGCCTCGGGACTGTCATTATCCAGGAATGAAATTCGTAGGTGCTTATGTGATTATGTGCTTACGTGGAATGATTTATTGTTGTCCAATGCATTAGGACGCGAGTGTTATAGTTTTGGCACATTATTTAGAGTGCTAACGTCTTTGTTACCTTTATTAGGATGTCAGGACGAGGACGAGGACGTGGTAGGCGTGGTAGACAGGGTAGGCAGGAAGTGCCTATACCGGAGGAGGTTCCGGCAGTACAGGAGGGAGTTGGCCAGGCCAATGTGGCCGAGCCGGTAGGACAGCAGGCTATGGGCGCTTTGGCCCGAGAGATAGCAGGGGCATTCAGGGAGTCAGTAGGCATTCTCAGAGCTGAGAATCAGGCTCAGGTTCATGTTGCAGATACAGGTCCTTCTTTTCTGAAGAGGGAGTTCTTTCGGTCCAACCCGGACGAATTTTTAGGTGATCCTAAAGAGCCGCTTAAGGCAGATGAATGGCTCGAACAGACAACGAAGACGTTTGAGATGCTAGGCATCGAAGACGGGGCACTGAAGGTGACCTTGGCATCTTTCCAGCTTAAGGGGGATGCGGGTCAGTGGTGGAAGTTCACTAAGGGCCGTATAGGAGGGACTTGGGAGGCTTTCGTAGATGCTTTCCAGGAGAAGTTCCTGTCTTCAGCAGTTAAGGAGAGGTTGAGGGAGCAGTTTTGCCAGCTTAAGCAGAACAGTTCTTCAGTGGCCGAGTTTGAGGCCTCGTTTACTAGCTTGTCCAGGTTTGCACCTGAGTTGGTGGCGTCTGAGGAACGCCGTTGTATTGAGTTCGAGAAGAAGTTGAGGCGCGGCCTCAAGTTGAGAATTGTAGGGACTATGATTCGAGATTATGGGCGTCTGGTTGATGCTGCAGCTCATACTGAGATTATGATGCAGGAAGAGGAGGAAGGGCAGAAAGGCTCCAAGAGGAGTCAGGATGGTCAGAGTGATGGTAGGAGACAGAAGGGTTTTAACCCTCAGCAGTCTCAGGGTAGCTTTTCTAGATCGACTTTTCCTGTGCCGAGTGCTAGTTCTGGGAAAGGCAGCCAGGGGGACATTACCTGTTTCAAGTGTGGTCAGCTGGGCCACAAGTCTCCAGCTTGCCCGCAGAAGGGAGGAGGACAGAGGGCAGCGTCATCTTCGGCTCGATCTCAGAGCCAGAGTCAGGGTAGAGGCCAGCCGCTCTCGTGTTATCAGTGTGGTCAGCCAGGGCACATAAAGAGGTATTGCCCGCAGTTGAGTGGCACATCTGGTGCACCTGGTTTGAGGCAGACTCAGAGTCAGCAGCCAGCTCAGTCCGTTCAGGCCTCGAGGGCCAATCAGGGGGCCTCATCGTCCCAGTCCGTGCAGCAGTCTTATGCTCCTATGGGTGAGCAGGTTGATCAGAGGTCGTCTGGGCGCGTGTATGCTGTTACCGGGCAGGATCTTGTGCCGGCTCCATCAGTTGTGAGAGGTACCTTCTTGTTTTGCAACTCGGTTGCTAGTGTTTTGATTGATACGGGTGCATCTCATTCCTTTGTGTCTGCTGCATTTGCATCTATTTTGGAGTTGGAGTTAGCACAGTTAGCATCTCCTATTTGTGTAGTGTCACCTCTTGGGGGTGAATTGATCTTGAAACAAGGTGTTAAGGGTTGTGATATAGAGGTCGACTATCATAGACTCCCGTTTCCTTTTGTAGTTATGCCCATGAAGGGCTTTGATGTTATTTTGGGTATGGACTGGTTATCGTCATACCGGGCAGTTATTGATTGCTACCGCCAGAGGGTCACTTGTTGTACCGTGAGCGGGGAGTGTTTTCATTTTCTGGGGGACCGGGTTGGTAGTGTTTTGCCACCGGGGTATGATCTGCGAGGGCGGAGTGAGCTTAGTGGTCTACTTGCTAGCTTTGAGAGTGGTGAGTGTGATGAGACCCAGACTGTGTTGCCAAGAGTGGTTTGTGAGTACTCGGACGTCTTTCCCGAGGACCTTGTTGGTTTGCCACCTCACAGAGAGATTGAGTTCTCTATTGACTTAGTGCCCGGCACGGCGCCGATTTCTATGGCACCTTATCGTTTTGCCCCAGCTGAGTTAGTTGAGTTGAAGATCCAACTCCAGGAGTTGCTAGATAAGGGCTATATACGTCCTAGTGTTTCGCCATGGGGAGCACCGGCCCTCTTTGTTAAAAAGAAAGTGGTGCTTTGAGACTTTGTATAGATTACCGGAAATTGAATCGGGCTACGGTTAAGAATAAGTACCCTATGCCTCGTATAGATGATCTGTTCGATCAGTTGAAGGGTTCCCGTTGTTTCTCGAAGATAGACTTGAGATCGGGTTATCATCAGTTGAGAGTCAGGGAGGAGGATATTCCGAAGACGGCATTCCGTACGCGGTATGGCCACTATGAGTTTTTGGTGATGCCATTTGGGCTCACCAATGCACCGGCAGTGTTTATGGATTTGATGAACCGGATATTCCGGGAATTTTTAGATCGTTTTGTAGTCGTCTTCGTGGACGACATCCTTATCTATTCACCTTCGGAGGAGGAGCACAAGGAACACTTGAGAGTGGTGCTTGAGTTACTTAGAGCCCATAAGCTTTATGCTAAGTTTGGGAAGTGTGAGTTCTGGCTAGAAGAGGTCAAGTTCTTAGGCCATGTAGTTTCTGGGGAAGGGGTGTCTGTTGATACATCCAAGACTGAGGCAGTGCAAGATTGGGCACAGCCTAAGAGTGTGTTTGAGATCCGCAGTTTTCTGGGGTTAGCTGGGTATTATCGCCGGTTTGTGAAGGATTTCTCCAGGTTAGCTTCGCCTTTGACTAGATTGACTCGGAAGGGAGTCAAGTTTGTATGGAGTGAGACTTGTGAAAATCATTCCAGGAGTTGAAAGTTAGACTGACCACCGCTCCAGTCTTGATTATTCCGGAGAGAGGGTTGGGTTATGCAGTCTATTGTGACGCCTCACGAGAGGGTCTGGGTTGTGTGTTGATGCAAGAGGGGAAAGTGTTGCCTATGGCTCACGTCAGTTGAAAATTCACGAGAAGAATTACCCTACGCATGATTTAGAGTTAGCAGCTGTGATATTTGCCTTGAAGATTTGGAGGCATTATCTTTGGTGAGAGGTTCGAGGTATTCTCGGATCATAAGAGTCTGAAATATCTGTTTACACAGAAAGACTTGAACTTGAGGCAGAGGAGGTGGATGGAGTTTATTGAGGATTATGACTTCGAGTTGCATTATCATCCGGGGAAGGCCAATGTGGTGGCCGATGCCCTTAGCAGGAAACCTGTGGTGTCATAGCTAGTATAGCCATCCGGGAGTGGGAGATGTTGGGTGCACTTGGGGAGTTTGATTTGCTTCTGGGCGAATCTGTTGAGGCTGCGGCCTTGTTCTCTGTTGTTGCGCAGCCTACACTTGTGACTCGAGTGTTAGAGGCACAGAGAGGTGACCTTGAGGTGGAATCTCTTCGAGAGAAGATCTCCAATGGGAAGGTTGAGAAGGGTTTGACGGTGTATCCCGACCTGAGTGTGAGATACCGAGACCGTCTGTTTGTGCCGGAGTCTTGCCGAGAGGAGGTACTCCGAGAGTTTCATCATTCACGCCTTGCGGTGCATCCGGGAGGCACTAAGATGTATCGGGATTTGGGTCGCCAGTTTTGGTGGCGGGGTATGAAGAGGGATGTGGCAACTTTCGTGTCCAAGTGCCTTACTTGTCAGCAAGTGAAGGCCGAGCATCAGAGGCCAGCGGGTTTGTTACAACCCTTGCCTATTGCCGAGTGGAAGTGGGAGCATGTCACTATGGACTTCGTTGTAGGTCTTC
The DNA here is from genome assembly GCA_030407325.1 of Camellia japonica. Classification (NCBI taxonomy): domain Eukaryota; kingdom Viridiplantae; phylum Streptophyta; class Magnoliopsida; order Ericales; family Theaceae; genus Camellia; species Camellia japonica. The sequence goes on along the minus strand of JAPPVO010000024.1, from coordinate 89,702,796 downwards.
CGAGGACTCAGCGGGGTAGTGATGCTATTTGGGTGGTTGTAGACCGGTTGACTAAGTCGGCGCACTTCATTCCTATGCGCGTGAGAGATTCGGTAGATCATCTTGCCGACTTGTACATTCGGGACATAGTGAGGTTGCACGGGGTCCCAGTGACGATCGTCTCGGATAGAGATCCTCGTTTTACTGCTAGGTTGTGGCAGAGTTTGCAGAGTGCCTTAGGCACTAAGTTGACCTTTAGCACGGCTTATCATCCTCAGACTGACGGGCAGTCCGAGCGTACTATTCAGATCCTTGAGGATATGCTTCGGGGTTGTGTTCTAGACTTTAGTGGGTCGTGGGAGAGGCACTTGCCGTTGGTGGAGTTTGCCTACAACAACAGTTTCCAGTCTAGTATCGGTATGGCACCGTTTGAGGCCTTGTATGGCCGACCGTGTAGATCTCCTGTTTGTTGGGCCGAGGTGGGTGATGCACCTCTGTTGGGTCCGGAGTTGGTGAGGGAAACGACGGAGAAAGTTGAGCTTATCCGTAAGAGGCTTGTTACAGCCAGAGTCGTCAGAAATCTTATGCCGACCGTAGGAGGAGACCTTTGGTGTTTGAGGTGGGTGATCATGTCTTTCTGAAGATATCACCTAGACGGGGATTGATGAGGTTTGGGAAGAGCGGGAAGTTGTCCCCTCGGTTCATAGGTCCTTTTGAGATCCTTGAGAGGATTGGCGAGGCTGCATATCGTTTAGCTTTGCCACCGCAGTTGTCCGGAGTACATGACGTGTTTCATGTGAGTATGCTTCGGAAGTATGAACCAGATCCATCACATGTGTTGGATTGGACTGACTTAGAGGTTGACGAAGATGTCTCGTATGAGGAGAGACCGGTTCGGGTTTTGGATAGGCGGGATCAAGTTTTGCGAGGCAAGACCATCCCTTTGGTAAAGGTTTTGTGGAAACATCACGGAGTGGAAGAGGCCACTTGGGAGCGTGAATTGGAAGTCCGCGAGAAATATCCGGACTTGTTTGTTGATGTGTAATCATGTATTGAAATTTCGTAATTTTAATGAACTTTAAGAACATTATATGTATGTCTTAAGTTGTAAAACATTGTGAATGTTTTGGTTTAATGGAAGTACTTTGAAACTTGCCTCATTATGGAAGTTTATGGTAACATTGCATATGTTGAATATATATTGTAAAATTGGAGTTATATCATGAAATTGAATATGATATGGAAATGGGAATCAGGTGTATTGAAAACTGTTGGAATTGAAAGAAATGCATGTTGATAATGCAAGTTAAAATACGTATTGTTTTACTTATTGTGAGATGCCTCTTGATAAGAGATGAAATGACCGGTATTGGGTCAAGTTGTATTATTGAACTGTCATTTTATTGGAATCTGAGAAAAACCTGTTTTTGAAAAACTTATGCTTAATTTCGGGACGAAATTCTTTAAGGAGGGGAGGTTATAGCGACCCCGGTTTTTCCCATTTGATTATTGTATCCGGACTTAGGTTCCATAGATTCTGTCATTGTATAATTGTTGTTGTCATCCTTTATTTTCTCTTGGAGTTGTAGGATGTGTTGGGCAGGTTTGTTTCAGGTTGGTTGGGTTCGGAAACCAAGTGTTGCTGTCCAGTTTTTGGGTTGGTCGCTCGAGCGAGGACTTGGTCGCTCGAGCGAGGGTTGTATTTTGTGTCTGGTGGCTCGAGCCAGCTTTTCTTCGCTCGAGCGAGCGATTGCGTCTAGTATAGACCTGAGAGCAGTGTTTCTTCGCTCGAGCGAGCGAGGTGTATGTTTTCGAGTTCTTCGCTCGAGCGAGCATTCTGTCGCTCGAGCGTGCTTCTGGATTGCAGACCTGAAGCATCGAGTTTTTGGCTCGAGCGAGCTTTTCTTTGCTCGAGCGAGGATTTCTTGTGTCTGGTCGCCCGAGCGACCATGTCTTCGCTCGAGCGAGCCTGTCAAATTTAAATAGGCAGCAGCGGGTTTTAAATCACTTTTTCACATTCTTTTTATTCCAAAACCCTAGGTCCGTCTTCTCTCTCCCTCTACACACCTTCTCCCTTAGGTTTGATCTACTTAGAGTGCGTTTCTATCCTAGATCCTTTATTAAAAAGATAGTGTGGGTCGAGGGCTTCTGTTTAATCTGAACAATCTTGGATTTGGAGCACTTTGGATTTCGGGTCATCATCTCCGTCTTCTCTATTCGGGTTATTTTCTTCGAGGTAGGGATTTCCTACTCCATATTATAGGCTTTGTTCTAAGTTTTGGTATTTTGATATGTTGGGGGTTATTTGGTAATTTTGGGAAAAACCCTAAATGTTTTAATAAATTAATCTGTATAGTTAATTTAAAGAAAATTGGGGAATTTAATTGAATTCATGGAATTGGGCAATTATAAGTCTAAATGGTGTAGTTGAATAATTTAATCACTCGCCTACTGAATTATTGAGATTATAATTGTTGATATGTTTATTTCTTGTTTAGAAATAACTGTTTTGGGCTATCGGTGGAGGATAGTCGTGATTGTTGTAGACATTGCATGTGGATTAGGAAAAATTGAAACTAATCAATTTGGTTAAGTCATTAATTTTGACTATTGAATTAATACAGAAAATACGTGTATTGATTGAGCATTGCATATGCATATTGTTTGGGAGGAGATAGGGGATGTACTCCACGGTTTAGGGGAAGATAGGGGATGGACCTCTAAACCAGACTTTTGTTTGGGAGGAGATAGGGGATGGACTCCATTAGCATCACTATTATGTGTGCTTATTGATTTATAGGAGTGTTTCTATATGTTGTTGATACAGCACTGAAATGTGTATCAAATGAGAAGTATGAAGTGTTTTGATATGAGCCTTAGTCTCATTTGTTTTGTTGATATTGGAAGTAATGTTAATGTGATGTGTAGTTCACTGTTATAATTTGGCCAGGTTCCGAGCCATATTGATAAAAATGAAAAGTTGAATAAATAATAGAAAGTAAAAACTGATATTTGAGTTAACCATCTATTGAATGCTATTGCTTTATTCAATGCTTATATTTGGTTTAGTATATTTCTACTGGGCTGTGGCTCACCCTATACGGGAACATCATTTCCAGGTTCAGGTAACGTGCTACCTCCAAGGAATTAGCTTGGAAGGATTTAGAGTTGAAGACTCATTTAGATTAGTTGTTATTTGCTTAATTCGTTATTACATGTAAGGACTCAAGCCAAGGGCTTAACTTGTAAATGAGTTAGTACTCATATTTTTGTGTCCAAGTATTGGCTTGGAAAGATGTAAGCCCGTAGGGCATTTACTCTCTTTATTACATGTAATGTCTTTTAATAAGTTTACTTTGATGAATGGAATAATACTCTTTGTTTTCTTATAATGACGCATGGTAATATTATATATTATGGGTTTAATTTTGAGGGCGTGACACCGATCTTTGATCGGGCGAGAAGGGGTGCTCATAGCTAACCTTCCCCAATCGTACCCAAGTTCCCGAGCCGAGGCAACTTTGGTGATGACGGACGCGTGGCCTTAGACAAACAAGTCAGGGTTTCCTAAATTCCCCAAAAATAAAATATTTAGGTGGCGACTCTATATCTGGCAAAGCAGTCCATGGTTGGCACTTCTTTATAAAAATCTGTTTTCCAAAACGATTTGCCGGATTTGGACTCTTTGGTTCAGATTAAGAATTGTGACAATTTGAGTCCGAACCGTGGTAAGCCCAAATGAACAAAACGGGGATTCCCCCCCGGGACGTTCGAGGACATCTACAATATGTCTGTGTATGTGTTATTTTTTTGTCTCCATATATGTATATAGCTTACCTGTGTGTGTCTGTATACATATTTGTATTATGGATATGGTGTGTATATGTATACAATATTTGGTATTTATACCAAAAAAAAAGAAAAGAGAAATTATTCTACTATTTCTTCTTCCACTTGCGTGAGACGCTTTTGGACTTTGAATTTACCTCTACTCCTTTCACGATAAACTTGTTAGGATGTAACATTTACCCGGTTAAAACATTCCTCTTCTCCGTATGAGATACGGTTAGGTATGCTTGTTGGTTACACCACCATTGCTCTTTTCACGTGAAACGTTTTAGGATGTAACGTTTACCGGTTTAAAACTTTCCCCCTCTCCGTATGAAATATAGTAAGGTATGCCTGTTGGTTACACCACCTTTGCTCCTTTCACGTGAAACGTGTTAGGATGTGACATTTACTCAATCAAAACCTTCCTCCTTTTCGTAAGAGATACGGTTAGGTTCACCTGTTGATTACACCACATTTGCTCATTTCACGTGAGACGTGTTAGGATTTGATGTTTACCCAGTTAAAACCTTTGCCCTCTTCATATGAGCTACGGCTAGGTACGTTTGTTGTTTAGTTCACTTTCCTCCTCTCGCATGAGACGCGTTTGGATCTCAAGTTCACTTTCCTTCTCTTACGTTAGACGCGTTTGGATCTCAAGTTCACTTTCCTCCTCTTGCGTTAGACGCGTTTGGATCTCAAGTTCACTATTCCTCCTGTATGTAATGCACCCCCTTCTTTCATTTGTGCGATACCACATTTATATGCGATGCACAGGAGGAAAGTGATACACCCCCTTCTTTCACTTTCCTCTTGTGCGATGCACATCGCGATACCATTATAAGAGGTATTCCTCCTCTCGCATTTGTATGCGGTGCATCACTTTTCTCCTCTCGCATGAGACGCGTTTGGATCTCAAGTTCACTTTCCTCCTCTTTCATTTGTGCGGTATGCACATCTGTATGCGATGCACCCCCTTCTTTCATTTGTATGGTATGCACATTTGTATGTGATACACCCCCTTCTTTCATTTGTGGGATATGCACATTTGTATGCGATGCACTTCCCTCTTTCATTTGTGTGGTATGCACATTTATATGCAATGCACCCCTTTCTTTCATTTGTACAGTATGCACATTTGTATGTGATGCACCCCCTTCTTTCATTTGTGCGATATGCACATTTGTATGCGATGCACCCCATTCTTTCATTTGTGCAGTATGCACATTTGCATGCGATGCACCCCATTCTTTCATTTGTGCGGTACGCACATTTGTATGCAATGCACTTCCCTCTTTCATTTGTGTGGTATGCATATTTCTATACGATGCACCCCCTTCTTTCATTTGTGCGGTATGCACATTTGTATGCGATGCACCCCATTCTTTCATTTTTGTATGCGATGCACCCTCCTTTATTTCCTATCATTTGCATTAAGCTTGCCTCCCATGTTGCCATCTTCATATCTTTATCACTCCATGACATTGCATCGCATTGCATAATCATGAATTTTCAAACAACCGGCTTTGCGAAGCGTGTAAGTCCAACTTTCATATTGCATTTTGAGCATGTCACTTGCATTCTGCCCCTAAACTATGCTGGTTTGATTCCTTGCAAAGGGATACGTAAGCAACCTTCGAGTTCAACCACTTGCATTGCATCTTATTTGTTTGCCCAAGTCTTATGGCCTTGTCAAAAGGGTTGTCTTCGGGCTTTGACATTCACTCACATCATGAAATGACTTCGAGCTCTATCAAAGAGGGGCAACTGTAGACACCCCATTTTGACCGACCCTAAGACTCAGGCGCTTTCTTTTGATTACCCGATGATGACAAGTAGAATGTGTTTCTCACAGAATCCTCAGTAGGAGAGATGGAATTTGAACTTTAATCCCAACCTTTACACATTTTTAGGCCAAACTATTTTACTTCTTAAAACCCTCTTTCAAAAAAAAAAAAAATTTAAATGTTTCTATGATGTTTCGAGACTCCCATTTGGATTATAATATTACACTTTTCAGTAAACCAAGTAATGACAAAGTGGAAATAAATGGAAGAGATGTGAACTCTTTGAGAAATATTTAAAAACATCCTATTTATAGGTTTGGAGTTGAAGGAAATCTGAGGGGATGGAAGAAAACTAGTTTAGGAAAAGAATGAGCGTCAAATCATTAAGAAGGAAATGAACAGCCTTTAATAAATTAGGCATATCTCTTTGTGCACTTGGAATTTAGATATGAGGCCATCACCATTGGAAAGTAGACTTCTGGGGATTCAATTTAGACCCAAGAACCACCTAAAACCAAGTCCGGATAAGGGAGATATACCCATTTGAAGTTGGGCTTAAGAGCAGATTTTGTTGACTTAGGCATATCTCTTTGTACACTTGAAATTTAAATGTGAGGCCACCACCATTGGAACGTAGACTTCTGAGGCTTCAATTTAGACCCAAGAACCACCTAAACCCAAGTCCGGATAAGGGAGATATGCCCATTTGAAGTTGGGCTTAAGAGCATATTTTGTTGACCTAGCCTGAGGAAAATGAATAGCCTTCACTAAATTAGGCATATCTCTTTATACACTTGGAATTTAAATGTGAGGCCACCACTATTGGGAAGTAGACTTCTAGAGCTTCAATTTAGACCTAAGAAACACCTAAAACCAAGTCCGGATAAGGGAGATATGCCCGTTTGAAGTTGGACTTAATTGCAGATTTTGTTGACTCGGCCCAAAACAACAGCAACCCCATGTTTCTTGATTTTGGCTCGGTTGGGACACCCCATTTACCAATTTTCTAATCCATTCAAGTGCACCCACTCATCCTCCATTATCTCCACTCACCCTCCATTATCAAAAGAGGTTTTGGCCTTGTCATAAAGGATAAATCAAAAGCAACAAAGTGTTGATCATCATTGTCATGCCCATCACCTTTGTCTTCCACCTTGTCCCCCATTCCTTGACTTGTTTATTCCTACATGGCTTATACATTCAAATCATATATTGAAAAGGAGGAGGATGGAATTGTGATGACCGGGTGCACTACACGTTTCATTTTTTTCTCCCTCGTTTAACTTTGGGTTGGTTATGTTGGGATGTCGGTTTGACTTGGAATCTTATTAATTGCTTGGGTTTGTTGTGTACACGAATCCTTCTCAAAATTTTGTTCATGTTTGTCTCGGTGTTGAATTTCTCTGGTTTCGGAGAGTGCGGGGTCAGGTCCAAAGTGCCTCAAATTGAGCTGAGAACATTCTGGGTTGGAAGACTAGGGCTGCACGTGCAGGGAGGTGTGACATCTTCAGCCTTGCACACTGCATTATATGCAGGTGCGGGGTGAAGTGCGGATTGGAGGGCCGCACGTACAAGGATTAGTGCCGCATGTGCGGGAAGCAGGCTCCACACGTGTAGGACGCTAAGCAGTCCAAAATCTCTGTTTTTTTTTTCTCTTTAGGGCTGTGTGTGTATCACTTTTAGCCCATCTCTCTCTCTCTCTAAAAATCATTTCCTCTCCCTTCTCTCTACATTCCATACACCTAAACTCTTCAAACTCTTGATCTCCTTAGATCCAATGCATCTTCAACCCAAGTTCCTTCATCAAAGTTGAAGAGCTCCTCAAGAGCTACATAGTGTACGGTGGAGATTGGATTTTGGCACCATCAATTTCTAGGGTTTCATCTCTTTTCTCCTTCAAAACTTGAGGTAGGGAATTACTTTATATATATGTTTTTGCAAGTTTTTGGTTGATCTTTGAGAGTTCTCCTTTGTTTATTTCGAAAATGGGTTTTTGGCTCAAGAAATTGATGGTCTTGTAGAAGAAATCCATCTTTTGTTCTTTTTAAAGATTCTCTTGAAATGTTGAAACACATGTGTAGACGTCCCCGAACGCCCCGAGAGGGTTAGGTCCCGTTCTGTTCATATTGGGGTCACTACAGTTCAAGGACTCAAATGTCACAGTTCTTAATCTTGAACCAAAGAGTCCAAATCCGGCAAATCGTTTTGAAAACAGATTTTTTTGAAAGAAGTGCCAAACATGGACTGCTTTGCCAGATAACAGAGTCGCCACCTAAATATTTTTTAAATGGGAAATTTAGGAAACCCTGACTCGGTGCCAAAGGCCACGTGTCCATCATCACCAAAGTTGGCTCAGGAACTTGGGTACGATTGGGGAAGGTCACATCGTGAACACCCCCGCTCGCCCGGTCAAAGACCGGCCTCTACTAACCATGATATCTGTTTTTGAAAACTTTGTGAGTTCTTATTCCGGTTATTAGCCTAGGTTACTATGTGATGCTCGCAGCAAACAAGTATAGACTGGGTCGCCTGAATTGGAACAAAACATTTCATGTTTGTTTGTTTGAAAATGGTTTGAAGGTGCTACCCGCAGGTAGGCTAAGACGTGGATTTGCCACCCTCAGGTGGGCTTAGAAAACATGATTTTGCCACTATCTAGTGGGCTTAAAACAAACATTCGATGATTCGTCCCAATTCAAGTAACTCAACCTCCACCCACAGGCATTCAAGGCAGTTATATCACATAAGCATATAGCCTCATGGTAAGCATGCTATCATGGCAACACTCACACGCATGCAAGGATGCTAAAGCATAACAACTCACCAAGTACTCCAAGCCAAAACAGAAAACCGATTAGAAATCAATGCATGATCCTAATTATACAGAATGCCTAATGCAACGCATGCAATAATGCAACTATAGCAGGCTCGGCTATTCTAAACATGGTATGTGGAATGCTACAACTAACATGTATTCAATTTGGAATTGAAATACAAATGCAGTTTGTATGATGCGCCGAGCCCGGTGCGTGCAAAACAGATGAATGAATGCAAACATGCTATCATACTGTATGCTAATTAAAATATGCCCTATATCTAACCATCGTAAACGGATAAATAAAAGGGAGAAAGAAATGGGGATTGGAAGACATACATCGCACTCACCCACACTTGTTACAATTATGCCCTCGCGCAGAGGGTCCGAATAATAATACAGTCCGAAATAATACAGTCCGAAATAATACAGATTTCTAAATAATTAACAAATTAAAGAAGAAAGCGGTAAACTGGCTTGCAAGCCAGGGGCTGCCTCGCTTCTGATGAATGATGTATGCCGGATGCCTTTTGGAAATCCACTGGGATGCCCAATTTAGCCTCTGTTTGCAACGTTTCTCGAAATACGCGCCAGACTCCGAAAAGTTGTTGATTCCTCATTTTGCTGCAACAGAGAGCAGGAAAAGGGCATAGCAATGCATTTCACAAATATATGCATACCTCGATCCTCGTGCCACCAATCACGCATCTCGATGCATGATGGCCGAGGGGTCAGATTGCACAACTCAATATAGGATGAATGCAGATGAATGCTACAACAAAACCTAACTCCATCATGGGTAATCCGGAGTGTCGGTGACTGGGGAATTGAGACCCGTTTCGTCACTCGGAGTACGAAACGTGCCTCGTTTCCCGTGCCCGGGTTAACTCCTATCCCGAACACGATGCGATATGCATGATATGCATGAAATGCAACTAAGATACAGCCTAGTATGCACAATGCTGTGAGAATGAGATGAAAATGAGATGAAAATGAGATGCCTCGAAAAGCGCGCACGCGTGCACGCAAACTGAGGCGATGATATGAAATGCAAATCGGATAAAACCGAAGTGCCTCGAAATGTGTGCCCACGGGCACGCAAACCGAGGCGATGATATGAAATGCAAATCGGATAAAACTGAAGTGCCTCGAAATGCGTGCACACAGGCACGCAAATCGAGACGATGATATGAAGTGGAAATCGGATAAAACCGAAGTGCCTCGAAATGTGTGCCCACAGGCACGCACATCGAGGCGATGATATGAAGTGGAAATCGGATAAAACTGAAGTGCCTCGAAATGTGTGCCCACAGGCACGCACATCGAGGCGATGATATGAAGTGGAAATCGGATAAAACCGAAGTGCCTCGAAATGTGTGCCCACAGGCACGCACATCGAGGCGATGATATGAAGTGGAAATGCAAATTGGGCTTAAACTAACATGAGTGGACCTCAGCCACACTCACATCAGATGCCGTTGGATAAAACAGAGGTGTCTCGAAGTGCGTGCCCACGGGCACGCAAACCGAGGCATGGCCCGAAGGCATGAACTGGCACGGGAAATGATATGCAAGCATGCAAACCAAATTTCAACACCTAAATAAAGGGGAAAACAGCCCCGAAATGGTACGAAATTACAACCAATGCATGAAATCATCCCGAAATGTGATTTTAAGTACCCGAAATGGCCTATAGCCATACTAAACACGCACAACATGACCATGACATGCAAACCAGTAGCAAGGCAGCCCCAAATATGGCATTTTTTCAGTAACAAACAAAGCTAAATAACAACCACAAGCATGGCAAAAATAGCTTGCAAAAACGGGGAAAAAGAGAGGAATTACAAAGCAAGTAGTATATACAATGCTCAAACCAGAAAAATCAGTTCTACAAAATTGAAGAGGGGCCAAAAACATGCATATTTACAGTAGATGAGATCCTCCAATTCAGTGTGTAGACATGCTTAAAATGGCATGCAAAAATGAGCCTACAAAGGGCTACAACATGAGGTATCATAAGAAATGATCAAACAACTTTGGACCCTTAACAAAACATGAAGAATGAGTTATTCTAAGACACTCTCTAAGCCTGATGAAGGCTCAAATCAGTAGCTAAGCAAGCCTAACAAAGCATGCAATTTTACGGAAAATATGGAGGATACAACATGAGGTACCAAAACCAGTCATCAAATGGCCTAAGGCCTTTAACAAAACATGAAGAATAGGTAAAAATAAGGCTCTGTCTAGGCCTGATGAAGGCTGAAATCCGAAGCCAAATAAACTTAAAAAAGCATTCAAGATGGGGCCAAAGAGAGGTATAAAGAGAGGTACAACATGGAGGCCTCAAACCAATTTGATCCCTTCTACAATGTTGTAGAGGGACCTAAAATAAACTCAAGCTCAGTTAATGGAATGCTCCAAAAATAAATGCATATAGGCTAAAAGTAGCATGCAAGTTTACGGTAAAATGGAAGAATTTCAAAGGAAGTGTATGCTAGAGCCACCAAACATGATGGAGCCCTTCTTCAATGTTGAAGAGGGGCTCAAAATAAGCCCACTCATAGTTAATGTCATGCTCGAAAACAGATCACACATAATCCAAACAAAGCATGCAATTTAATGGCATAAAGAGTGATATTGAAGCAAGTATAGGATAGAGGGCTCAAACAGGGTTGAGCCCTTAAACAAACATCAAGAATAGCTCAAAAGAGGACCACTTTCAGTAGTGGTCAGAGCTCAAAACAGTGAGCAAAAAGGGTAAAGAATTGATGGAAAATTATGCTAGAAAAGGGGATTTTGAGACTTACCCTTGAAGATCCAACTTTTGCTTCCTCTTGCCTTGATGAAAGTTGCTTCTAAGCCTCTGAGGAACACTCCCTTGCTGCTGGAATGGAAGTGGTGAAGGTGGAGCTTAGGGTTGATCAAGGATTGAGCTAGGAAGCTTGAAGAACTTTGAAGGTTTTGGAAGTGAAAATGGAGGCTTTTGAAGAGAGAGTCTTGAGATGAAATCTTCTAACCTCAACAAAGGAGGAGGCTATGCCTTCAAATAGGGAAGAAAAGGTGTAAAAGGGGAGGGAATTGCATCCAAGCATTCCCTCCCAAAATATCCCCGGATGCCCGGGATATTTTGAAAAATATCCGGACAGCTGGAAAGGGCTGGAAAGCAGAAAGCTGGCCGGCCAGGTAAATTTCTGGGAGGTGGCCGGCCGGCCACCCCACCTGGTCGGCCAGCCACTCACCCTGGCCGGCCGGCCGGCCATGGCCCAAAAATGAAGTGCAAATTTTCTGGCCGACCACCATGCAATGGTGTCCTCCCAGATGTGTAGAATAAGGCCCCAAGGTCGGAATCTGACAACTCTAAAGCAGGAGTCACAACATAGGACTTGAAGGAGAGGCTCAAAAATGAAAACAACAATTTCTGGCCGACCACCAACTTTTAGGGTCCTCCCAGATGTGTAGAACAAGGTTCTAAGGTCGGAAATTGGCAACACTGAAGCAGGAGCCACAACATAGAGCTTGAAGGAGGGGCTCAAAAATGAAATCCACAATTGCTGGCCGACCAGTAGTTTTTAGGGTCCTCCCATGTGCCCTGATCACAGATATGTAGCTTTGGTTGGAAGAAAATGGGCCTAGGGTGTTCAACATTAGCCCGGAAGTGAGCAAAACGGGCGCCGGAGGAGTGAAACTGGTTATCTGGGATAATTGCTGGCCTCCTACCCTCCAGTGATCTTCTAATGTTGAAACAGAGGTACCTGCCAAAATTGAACAAAAACTAATGAGAAATGAACGCTCGGGGCCCAAACCGCGCAGTTCGGGGTCCCGAAAATGGGCTGTAGGCACCGGAAGTGGTGTTCAGCAGCGAAGTGGGTATCAGAGGCCCCAGTGTTCCTCGAATGATAAAACAGAGGTACCTACCAAAAATCGGAGAAAACCGATGCGAAATGAATGCTCGGGGGCCAAACCGCGAGGTTCGGGGCCCGAAAACCGGCTGTGAGCACCGAAAGTGGCATACGGCCACGAAGTGGGCATCAGGGGCCCCAGGGTGCTTCATAATGATAAAACAGAGGCACTTGCCAAGAACCGGAGGAATCGGAGACGGTTGGGCACAGGTCCCGAACCGAGGCACACGGCCTGACGGCTCCGAAAACGGGAACCGGGCTCCGAAATGGGCAAAATGGCCTACGGCCACGAAAAGTAGCCCACGGCCACTGAGAATAGTCTACAGGACTACTCCCTTCCCTCAGGAAAGAAAACAGAGAAAACCGAGTCTGGTTCGCAAACCGAGACAAGGCACAGAAGAGGATTCGGAAGTTCGGAGGCAGGGCGCACGGCCGCGACTCTGGGACTTCTGAACGAGCACAGTATGCAACATCACCGAGCGCTCAATCGGTGACGTCTGAGTCTTAAGGTCGGTCAAAAATGGGGTGTCTACAGTTGCCCCTCTTTGACAGAACTCGGAAGTCAAGAAGTGACGAGAGTGAATGTCAAAGCCTAGAGACGACCCATTTTTGACAAGGCCGAAGACTTAGACAATCAAACAGGATAAACAGAGATATGTGCCCGCAGGCGTGCCCGCAGGCAGGGGGCAAAATGGAAAGTGATAGGCGCGGAGCCGGGTGATCATGCAAGTGCAGCGAGCTGTAATGAGGCAAGTATTGACAAATAGATGCAACAGTTTTAAGCAAGAATGCAAAGCAACAAGTACATTTCATGCAGTTAGGAATGCGGAGAATCACGATTCTCGTCGCGTCTCACACGGAGAAGATACGATACCTGCGCGATTCGTCGCGCCTCAAATGAACCGTACATACAATATCGTGCCTGCAAAATAGAGAAATTCAACAAGAACAATATGCCAACAACATATATTCAATGTGATTCCTGGAATTCCGAAAGTCTGACACACGCAGTGCCGGCGGGTAAACACATCGCAATGCGAGAAAAGATAATGCGTGACAACGCATACTCAAGCATAGAGGTATGGTAAACATGCATGACAATGCAAAATATTCATGAGAATGCAAATTATGAGCCAAATAATGCAAAACGAGCGCAAATCAGAGTGCCCGTTTGTTGCGAAATAATAAACAAGAAAGCGCGCATTTCGGCGACGACAACTCGATCGCGGCCTCTGATTCACTCCCGGAGAGGTTATAACATGTTCAAAAAGGATACACCTTGATTTTGATGAATAATGACAAGACACATGTCAGAAATTGCAGCTAAAGTTCCAACGGAGCAATTTCGCGCCAGAAAGTGCACTTTTCTTGAACTTTTTCAGGTCCCGGGAGCTCCAATATTCCTCAAAATTTGCAGAGAGGTAGGGGAGGGGGTGGGGACATGGTCGGCCAGGTCTTGGCCCTAGGAGAGGCTGTCGGCCAGGGGGAAAAAGTGAATGGCCGGCCAGCCAGAGAAAGGGGCCGGCCGGCCACCTGGCAAAAAGAGGGGCATTTTGGTCATTTTGAGGATTTCTATATATATGCTTGCCCATTGCCTCCGAAATCACACCCCCAAGTGTGGAATTCTCTCCTCTTGCTCTCTAAGCCATTTTCTTGCTCAGATCTGCATTTTATACGCGCCCCTCGGCCTCCCACGCAAGTTGTTTCTGCGAAATCCTTCAGATTTAAGCCCTTTGAGCCTACTAAAATTTGATTTCGGAGCTTCTCTTCTCATTTTCACCACCTGAGGTAAGTTTGTCTCAATATTTGGAATATTTTCCCGGGGGTTGACTTTTGTTGACTTTTTATTTCCCGAGAGTTGACTTTTGTTGACTTTTTCCAATTTTGGCTCATTTTTGCTCATTTTTGCTCCTTTTTGCAGATTTCTCGAAATGGCCGGCAATTTCCCCCACGGCGGAGGTTTCCCTGGTGCCGGAGACGATTTTGACATTATGGCACTCCCCCCGAGGGTCCGGCCTTTCTTCCCCGATCGATACGCTCCAGCGGTACATAGGCTTCCGCGAGCCGTTTTCCGTCATTTCACCGATTTCAACGATCGGGTTCCGGGGATCTTCTTCTACGAGAGCCGGAGCAGCACCTCTCTCATGATGCGCGAGAGGTATTTTACTTTACTTTCCGTTTCTTGTGCATTTTGTAGCTTTGCCATGCTTAAACACACAGTTGTAGCTTACGACATAGTACTTTGTTTGCACTTTGAACACGTAGTTAAAACACTTGAATTGTTGAACACACGGCTCACTGACTGAAGGTGAACACACAGCACACACTGACCACGAGTAGAACACACAGTCCCAAACTCTGATTTCTGAACACACAGTCCAAGTTGATGATGAACACACAGCCCACACTGATTAGGATTGAACACACGGCCCAATAGATTTACTGAACACGCAGCCCAGATTTGAAGTGAACACACAGCCCACTGATTAAGAGTAGAACACACAGTCCAAACTCTGATTTACTGAACACACAGCCCAGATTTGACAGTGAACACACAGCCCACTGATTAAGAGTAGAACACACAGTCCCAAACTCTGATTTACTGAACACACAGCCCAGATAGAAATGAAGTGAACACGCAGCCCACTGATTAAGAGTAGAACACACAGTCCCAAACTCTGATTTACTGAACACACAGCCCAGATTTGAAATGAACACACAGCCCACTGATTAGAGTAGAACACACAGTCCAACTCTGATTTACTGAACGCACACCAGATAGATTGAAGTGAACACGCAGCCCACTGATTAGGTAAACACACAGTCCCAAACTCTGATTTACTGAACACACAGCCCAGATTTGACGTGAACACACAGCCCACTGATTAAGAGTAGAACACACAGTCCCAAACTCTGATTTACTGAACAACAGCCCAGATTAAGTGAACACGCAGCCCACTGATTAAGATAGAACACACAGTCCCAAACCTGATTTACTGAACACACAGCCCAGATTTGAACGTGAACACAGCCCACTGATTAAGGTAGAACACACAGTCCAAACACCAAATTACTGAACACGCAGCCCAGATTTTAGGTGAACACAGCCCACTGATTAATGATTTGAACACGCAGCCAAACACCAAATTACTGAACACGCAGCCCAGATTTTAGGTGAACACGCAGCCCACTGATTAATTTGAACACGCAGCCCAAACACCAAATTACTGAACACGCAGCCCAGATTTTAGTGAACACGCAGCCCACTGATTTCTGAAATTTGAACACACAGCCCATTCACTTCATTTGCACACAGCTCATTCACTTCATTTGCTGATATATGCATTCATTCTAAATGCAGGTTGGCTCTCGCACTGTGCGAGGATACGGCTCCACTGCCGCGAGGGAGTGGTATGCTGAGCTTCCGGAAGCTGTCCGGGACTTGGTTGACTTTGCAGGATTCGGACCATTCTGCAGAGGGTTATCTCATTGTCTTATCAGCAGGACATTGTTTGCCGCTCTGGCGGAGAGATGGTGGGACACCACCAATTCATTCCATTTTTCTGCTACTGGAGATATGACTATGACCCCACTGGACTTCGCTGTACTCACCGGCCTAGACGTAGGCGGTGGACCCATTCCCTACGACGAGGATATGAGTGAGTGGGAGGCTGCTTGGATTTATCTATTGGGGGCTCGCCCACCCGTAGACAGAGGTACTGGGAGAGTCCGGTATACTTGGTTCTCTTCCCATTTCCGGCGGCCACAGATGGAGCCTGAGTCTCCCGAGGAGGTCGAGCAGTATGCCCGTGGTTTCCTCATGTTCCTCTTTGGCACCACTCTGTTTGCCGATAGAGGGAACATGGTCGGATTGTATCTACTGAGTGCTCTGGTAGACCTATCACAGGTCGTTCAGTATGATTGGGGCGGCGCTGGCCTGGCTACCCTTTATTGTTACATGAGCGCAGTCTCTCGTGGGCGGGGGGACTTACTCGGCGGCTACTGGAGAGCCTGGGAGGTACATTCTGTCCTCTTGATTTACATTTTGCTCCTCATTACTTGTTCATTGCACACACGGCGCACTTTGCATTCTGTATTCTGCCTTTAGCACTTTACATTCACATTCCGCACTGCTTTTCTCAGCTATGGGTATATGCATATTTCCCCACATTAGCCCCGGAGATGGAGGTGGCAGGACCTCCTATGACCCCGTTTTCATTGATGTTTGAGGGCGAACACCTGTCGAGGCCTCGAGAGACTCTCTTCTCTCTGCGACAGTACTTCGACACTGTGAGGGCGACAGAGGTATTTCAGAACTCTCAGTCCTTTTCATTTTCATCTTTGATCTGCTTTGCATATTCCTGATTTCTGATTGATTTGTATCCTGGTTATCCGCAGATTACCTGGCAGCCCTGGGCAGTCTTTGATGATGTGCAAAATCAGTACCCCGGAGGGTCGAGTGGTTCCCAGTATAGGTTCCTGCTCGAGGGACCAGTCGGTAGGGCCTGGTTTCTGGGGGAGCGCTTTCAGCGTCAGGTGTGGGGGTATAATTCTCAGGACCCCCCTGCTGTGCCTCCACCCACTATGCGGACTGCCGACAGGCTATCTGCCGAGGAGGTCATTAGGGATATGCAGGGCACTGATGCTTTGTTATATTTCGTTGAGGGGGACTACGCCACCTATCGCCGCATATATCTGATGTCCCCTTTGACGGGAGTGCGGGCTCCGCCACTGAGGCCCACTGGCGCAGCATCTTCGAGTCGCGCCCGTGCTGCAGACATCCCTTCTTCCAGTAGGGCTGGTGCTTCTAGGGGGAGAGGCAGTTCTATCCTCCGATCCCTCCGTCCCCTTATCATCCCGGATGGCCAGACATGCCGACCGAGTTGACGAGTTGGCAGTACGGGACTACTTCTCCGACTCTGATCCCTATAGAGCCTCCGATCCTGGTCACAGATATGTCAGTGATCCTGACTCACCACCGGTATGTTCCACCATTTTTTTATCACACAGACATTTTGGCAGTTGCTTATTTATTGATGACTTGAGCTTGTATCTGCAGCCACCTCGGGAGTACACGGATCAGATGCTGCGGTGGTGGCCTCACTTGAGGGGATGGTCCTGCGTAGAGAGGCACAGATGTCCATCATGGGCTTCCAGGTACCCTTCATCTCTCTTGCATTTATCATATTTCTGTTAACATGCTGGTTTTGTATTCTGCTGTACTGATAGGCTGTGTAGAACACATCTGGCACACACCCGACTCACATACTGTACTTGCACCTGCCTTTTTTATATTTGAACTGATGTATTGCACTTTTCATTTTCAGATGCCTCCCGTATATGCTCAGCCACGGGGCGGGCCATCAGGGCAGTCTCAGAGAGGTCGAGGTGCTAGACCTGCCCGAGGTGTAGGGACTCGAGGAGCTGGGCCATCCAGGCCTTACCGAGGAGCTCGAGGAGCAGGGTCGTCTCGCAGACGCCGGGCACCCATTGTCGAGGATGAGGAGGAGGAGGTTGCAGACCGAGTGTCAGAGACATCTCCTGGGGAGGGAGGCTCCGGTCTTGGTTCTGGGAGTGGAGGCGAGGCCGAGGGGGATCCGGAGGACGACAGCTCTGATTCGGATGGTGATGATGGTGCAGAGGTCATCCCACAGAAGAGGATGAGAGGGCCTCCTCCTTCCCGTTCCCGAGGATACTGATGCTATTTCCTGCTTTATTTTACTTTTTAGCTAGTAGTTTGTAGCACTTTGCACATTATTAGGCAGTTTTATATTCTGTAAAACTTGCAACTCTAATTGTTGTAAAACATGATGGAATGAAACAGCTTTTGAAAAGATGTTTGTATTTGAAATTCTCAGCATCGCATCGCATCACTTTGCACAAAATGGAATTGAATGAAAATGTGCTTTGTATATTCACCAGGTCAGGCAATGAACCGACGCAACAAATTAAAACAAACCGACTCACTAAGAAATAACAGAATCTTAGCAAGTTTACAACTCGATAAGCAAAGTACAACAATGTTAACGACTCAATAAACAAGACTTACAAAATTGTGTAAACAAAGAGTAACAACTCAAAACACAAAACGCGACAGCTCGACAAAACTTACAACTCGATAAACAAGACAACAACTCGATAAGCAAAAAACACAACAAAGTGTACTTCGGACGGACGATCTGGATGATGGAACGCATCCGAAACTGAGAGAAATGGAGGCCTTCGACATCCCGATGCATGAAATGCCTCAAACTTCGTTCCGGAGGGCAAAACAGGACCAACAGCGGCCGAAACATTTTGCATTTGGAGACTAGGGGGTGGCCGGCCTACTAGAATAGGTGGCCGGCCGGCCACCTCTCCCGCAACCTTCAGAAAGTTGACACGTGTCCCTTGAATAGTGTTTTGCCCCTCTATAAAAGCCCCACCCTTGGAACTTGTTCATTTCATCCTCATTTCTCACAAAATGGAGGCATTCCTTGTAGAAAATCTCACAACTTGGATTTCTTGTCTAGATGGCTCGGAGAAGTTGAACTTCCGGGGTTTTGGCTTGAATGCACTATTCACGCTGCGTCGGACTCCGCTGCATCTTCCTTTCCTCCATGCCGCGGCGAGGTTTTGGAACCCGGTGACGCATGTTTTCAGCTTCGGAGGGCAAGAGGTATGTCCTACTTTTGAAGATTTTCAAGCCTTGATGGAATCCGAGCGAGGCGAGGAAATCTTGCCCCAGCTCAATTTTGGCTATGCCCAGGCCTTAGGACGGATGTGCGGACTCAGCGCGCATGATGCTCGATCCCTGATTGGTAACGGAATGTTGGATATCCCAAGCTTGGTTTACCGATTCTCTGATGCTGGTGACCGCGGCGACCATCATTGGCAAGGCTTCCGGCAGCACGCCCTCTGCTTGTGCCTACTATCTCACTTTCTGTTTGTCTCGGGCTCCGGAGGATCCAGCGTCCGTTTGATTGAGGTGGCCCAGGGTTTGAAAGAGGGAAAGAGTTGCATTGCCATGACTTTGGCCGAGACATTGATGGGTCTGGATGCCTTCTACCGTAGGGAGACAACCAGGTTTGCAGGGAGTCCACTACTGCTGCAGGTAATGTTTCCCACCCGATCTCACATGTATTTGCTCACATCACTCGGCCCTCAGGCTCGATTTTTCTCACAAAACCCTCATCTTACTTTTCTCTCATCGTACATCTCTCTATTCTTTTATTCTCTCATTTTTCATCCCTCCCCAGATATGGTTGATGGACAAATTGCAAGTTGTGGACTCTTGCCCTGCATACTCAGCCCGCGGCTACTTCTTTCGGCAACGCCTAGTCAATGCCCCTGATGAGAGCTGGTGGTTTGAATGGATGTGCAATTTGTCAGCCGAACGCATTGCTTGGCGCTGCCCTTGGCTCAATCTCCCGGCGATGAGCTACAGCATGTCCGGCAGGTTGGGATTCGGCTGATAGGCTTGACTCACTGTGTGTTCTATTTCCCATTCCGCATTCTGCGCCAGTTTGGCCATGATCAAACTTGCCCACCAGAGGGGATAGAGTATCCAGCTACATTTCCAGTTCGAGGCGCACAGCTGGCTCGACAGGCCGCAGCATGGAGAATCAGAGAGCTTCTGGCCCCGCTCCCACTTTCAGTTGCACTTTGTCTGATGAGTGCTGGGATTGGCTCAACGAAGAAGCACAGATTGGGCCTAAGTTGGCATCGGAGGCTTCAACTAGCTCTGGAAGGGGGCGCAGGGACACCTGACTTAACTATGCCCCAGATTTATTGCTTTATTAGTACTTTCAAGTTTTCTTCCTGAGTGTAATAAAAAGCAACTTCAATTGTATGCAAGAGCAAGAGAACTCTGTTTGAAATCAATGAAATTGAAGGTTGTGGTACTGAAAATTTTCCGCTTTGGTCCAAAAATGGTCTTGGTTGTAAAAAGATTAATTTTGAGCAAAGTCAACTTTTATTAAAACTTTTCAAAACTATTTTCGATGAGGATCAGAACTGGACACGCCTGAGATCTGTCACTGAAATGTACAACGCCGAATCCTAGCAACTGGAAAGTTGCCCCTAGTTTGAATGGTACCGCAGCACTTCATTGCAACGGAAAGTTGCCCCTAGTTTGAATAGCACTGTACCGGAGATTGAGATAAATGCTGATGAATAGAGATGACTGAGATGATCAAATGGACAAAGTTGATCGGGGAAAAGATTGTGGCTGAACTTCAAGATGAAGTTGCCTACGTATCCCAAAGATGGGAATCAAGCCTTACGTAGTTCAGGCTCAGGTTCGCTCGGGTATTTTTACTCTCCTTTTGCGCTCTTACTTTTGCCAAGGCCGCCCTTTGCGGGTTTTCAACCTTGCGAGCTCAGTTTTTATAATTTCAAATTTTCTATGCTCTGAATTTTGCCTAGGTCGCCCTTTCGGGTTTTCGGCCTAGCGAGCCTCTCAAGGGTAGTATTTCTTCAACTTATCCATGTTGATCGGTTGGGAAAACTCCAAGCCATCTAGATCCATCAGAACCACAGCTCCACCAGACCAGATTGACTTGATGATGTAGGGACCAGTCCAATTAGGTCTGAACTTGCCCCTTGGGTCGTGGATGGGAGCTCGGTTGTCTTTGAGCACCAAATCTCCTTCTTTCAAGTTCCTGGACTTAACCTTTTTGTTAAAAGCCCGGGCGATTCTGCGTTGATAACCTTGGATGTGGTACAGTGCTTTCAGCCTCCTTTCATCGAAAAGCATGAGTTCCTCAAATCTGCTCTGTTGCCAATCTGCCTCAGCTATTTCTGATTGAAGTTCTGTAGCCCCACAGAGCAAACGGCAGCTTATCTGGCCAGTCCCGATAGGTTTCCACCATTTTCTGTAGTATGCGCTTGATATTCTTGTTGGCGGCCTCAACTGCTCCATTGGTTTGCGGCCGATAGGTAGACGACTTATGGAAAGCCACATTGTATTTTTCCAACAAATCAATCACCCTCAATGCTCCATTGGTTTGCGGCCGATAGGTAGAGGACTTATGGAAAGCCACATTGTATTTTTCCAACAAATCAATCACCTCCTTCTTGAAGTGGGAACCATTATCTGAAACGATTTCATTTGGGACCCCGTAGCGACAGATGATGTTGTTTCTGATGAACTTTGCTACGTGCGAAGCCTTCAACACTGCATAAGATTGGGCCTCGACCCATTTTGTGAAGTAGTCTATCGCTACCAGGATGAACTCATGCCCATTCGACCCTTTGGCGTAACTGCTCCGATTACATCAATTCCCCAGACTGAAAACGGCCATGGCGAAGTCATGTTGTACAGCTTTGACGGCGGGATGTTCATGCGATTTGCATGAATTTGACATTTGTGGCATCGCCGGACAAAACTAATACAATCCTCCTCCATGGTGGACCAATAATAACCCTGTCTGAGGATCTTCCGTGCCAACATCACCCCATTCATGTGTGCACCGCATTCTCCCCCGTGGATGGCTTCCATCAGGCGCTTCGACTCTTCAGCATCAACACACAGTTTATGCATTCCCAGATGACCTCGTTTATACAGTTTACCCCCGCAGATGATGAACTGAATTGCCATTCTTCTGATTGCCCTCTTGTCTTTGGCATTTACCCCTGGCGGGTATGCTTCTTTCTCCAAGAAATTCCAGACGTCGTAGTACCAGGGGTGTTCATCCTGACTTCATCTATGGCTGCAATCGACTCATAGGCGGGCGCAAATTTCTGGTCAATGATGACTGGACGCATTCGGACTCCACGCGGGATGTCTATCATAGAAGATAGAGTTGCTAAAGAATCTGCGAACCTGTTGTTCTCTCTTTGTAGATGAGTAAAACTTAGCTTCTCAAACCGAGGAATCAGCAAATCCAAGGTTTGGTGATACATCATCATCTTTTCCTCTTTCACTTTCCAGTCTCCTTTAGCTTGAGACACAACAAGGTTCGAGTCCCCAATGACGTCCAACCGTCTTGCCCCTAGTTCCAGGGCTGCTTCTAAACCAGCGATACACGCCTCGTATTCTGCTTCGTTGTTCGAGACTTTGAATCGGAGTTTGAAGGCTAGAGGGATACGGGAATCATCGGGTGCTATCAGCAACACTCCGATCCCATACCCATGTTGATTTGACGCTCCGTCAAAGTACATCGTCCAAGCTTCATCGTCGATATGCAGAATTGATTCATCTGGGAACAGGTACTCAACTGCTTCATCCCCCTCAACCGGGTGGTCGGCAAGGAACTCTGCCACTGCTCTCCCTTCACTGACTTGCGCGTCACGTATGTGAGATCAAATTCGGAGAGCAACAGCAACCAACGAGCTAGCCTACCCGTAAGTGCTGGTTTCTCGAAAAGATATTTGATGGGATCAAGTCGTGAAACCAACATTACAGAGTGAGCTAACAGGTAGTGCCGCAGCTTCCTGGTAGCCCATACCAAAGCTAAGCAAGCCTTTTCCAGCGGTGTATACCGGGTTTCATACTCCAGCATCTTCTTGCTGAGATAGTAGATGGCTCTTTCCACCTTATCTTCTGATTCTGCGCAAGCATGCAGCCCATTGTAGTCTCAGTCACTGATAGATACAAAATCAACGGTTTCCCTGGCTCTGGTGGTGACAAAACGGGTGGGTTCTGTAGATATTCTTTAATCTGTTCAAATGCAGCTTGGCATCGGCCGTCCCATTGGAACTTCTTTCCTTTCTTCAGGAGACCAAAAAGTGGTTCACAAGTCAAGGTTAATTTTGAGATAAACCGTCTTATGAATTGCACTTTACCCAGAAAGCCTCGCACCTCCTTTTCAGTCCTTGGTGGTGGCATTTCTAAGATGGCCTTGATTTTGGAAGGATCGACCTCGATGCCTCTTTGTGTAATCAGAAACCCCAGCATTTTTCCCGCCGTAACACCAAACGTACATTTCTGAGGGTTTAGCCGCAACCGGAATTCCCTGATCCTTTGGAAAAACTTGTGCAAGGCGGTGTAGTGGCCCTCTCTTTCCTTGGACTTGACAATCATGTCGTCCACATACACCTCAACCTCTTTGTGAATCATATCATGTAGTATTGTGGTCGCGGCCCGTTGATAAGTAGCTCCAGCGTTCTTCAACCCAAACGGCATTACCCGGTAGCAGTATGTCCCCCACGGGGTGGTAAAAGCAGTCTTCTCCCGGTCTTCGGGTGCCATTACTATCTGATTATAGCCCGAGAAGCCATCCATGAATGAGAGCAATGCATGCCCTGCTGTGAAGTCCACCAACTCATCGATGTGCGGTAAGGGAAAGTCGTCCTTCGGACTAGCTTTGTTCAAATCCCTGAAGTCTACACACACCCGGATCCTGCCGTCTTTCTTCGGCACCGGAACAATATTGGCCAACCAAGTTGGATATTCAGATACCAGCAGGAAGCCTGCATCAATTTGCTTGGTGACCTCTTCTTTAATCTTGAGAGCCCAGTCCGGGCGGATCCTTCTGAGTTTCTGCTTGACAGGTCGGGCCTCGGGGTCAAGGGGGATCCGATGCTGTACAATCTCAGGATCGATTCCAGGCATGTCTTCGTAGGACCACGCGAAAACATCTTTGAAATCTTTTAATAAAGCGACTAAGCGCTCGCGTTCCTCAGAAGACAACGTGGACCCGATCTGGACCAGCCGCGGGTCCTCCTCAGTACCAATATTCACGGAAATGATTTCGTCCATTAAGGGCTTAACAAATCTCTCTTGCTCTTGCTCAATTAAACGTTGTAAAACCGGAGGAACCTCGTCCTCGTCGTTTTGATCAAAATTTTGAAAGTCTGAATCAATGCAATAAATTAGGGGCACAGAAAAGTAATCGGAAACCACAGATAGTTCATTCTCATTAAGTACATCCAAATCGTCCAATTCTTCTGTTACAACAGACTCAAAAGAAAAGGAAAAAGACGACCTGGACAGGACTGTGGCATCCGGGTTAACATCCCCAAGAGTACCAGACTCAGACTCAGTCGAGCTGGAACCTGATTCCGACTCACAAGACTCGGTGGAATCAGATTCCGGCTCACTACCTGACCCGGAACTGCTGGATAGAAATCCCTCCTCGTACTGCCAAGTGAGAGAGGGTGCGATTGATGCATCCAAGATAGCTGCTGGTTGGCTCGCAGCCGTTTCATTCCCAATCATGGACACCTCGAAGTTATCCCCCAAGCACTCTTGGTCGATCGGAGGATCAGAGAGGAGACATGCCAGTGCTACCCCCATTTCAAAATTCTGTGCCCTCCGGATCCCCTGCTTTATTCTGCTCAACCTCAGTTGTTGGGTCTGTCTGCTCTGTGGCAACGTCATCCCCGATAGTTGCAAATCGAAGAAGATTTCAAAGCCTGGTACGCGCTTCCTCTCCGCGTTTATCCACGGCTCTGGGAAGCCGCAAAATGGAAAATCTTCCCCTCCCGGACAAAGCGTCCGTTCAGGGTACCCCAAATGGGCCTGTGCATTAAGTCAAACGGCTTCCCAGCCTGCTTCGCCCTGGCTCTGCCGGCCATTTCCTTTCCTTTCCTCACCCAGTCTTCTTTGGTGGGCAGATAACCCAGTCCAAAGGTATGTGGATTGTGTGGCACTTCGGCCAACGCTGCGACCCCTTTCCTGCCGCTTCTTCCTAATCCCATCCCGGGAATATGTTGTAGCTTGTTCATGAGGTAGACTGATTGGGCACTGACGTACACACCTTCATTCACAGCCATAATGTTCTGTACTACCCGGGCCTCGGCCAAAGTGAATCCTGATAAGAAGACATCTTCTGTGCCATGCTCAATATCTAGGACCGGCGTAGATACCTCCGGAGGGGGTGGATTGATGAATTCCCAATACAGTGGCTACTCCCTTTCCAAAGGGGTATTTCACCATCTGATGTAGAGTTGAGGAGACTGCCTTTACTTGGTGCAGCCACGGCCGCCCAAGAGCAAGTTGAAGGTTGCGGGAACGTCCAAGACGTGAAATTCGACATCGTGTTGTCCTGGACCAACCTTAGTTTGGATCTTGACAATCCCCATCACTTCTCTACTCGTGTTATCATAAGCCTTGATCACCTGAGTTGTTGGCGTGAAGTCCGCGGGCTTTAACCCGATTGCATATGCCGTTCTGACTGGGCAGACATTAACCCGATTGCATATGCCGTTCTGACTGGGCAGACATTAATAGCAGATCCGGTATCAACAAGTACCACCGGTATCCACTTGTCTCTACACTCAACAGAGATGTAGAGAGGTTTGTTATGGTTCACGCCCTCAGGCGGCAATTCCTTATCTGTAAAGGTTAATGCCGGGGAACCCCCTCCCGGAAAGACCAGGCCGACCAGCTGCTCTGGTGTAGTATCGATGGAAAGTTTGGCTTTGTCCATGGCAGAGAGGACAGCCTGTCTGTGTACCCTTGAAGCCATAAGCAGTCCCCAGATGGAGATGTCTGCTTGTATTTTCTTTAACTGTCTCAGTACAGCCTCTTCTTCAATTTGTTTCTCTCTCTGTTTCTCTGCCTCTTTATCTTTCCCGGATGCCTCAGGTTGATCAAGGTGTGGGGGCTTGAAATACCGCCCACTTCTGGTCATGTGGTCCACCTCATCGAGGTACCAAGTATCATCTGGTTGAGTACCTGCCCAATCTTCATCCGTGTGGGCAAGACATAAGTCGTCGTCTTCCCACCACATCCCATTAGCATCTACCAGACACCTGTCTGGTTCCGGCATGTTTGTACTCTCGGTCTTTTCCTCCCTCATGCTCACAGCATGTCCTGCTTTCGTGCTCACAGCACTTTCAACTTTGATGCCCGCAGCATCTCCCGTTCCTGTGCACGCAGCACTTTCGACCCCTACATGGGCCTTCGCTTTTCGAATTCTCTCGGAATCGTCAAACTTTTGTTGTTCCGACTGCATCAGTACAGCCGGTTGTTCAACGTTCCCTGTATTCACAATCCCCGGATTCTGAACGAAATTATTAACGCCGGCGCTCTCCGGCGGTTGATTCTGACCCTCGGCCCTTCCGGCCATCAATGATACTCTCGCCCCTTCCGGGCCCTGTTGAAATTCTACAATGTCCGGCTGATCATCTAACCACCCGGTGACTTCTGCCGTCTCCTCATAGTCATACCAGTTGATTGCAGCATCTGCTGGTTCTTGCTCGTTGAAAAACTGAAGGTTGGCGAAGTCCTCCTCCACCGTTGTCAGATCATCCCCTGCTGATTCAAGTTTGTCCCCCGGATCATACACAGTTCAGTCTTCTCCGGTAGCCCCACACTCAGCTTAGGCTGGCCCATTGTCAAGATATATTCACTCGGATCATAAGCTCTTCCAGCTGGACTCTCAGATTGCTCCATTCCAAACTCAACAGTTTTGCTCTCCTAAAGGCTTGCCCTGCCTCATTTCGGTGGTCACCACCTTTGGCTCGGATGGGGTTGTGAAGGTGTCCAACACGCACAAGTCAGTGCTGTCAGGAAGGATCACCTCCGGCTTAGGGGTAGGTGGGAGGGAGTTATATAGATACTAGGGTCGTAAGACACGCCCCCAGTTTGGATGAGGTTGACTCTTTTGGGTGGATCTTGGTTGTGTTTGGGGAGTGGGTTGTTTGTGACATTGGGTCCCTCGGGGGTAGAATGATATTTTTGTCAATGAGGTCCTGAATCTCATGACGCAGCCGGTAACACTGGTCTGTGTCATGACCATGCTGCTGGTGGTATGTGCAATATTTGGCTGGGTTGTGGGAAGGGGGAAGTGGGTTTGGTAGGGGCCTCGGTTCCAGGGGTTTCAGATGCCCCTTTCTGACTAGAACCCCGAGGACTTTAGACAAAGGCATATATAGTGGGGAGAAGGTTCGTTGGCCTCTGGGTTGGTATCTTGAGGCTTGGTTACTGCTCCCAGATGCATCAGAAAAAGGTGTGGCCGCTGCGGGCCTTGGTTGGGGAGGGGGAGTGGTGGTGACCATACCGACCTCTGGAGTCCTTGTATTGGCAGAGCCACTCGGGCCCGCATTGTTATTTCGGTTGAACGTTCTTCGGGGCTGCTCCCGGTCCTGATCAATCAATCCTTGCTTCATTGCGTCCTCGATCTGTACCCCATCTCGTGTAAATCTGAGAATGTGGGGAAAGGGAGTACGATCATTTTTGCATTAGCTTGGGTTGGAGATTGCGCACAATCATCCGGATTTGATCCTTATCAGTTGGCCTCAAGGTCATCATCGATGCCTTGGCTCTCCACCGAGTGACAAAGTCAGAGAAGGTCTCTTTCTGTTCTTGCCTCGTTGTCTCGAGATCACGTGTTGTAATCTCGATCTGAGTATTATATGAATATTGTGCAACGAAGGCCTCGGCTAGCTCATCCCAATTCCTCTTCACATCATCTTCTAATTTTGCGTACCAGATGGCCGCAATCCCTGACAAGGTTCTGCCGAACAAAGAAAGCTTCTGTGATCGGGTCAAGCCCATCGGCCTTAAGATGTCGGAAAATAGCCGGAGGTGGACCATGGGGTCCCCGGATCCATCAAAGCGATCGATCTGGGGCATTTTAAATCTGTCCGGCAATGTCACGGCCACGTCAGTATAGCCGTCTTCAATATCTGGGATGGCCTTCACCCCTTGCGACTTTTTGAAGAGCTTCTCCAACTTGCTCAATTTCAGAGCTGTATGATCCACCTCGAACTCGAATGGAGATTCCGGGTGATTAGGTGTAAGATTCTTGGACAGTTGCGGCGGAAGCGGGGGCGGAGCCAGCCCCGTTGGAAGACTCGTGTCCTCTTGAGTGTTTTGGAAGTTTGGCAGAGCGTTCTGTGGATTTGGGAGGGTATTCTGGGTGTTCTGGGCATTCTGGGGATTGGAGGAGCATTTTGGCCAGTGGGTATCTGTTCAGGTAGTGGAGCCCTGGAGGAGGAGGAACCTGATGCGCCCCTAGTGGAGAAGGGACCTGGTGTGAAGCAGATGCAGCATTCTGCTGTTGTAATCTGGTGATCAGCTCAGACTGCTGGGCCATGACAGCGGCCTGCTGTTTAGAAAATTCCGCCTGGCGGATAGCATCGTCTTGCATTTGTTTCATGCTCTCATTCATCTGGCGGACCATCGCCTCCATAGCTGATGTATTCTGTTGTTCCATCTGATTGACTGGTATGTCTTCTGATGCAGTAACCCACGGTTCTGACAGCCTCTGTTCTGATACACTACGTTCCCTGGGCTTTCTCCTCTTTCTTCTAACAATTGGGGGTAGAGAGTGGAACACTGGATGTCCGTCAACGAGATCCTCGGATCGGCTGAGTCGGCGACCTCGTGTCCAAAGTGCTTGGGGAGATCTACGGGTTCGGAAGCAATCGTGCTACAAACTGCCCTAGCAAAAAGATAATAAAGCAAAAAGGAAATAAATAACCAGAAAAACGGGCAGCATAACAGCTTAAATTGAATACACCACACACAGTCGGGTATACAACAACACACAGTTGGTAAGCTGGCTATACACTGTCCTCAAACACTGGTCAATATCCCTGTATCACTGTCCTCAAAACTGAATCCTGATACCCGCAGATACCTGATTTCTCAAATAACTGACTGATGCCCGCAGGCGTGATGCCCGCAGGCCTACTGCTGCTTAAAACTGATGAACTGATGCCCGCAGGCCTGATGTCCGAACTCTCACAAACTGATGCCCGCAGGCCTGATGCCCAAACTCATAACTGATACATGCATTCCTGTAGAGACGCACTCTAAAGCACACAGCAGATAAGTGAGAGCCAAAACACCCCTATGTTGGGGTAAGGGTTTCCCTGTCCTATTTTGTCAGGAGCTAGGGGTTACACTACGCACGCAGCGGTTTCAAACAACCTATAAACGGGTAAGCAACCTGTCCTAGTTTGGAATGGTCACTATGGATCCGAATATGCACTAGGTCGAATGGTCAAAAAGGGTGCCCCGGTAAAACCGGGGTTTGTGTTCCCATGCTGTCAGAGCCCAGAGCCGATCAGCCTTACGGACATGACTTGACAAGACAAGCCTCCGGCAAATCGTTCGGGAATGGCATATGGCAAAACTGTCCTAGGCCACTAGGCAAATGCAAATGCAATGCAAAGAAACACACAAGTGTAGTCAAAAGCAGATATCATGAGTTCGAGTCAAGTTCTCTAAATCCCCAGCAGAGTCGCCAGAAACTGTAGACGTCCCCGAACGCCCCGGGAGGGTTAGGTCCCGTTCTGTTCATATTGGGGTCACTACAGTTCAAGGACTCAAATGTCACGGTTCTTAATCTTGAACCAAAGAGTCCAAATCCGGCAAATCGTTTTGAAAACAGATTTTTGAAAGAAGTGCCAAACATGGACTGCTTTGCCAGATAACAGAGTCGCCACCTAAATATTTTTTAATGGGAAATTTAGGAAACCCTGACTCGGTGCCAAAGGCCACGTGTCCGTCATCACCAAAGTTGGCTCGGGAACTTGGGTACGATTGGGGAAGGTCACATCGTGAGCACCCCCGCTCGCCCGGTCAAAGACCGGCCTCTACTAACCATGATATCTGTTTTTGAAAACTTTGTGAGTTCTTATTCCGGTTATTAGCCTAGGTTACTATGTGATGCTCGCAGCAAACAAGTATAGACTGGGCCGCCTGAATTGGAATAAAACATTTCATGTTTGTTTGTTTGAAAATGGTTTGATGGTGCTACCCGCAGGTAGGCTAAGACGCGGATTTGCCACCCTCATGTGGGCTTAGAAAACATGATTTTGCCACTATCTAGTGGGCTTAAAACAAACATTCGATGAATTGTCCCAATTCAAGTAACTCAACCTTCACCCACAGGCATTCAAGGCAGGTATATCACATAAGCATATAGCCTCATGGTAAGCATGCTATTCATGGCAAAACTCACACGCATGCAAGGATGCTAAAGCATAAAACTCACCGAGTACTCCAAGTCAAAACAGAAAACTGATTAGAAATCATGCATGATCCTAATTATACAGAATGCCTAATGCAACACATGCAATTGCAACTATAGCAGGCTCGGCTATTCTAAACATGGCATGTGAATGCTACAACTAACATGTATTCAATTTGGAATTGAAATACAAATGCAGTTTGTATGATGCGCCGAGCCCGGTGCGTGCAAAACAGATGAATGATGCAAACATGCTATCATACTGTATGCTAATTGAAATATGCCCTATATCTAACCATCGTAAGCGGATAAATAAAAGGGAGAAAGAAATGGGGTTGGAAGACATACATCGCACTCACCCACACTTATTACAATTATGCCCTCGCGCAGAGGGTCCGAATAATAATACAGTCCGAAATAATACAGTCCGAAATAACAGATTTCTAAATAATTAACAAATTAAAGAAGAAAGCGTAAACTGGCTTGCAAGCCAGGGGCTGCCTCGCTTCTGATGAATGATGTATGCCGGATGCCTTTTGAAATCCACTGGGATGCCCAATTTAGCCTCTGTTTGCAACGTTTCTCGAAATGCGCGCCAGACTCCGAAAAGTTGTGATTCCTCATTTTGCTGCAACAGAGAGCAGGAAAAGGGCATAGCAATGTATTTCACAAATATATGCATGCCTCGATCCTCGTGCCACCAATCACGCATCTCGATGCATGATGGCCGAGGGTCGATTGCACAACTCAATATAGGATGAATGCAGATGAATGCTACAACAAAACCTAACTCCATCATGGGTAATCCGGAGTGTCGGTGACTGGGAATTGAGACCCGTTTCGTCACTCGGAGTACGAAACGTGCCTCGTTTCCCGTGCCCGGGTAACTCCTATCCCGAACACGATGCGATATGCATGATATGCATGAAATGCAACTAAGATACAGCCTAGTATGCACAATGCTGTGAGATGAGATGAGAAATGAAATGAGATGCCTC
The DNA here is from genome assembly GCA_030407325.1 of Camellia japonica. Classification (NCBI taxonomy): domain Eukaryota; kingdom Viridiplantae; phylum Streptophyta; class Magnoliopsida; order Ericales; family Theaceae; genus Camellia; species Camellia japonica. Next base: position 89,671,635 of record JAPPVO010000024.1, on the reverse strand, counting down.
GAAAGCGCGCACGCGTGCACGCAAACTGAGGCGATGATGTGAAATGCAAATCGGATAAAACCGAAGTGCCTCGAAATGTGTGCCCACGGCACGCAAACCGAGGCGATGATATAAATGCAAATCGGATAAAACCGAAGTGCCTCGAAATGCGTGCCCACGGGCACGCAAACCGAGGCGATGATATGAAGTGGAAATCGGATAAAACCGAAGTGCCTCGAAATGTGTGCCCACAGGCACGCACATCGAGGCGATGATATGAAGTGGAAATCGGATAAAACCGAAGTGCCTCGAAATGTGTGCCCACAGGCACGCACATCGAGGCGATGATATGAAGTGGAAAATCGGATAAAACCGAAGTGCCTCGAAATGTGTGCCCCAGCAGCGCACATCGAGGCGATGATATGAAGTGGAAATGCAAATTGGGCTTAAACTAACATGAGTGGACCTCAGCCACACTCACATCAGATGCCGTCGGATAAAACAGAGGTGCCTCGAAGTGCGTGCCCGGGCACGCAAACCGAGGCATGGCCCGAAGGCATGAAATGGCACGGGAAATGATATGCAAGCATGCAAACCAAATTTCAGCACCTAAATAAAGGGGAAAACAGCCCCGAAATGATACGAAATGACAACCAATGCATGAAATCATCCCGAAATGTGATTTTAAGTACCCGAAATGGCCTATAGCCATACTAAACATGCACAACATGACCATGACATGCAAACCAGTAGCAAGGCAGCCCCAAATATGGCATTTTTTCAGTAACAAACAAAGCTAAATAACAACCACAAGCATGGCAAAAATAGCTTGCAAAAACGGGGAAAAAGAGAGGAATTACAAAGCAAGTAGTATATACAATGCTCAAACCAGAAAAATCAGTTCTACAAAATTGAAGAGGGCCCAAAAACATGCATATTTACAGTAGATGAGATCCTCCAATTCAGTGTGTAGACATGCTTAAATGGCATGCAAAAATGAGCCTACAAAGGCTACAACATGAGGTATCATAAGCAATGATCAAACAACTTTGGACCCTTAACAAAACATGAAGAATGAGTTATTCTAAGACACTCTCTAAGCCTGATGAAGGCTCAAATCAGTAGCTAAGCAAGCCTAACAAAGCATGCAATTTTACGGAAAATATGGAGGATACAACATGAGGTACCAAAACCAGTCATCAAATGGCCTAAGGCCTTTAACAAAACATGAAGACTAGGTAAAAATAAGGCTCTGTCTAGGCCTGATGAAGGCTGAAATCCGAAGCCAAATAAGCTTAAAAAAGCATTCAAGATGGGGCAAAGAGAGGTATAAAGAGAGGTACAACATGGAGGCCTCAAACCAATTTGATCCCTTCTACAATGTTGTAGAGGGACCTAAAATAAACTCAAGCTCAGTTAATGGAATGCTCCAAAAATAAAATCATATAGGCTAAAAGTAGCATGCAAGTTTACGGTAAAATGGAAGAATTTCAAAGGAAGTGTATGCTAGAGCCACCAAACATGATGGAGCCCTTCTTCAATGTTGAAGAGGGGCTCAAAATAAGCCCACTCATAGTTAATGTCATGCTCGAAAACAGATCACACATAATCCAAACAAAGCATGCAATTTAATGGCATAAAGAGTGATATTGAAGCAAGTATAGGTAGAGGGCTAAACAGGGTTGAGCCCTTAAACAAACATCAAGAATAGCTCAAAAGAGGACCACTTTCAGTAGTGGTCAGAGCTCAAAACAGTGAGCAAAAAGGGTAAAGAATTGATGGAAAATTATGCTAGAAAAAGGGGATTTTGAGACTTACCCTTGAAGATCCAACTTTTGCTTCCTCTTGCCTTGATGAAAGTTGCTTCTAAGCCTCTGAGGAACACTCCCTTGCTGCTGGAATGGAAGTGGTGAAGGTGGAGCTTAGGGTTGATCTAAGGATTGAGCTAGGAAGCTTGAAGAACTTTGAAGGTTTTGGAGTGAAAATGGAGGCTTTTGAGAGAGAGGGAGTCTGAGATGAAATCTTCTAACCTCAACAAAGGAGGAGGCTATGCCTTCAAATAGGAAAGAAAAGGTGTAAAAGGGGAGGAATTGCATCCAAGCATTCCTCCCAAAATATCCCCGGATGCCCGGGATATTTGAAAAATATCCGGACAGCTGGAAAGGGCTGGAAAGCAGAAAGCTGGCCGGCCAGGTAAATTTCTGGGAGGTGGCCGGCCGGCCATGGCCCAAAAAATGAAGTGCAAATTTTCTGGCCGACCACCATGCAATGGTGTCCTCCCAGATGTGTAGAATAAGGCCCCAAGGTCGGAATCGACAACTCTGAAAGAGGAGTCAAACATAGGACTTGAAGGAGAGGCTCAAAAATGAAAACAACAATTTCTGGCCGACCACCAACTTTTAGGGTCCTCCCAGATGTGTAGAACAAGGTTCCAAGGTCGGAAAATTGGCAACACTGAAGCAGGAGGAGTCACAAAATAGAGCTTGAAGGAGGGGGGCTCAAAAATGAAATCCACAATTGCTGGCGACCAGTAGTTTTAGGGTCCTCCCATGTGCCCTGATCACAGATATGTAGCTTTGGTTGGAAGAAAATGGGCCTAGGGTGTTCAAATTAGCCCGGAAGTGAGCAAAACGGGCGCCGGAGGAGTGAAACTGGTTATCTGGGATAATTTCTGGCCTCCTACCCTCCAGTGATCTTTCTAATGTTGAACACAGAAGGTACCTGCCAAAATTGAACAAAAACTAATGAGAAATGAACGCTCGGGGCCCAAACCGCGCAGTTCGGAGAAATGAACGCTCGGGGCCCAAACCGCGCCGCAGTCGGGGGTCCCGAAATGGGCTGTAGGCACCGGAAAGTGGTGTTTCAGCAGCGAAGTGGGTATCGAGGCCCCAGTGTTCCTCGGAATGATAAACAGATGAACAAAAACTAATGAGAAATGAACGCTCGGGGCCCAAACCGCGCAGTTCGGGGTCCCGAAAATGGGCTGTAGGCACCGGAAGTGGTGTTCAGCAGCGAAGTGGGTATCAGAGGCCCCAGTGTTCCTCGGAATGATAAAACAGAGGTACCTGCCAAAATCGGAGAAAACCGATGCGAAATGAATGCTCGGGGCCAAACCGCGAGGTTCGGGCCCGAAAACCGGCTGTAAGCACCGAAAGTGGCATACGGCCACGAAGTGGGCATCAGGGGCCCCAGGGTGCTTCATAATGATAAAACAGAGGCACTTGCCAAGAACCGGAGGAATCGGAGACGGTTGGGCAGTCCCGAACCGAGGCACACGGCCTGACGGCTCCGAAAACCGGGAACCGGGCTCCGAAATGGGCAAAATGGCCTACGGCCACGAAAAGTAGCCCACGGCCACCGAGAAATAGTCTACAGGACTACTCCCTTCCCTCAGGAAAGAAAACAGAGAAAACCGAGTCTGGTTCGCAAACCGAGACAAGGCACAGAAGAGGATTCGGAAGTTCGGAGGCAGGGCGCACGGCCGCGACTCTGGGACTTCTGAACGAGCACAGTATGCAACATCACCGAGCGCTCAATCGGTGACGTCTGAGTCTTAAGGTCGGTCAAAAATGGGGTGTCTACATGGGTTTGAGAATGATGTATTCGTGAGGTTTTGCAAAGAGATGAGGTAATGGGTGAGGTTTTTTGTGAAAACTCCGAAATGGGGTTTTGGGAAAAAAAAAATGTCTGGGATTATGAAATTTTCTTGGAATTAAGTACAAATGTGAGTGAGAATTATATTGTGTTGCAAGTATGATACCTTCTAGATGTATGAGGATTCGAAACTATACTTGATTTATTGTTAAATGCATACCATATGTACTAGATTGGCACATTGTTGAGTTCCATGATTATAGAATTGGGATTTGGAAAGGTTTGCTACGTGTTGATTAGATTTATTAAACATGTGGCATTTTTTGTGAATTAATGTTGAAGGAGGAATAATGGAAATTGTGGTTAACATTTGTTTGTTGAGATACTTAAGATTGAGAATTGTCATGAAGCATTTGTTCATTACATCCTCTTTCAATTTATAATTATACGTTTTGAATTGAGTTGGAATGTTTACATTGAGAAAAGAATATTTTTGTAGCGATCTCGATTTCGACCCTTCTTTCATGTGTTTGCCACTTCAGCTGGGCAAGTCGGGGATCAAGGGCCCGGTCAACTCGCGGGGGTCCAGGGGGTAGCACCCCTTGGCGGATCCGAGGGTAGCACCTTGGCGGGGTCGAGGGGCAGCGCCCCCGAAGCAAAAATGCAAAAAGCATTCGAAGTTGCTTGTCCGCTCGAGCGGCCGTTTATGCGCTCGAGCGGAAAATGTTTGGTTCCAGAAGTTTGAGCTGTCTGCAAAAGTACTGGGAATGTGTATTCGACGCTCGAGCGGGGCTTTCCACGCTCGAGCGGACCATGTTATATCAGTTCGTGAATCTGATATTTCATATCACTTTTGTATATATCTCTCTCTCTCTAAAAACATTTCCTTTCCCTTCTCTCTACATTTCCCTATGCCAAATTGGATCAAAACCTTGATTTCTCAAGAACCATTAGAGTTCTGCCATAGGTTTTTCATCAAAGTTGGTTAACTTCTCGAGGGCTTCGTTGTGTGCGGTGAAGATCGAGTTTCGACACTATTGATTTTGGGGGTTTCATCTCATTTCTTCTTCAAAACTTGAGGTAGGGATTTTCTTAGAATTATATATATATATAATATATATGCAAGATCTGCAAGATTTTCGAAATCATCTTTCGATAGCTTTGAAAATTGATTGTTGATTTAAGAAGTTGAGCGATTTTGAAAGTGGGTTTGTTTCTTGTTCTTTTAAAATGATCTTATGGGTTTTGATCTTCGTTGATTGAAGAAAAGATGATTTTGGAAAGTTTTCTTTTAAAAGATTTGAGTTGTATAGTTTTGGTGAGAAAACATAGAATTTGGGGATTTTTTTTAAAGGAGACTGAAAATTCATGAATGATATTGTTATATTTATCTTGTGTGTCAAAATAAATGGATGTTTGGAAAATATCTTATTTATATTTATATAAATGACAAATTTCAGGGAATATGAGAATTGTTGTTCATTTTGGAAATTATTGTTTAAAACATTTAAATAGTCTTGAAATGACTAATTGTTGAGGATACTTGAGAAGAAGGAATTGTGTTATTTCTTGGATAATGAATTGGAATAAAAGTATTTATATTCATCTTGTGTTATTGGTATATCAATTCATTTGATTACATTAAACTTTGAAAGTTGATCTGAAAACTTGCATTGAGAAAAGAATGTTAAGAAACAAGTTTCCATGGATTAGTTTTGGGATAAATACGGTGGTAAGTCTTGACAGGTGGTGTAGATGAAATTGAATAGGTGTCGAGCCTTCCAGTTAATACTGGTAAATATGACAGATTATAGGTGTTGAGCCTTCCAGTCAATGCTAGTAAAAATGACAAATTGGTAGTACTTGTATAGTCTACTTGCAGACACCAACCTAGGGATTACTAGAGTCATATTTACCGCTCTTGAAATGAATTGTTAAGTTTTGAAGAATTGAAATTGCATGACATCATTGAGCATGATGGTTTTCAAAGATGAACATGTGATTTTCTTCAAAAGGGCATAGCATGGCATATGCATTTCATCTCTTAAGACTTGTATAAAATGTATATATTTTGTTAAGGATTTCCTACTGGACTTTATGCTCACCCTACGGGATTTTTGTGCAGGAAAAGATGTGGTGATGCCGCCTAACTAGAGGTGAGGAAATGTGTGTTGAGAGTACGAGACTCTTATTTTGCTGTGACTCTATGTGTAAGCCAATGGCTGTATGTGTGTGGGTTTGAATAACCATTTTGTGTAACCAGGCTCAAGCCTTGGAAACTTGTAAACCCCTTGGGGGTATTTATTTATTTATTTACTTGTTGTTAGATTAATGTATTATTGGATGAAAAACTATTGTATCATGTAATGTAAGTTTGGAGATTTAGATTTGGTTTTCCTTGAAAGAGCCATGATTGTTATATTATCATTTGGGCTAGAAATTCGGAGCGTTACAATTTTGAAAGGGGAATTATTGAAATACTTTGGGGTAAATACGTTGGTAAGTCCGAATAGGAGGTGTAGATGGAATTGATAAGTTGGCTTGAGTGTCCGAGGAGAAAGACCGAAAACACGTGCAAAGGAAGTACCATTTCCCTTTCGGTTAACAACCGGTAAAGTGGGGTTTTTGGTTGTGCTAGTTAAGCCTACTTGCAGACACCAACCTAGGGATTTCCTGAGTCGTATTTACCGCCCCATTGAATAAAATTGTAAATTTCGAAATTGTTAGATTTTAAGCTTTTGTTGAACATGGTGACTTTTTAAAGGGCATGTAAATGAAATCTTTTTTTAATTGGCATTACATGACATTTGCATTTAATATTGGAAATCTTGCATAAATGTATATATTTTGTTAAGGATTCTCTATTGGGCTTTATGCTCACCCCTATGGGATTTTGGTGTAGGAAAAGATGTGGTGATCCCGCCGAGTTGAAGGCGTGGACACATTTTGGTGAAGAGTAAATAACTCTCTTTTTGTTGTGATTTATTTTGCTAGCCAAGGGCTATAAATGTATGGGTTCGTGAAACTATTTTTGTGTAACCGGGCTTAAGCCTTGAAAATTTTAAGCCCATGAGGGTATTTTATTATTTTTGGGATTTGATGTTCTACATGCTACAGATTCATGTATTTTTATACCATTGAATGTATAATTCGCATTTGGGACTTTTGTACAAACCTTACTGATTAATATTGTAATGGTTGAAATTTTGCTATTATTCCTTAATGGGCATTGATTAATGTACCTAATTTGTGTTGGGTTATTTCGGGGCGTTATAGAAATGGATGAGAAGAAAAATCATTCAAGAGAGTTAGAGAGAAAAGAGAGCAAAAGAGGAAAAATTGTCTACATTGCAACCTTGAGCCAAAACACTTCCAAGCTTCCATAGCTACTAAAATTCCTCATTTCCATACACCAAATGCACTTCAAAAATTATGATATAGCCAAAGATCAAATGCCTTGATCATAAGGAAAAGTGTTTAGTGATTGAAAATGAGAAAAACTAGAGAGTTAGCCACTTTCCATACCATAAACTCCATAATTTCGAATTGAGGATTTGAAAACACATTTCCTACACTTGAGGGTGATCAAGAGGGAGTCTGTGAACTAAGGAGTTCATCCTTTTCTTGAAAGGTGAATTTCACAAACTTTTCATTTTCTTGCATTTCTTACTTATTTTGCTCTTTTGTTTTGATTTCTTTACTCTTTTGCTTTGATTTCTTGTTATATTATATATTGTTGTAATCTAATTGAAAGTGGTGAGTTAAGACTCGCACATATATTGTTTTTAGTTCTGTTTTTGTTGTCGAAATCTAAGAAAACAGAGTTTGGCCAAGCCTACTAGGCTACCCGGCCCGTTAGTTGGTCGGGTAGCCACCTAAAAGTACACCATCGTGCCCACGACCTTCATGACCATGCCCGCAACCTCTAGGCAAAACCAGGCAGCCTTCCGACGTTGAGAAGATCAACCTCCAATGGTCTTTGAGACGCTTGAAGCTACTGTTTCTTATGTTTATTTTATTTTGAGTGTTTGTGAGAATTTTTATACTATGTTGTAATATTTATTTATTTTCCTTGGATTTGTAATATTTAAAGTGTTATAATAATTCCCCATTCCCACTTCTTATTTATCCCATTCTTTAATCGCTTTCCATAACTGTGCCTATGTATATATCTTACATGCCATCCATGCTGAAAAATCTAGAAATCCCCTAGATGTCGATTTGTGATTATGTATCAATTTTAAGTAGTATATAACAATCCCAATCAAATAATCAAGACAAATCAACACAACGATTTTACGTGGAAAAACCACAATTGGACACCTCCAATTGTGATAAAAAAACCATGGGCAACAGCCACAAAACAATCCACTAAGAAGATATAAAAAAATTACACAAGTATACTCTCAATTATCTAGCGAATCCACGCCGGAATTGAACCAACCCCTATGTGCCTCTTCCAACCCCGTCTTCACCTCGGAATTGTCTTGACGATGAGCCACTCCAGAATCCACCAAAGCTTCAGGCTCGAATTCTTCAGAATCTACCGAAGAACAAATCTCTCTTTTGTGTAGAACAAACAAATAATCCTTTGATGTATACTCTTTAAACCATGAGTTGAATACTCAATCAAAACATCAAAGAAAACTAGCAAAATATCCCCAGATATAAACCTTAATATCCAAAAAGAAGATCTAGAGAAGTAAGTCAAGTTTTGGGAGAAAACCAACTACTTATAGAAATCCAAAGTAATCCTAGTTTTGGAAGAAAACCAATTCCTTATAGAAATCCGGATTTTGAAGCTCGCTCGAGCGAAGCTTCTCTCGCTCGAGCGAGAACCTTAACTCGCGTGATTTCCACTAGTGCCTTCGCTCGAGCCACGAACCCTTCGCTCGAGCGAACAATGAGCTCTTTTAGGTTTTTGTATAGATGCAATCCTTCGCTCGAGCGAGGACTCCTTCGCTCGAGTGAGCAAGGGCGGACAGCCAACTTTGAATGCAATTTTGAATTTTGCTTCGGGCGCGAGCTGACCGGGTAGCTCGACCCCCGTCATAATCAGCGAAGTGGCAATCTTGAAAGTATTAACATCACAAACTTCTCTACAAGGCTCTATTCGGGTTGGATTCGCATCTAATAAACTTATAGCCTCACTGAAATAAAAGTGCGAAAACAAATACAACTGAAAGGAGTTTTGTCAAACGGGATTGCCAAGAATAAAAACCTAACACATGCTTTTATATATGTGATTCATACCTAGATCTGGCTAAATTTGCATCTTTGTTCTTTAATTGATTATTACATGATTTTGTGCACTATCGCATGTTTTACAATGTTTCACATGTCATATTTTAGAAGCCAGATCTTTAGAAATATTCTTGTGTATATATTGCATTAGGATTTTGTATATAGGATCATAGATATTTTACTAACTTTGTTTTGTAGCTGTTCGCAGGACGTCGGTAAATATGTAAGTTGTTATGCTTCAGTATCCCGCTTGTACATAATTTTTTTATTATGTTTAGCATTTTACCATGTGGCTATTTGCTTATGTAATATAATTGTATGAATGCCAGTGGATGAAGATTGTGTCGCTTAATTTGTAATGATGTTGATTTTTCATGTGTGTAAACTCAATTTATTTGGATTTTACATCTTAAAAACTCTTTCAAAATACGTGAAATCAAATTGTTCCAAAATGAATGGCATAGTCTATACTGGTATGCTTCACATAGTAAATTTTTGGATTTATTAAATAATTAAAACATGAACATATAAAAAAAAATAAAATTCATATCATGGTTTAGTAAAGGCCGATCTTTTGATTGGGTGAGCGGGGGTGCTCAATTAACGACCTTCCTCTCTCACACCTAAGGTTCTAAACCGAAACAACTTTGGTTACAACGAACAGTGGCCTTGGCACAAGTCATGGGTTTCCTAATTTTCCTAAAATAAATATTAGGTGGTGACTCTGAGATCTGATGACGCAATCCATTTGTAGCAAATATTTTTTTTGCAATAAAATGGATTTTCTAAAAGTTGCCAAATGTGGACTCTCGCCTATGTTTCACATTGCACTCGTGAGACTAGATCAAAGAGATCGAGGGTCCGAACTGTTTAACGCGCACAGGTACCCCCAGGGCATGTTACACACACTTAAAAAAAAAAAAAAAAAAAAAAAAAGGGAAGTGAGAATGCTGTCTCCTTTTTATTTTATATTTTTTTTCTTGTCAAGTCTGGTGACATTGAATATGATTAGGAACTTTTATGGGTTGGTGCAATTTGGTGGATGATAAATTTTATAACATTTGTTTAATAAATGAGGTTTCTTAGAGATGAGGTATCCTGAAATGTTGCTACCTCTTGCTTGACTACCTAACTTCTAGTTTATGAGGTCTTCATTTTAGTATTCCATGATTGTTCCATAAGATGTAAGTGAAAATTATATGACGTAATGTTACTCCATTTATGTGATATGAAATTAAATCTCAAAGAATATAGTAGAATTTAAAAAGAAACCTAAGAATCATTTGTATCTTATCATGTTGAAGAATAACAATTGTCCACTCTTATATGTACAACAATATGTAGCTATTATGCTGATCAATAACTAACAAAACATCTCTCTATTATACGGCTGCATTAGGAAACATATATTTTGCTTTAGGAAACCTGAATTTTTTGCTAAGTGGTTCAGGTAAAAGCAACTTAAAAAAGAATGAATTCTGATTAAAACTGTGTTTTAGTTCTTGTATGGTTGTAGCCATCATCTATACATGTTGAATCAATCTTCAAATGAAATGACGTGTTTCTTGATAGTTTTGGAAGCAGCCACTACAAACTGATCTGCAAGGCTCGATTCGGGTTGGATTCGCATAAAAAAAACTCATAGCCTCACTGAAATAAAAATGCGAAAACAAATACAACGGAAAAGAGTTTTGTCAAACGGGATTGCCAAGAATAAAAACCTAACAATCTCCCCCTTTGGCAATGCCGTGACAAAACACATCTAACAAATAAAATCCTAATCACCCCAACCCATTACAGCCAACAAAAACAAACTTCTTTCACAAGGTCATGATCTGCAAAATAGCTATGAGTGCCACAATCTCCAAAACAACTATTAGTCCCACAAGAGTATATGAAAAAACAATATAAGACTATCTTGAAACATGAGATTAGAAAACATGAATAAAAACGACTAGGAGATTTTAAGAACATGCAGCATGAAAACCTGAAAACTAAGACACATGCACCAGACACATGGCATGAATACATCATGAGAACCAACAAACAATAATATAGTGGAGCAAGCAATGAATTTCAGATTTGGACCTTAAAACACACAAGACTATCCAAGAAACACAATTACTTGAAAACACAATGTGCACAGCCTCTAGAAGATTCCTCATAAAAGAAAGTGATGCATGATGTGAAAAGCATAGATCCCATGATAAAATTGTGTGTGTGACTCTTGGAGTTCGACAAACACAAGATTCAAATCCTAGTAGTGATATGAAAGCTGGACCTCTAACAAGAGAATCTAAGCACAACAAAGGAAAGTCAACCCACTAGGAATCAAGAGGTATTTGGTGAGTAAAGGCGGAGGCTCCCCCTCAAACAATAAATCCCTTTTTCTCTTTTTTTTCACATCTTTTTCTTTTCTTTCTTTTGCACATTTTTTTTCTTTCTTTTGCACATTTTTTTTTCCTTCTTTTGCACATTCTTTTCTTTCTTTTGCACATTCATTGGCGGCTGACACGCTCAAGAGTATGGAAACCGAACCAGAGAAGCATGGATATATTAAGGATGGCCTGGTTGGTGACTCTGAGGTAGCCTTTTCCTCATGGCTGGACTACAAAAAATAGAGGGGAAAACCGTGAAGATGCAAAAAGATGGAAGGCAGTTAAGAGACTTAACATCACCCATGATATGCTAGTATAGGTCAATTCCTCTCGAAAAGCAAAAGATACAATGCCAGAAGTCTATGAAAAAAAAAAATAATCACTAAGATGGAAGACTCCAAAATTTGCTAATCCAAGAGTGTGTACAGAATGAGACATACTAATCAAAGAACACACACTCCAAAATGAGTAATGACCACAGAAAGCACACACATATTAACATGTAATGGTTATTCTCATCAATTCCAATATGCACTAAGGACCACTCAAAAATTTCAAGCTTGCAAAACCATACTAAGAAAATCTTTTTGGATTTTTTTTTTTCCTTAACCAAAACAAGACAAAAAAAAAAAAAAAAAAACGAACATGCACACATTTTTTTTCCCATTAAAAAAAACACACAGAAACCCAAAAACTAAAACAAAAAAACAAATTAACACAAGTCAAGTTTTCTCACCCAAATCTTTTTAGTCTTAACAAAATCAGGTCTAGCGGTCTTGGTAAATGTCGTGATGTTGTGAACACCCTCATGAATCTTGGTATTCCGCCTAGACATGTAAGGTTGTCTCCTAACCCAAAAAGTATTCGAATTTCTACCCTTTTGAGACACTCTCCCATGCAACTTATAATAAAAAGGGCGAATATAGCTATGAGATATTCTGATGAGGACTATGAGATAGATTCCAAGATTATGGCTGCTTTTGTTAAACAATTTAAAAAATCTTTTTTGAATAAAAATCCTAATCTTTTGGAATCTACTCATTCTCATAAATCTAAAGGCAAAGATAAAGTCAAAATTAATTCTATAGCCAAAAGGGCGAATATGGCCATGCATACCACAATGATGACAAATAAAAACATGGTGTACAGAGTGTACCTTCTTTTCTTTTACCTTACCAACTCTAGGGAGTTTGAGAAGTCTTTCCTCTTGTTGAATCTTTTGTCCTCCCTTTCCTTGAGTTCTTGTATCATGAGATGTGGAAGCACTCTGTTTTTGCTCTCTCTTATCTCCAAAGCCAATGCCACTCTTGTCTGAACAGATTTGTTGAGACCCAATAATATCCTCCAAAGTCTTTGATCCTTTGTTCCAAAGACCAATGGTAACCATGGCACACTTGAGCTCTTCATCTTTCTTGATCATTAGTTCTTCCAAGGCAACTTGTGATATCTCGAGAGATTCAATCTTTTCTTCATACATGGTATGAGTTTCCTATAGCTCATTCCTCTCTGTCTCACAAGTCAACAGTTTTGCACAAAGAACTTGTTGATCATCAGCTATCTTGATGGCATTGATCCTAGCCTCGGAAATCTCCTCTTTAAGTTTGACATTCTCACTTTCACATGCTTTGAGTTTCTTTGTGAGTTTGTCATTCAATTTGAATAAATTAAGAGACTCCTTATACAGCTTTTCATAGGCTTGCTCAAGCTCTTCATGATCACTCTCCGATGATTCATCATCAGTGGTATTCTCAACTGACCTCTTCAAAGACTCTGTTCGTCCTTCGGTTTCGGAAGCCACCATGAAAGCAAGGAATTGCTTATGTCCCTCTTCGCCTTGATCTTCGTTGTCACTTTCATCTCCATTAGATTCTGATTCATCATCCCAAGTGATGGCGAGGGCTTTTTTCTTCCTCAAACGAGTGGGGCATTCTAAAGCAAAGTGGCCAAATCCTTGGCATTCATAGCATTGGACGCTTTCAGAGTTCCCTTGTATCTTTCCTTTCTCCCTCTTGGCTATAGAATTAATTTTGACTTTATCTTTGCCTTTAGATTTATGAGAATGAGTAGATTCCAAAAGATTAGGATTTTTATTCAAAAAAGATTTTTTAAATTGTTTAACAAAAGCAGCCATAATCTTGGAATCTATCTCATAGTCCTCATCAGAATCCTCTACCACTTTATGAGCACTACTAAAAGTAACATCTTTTTGTTTCTTTTTGAAATTTCTATGTGCCTCATAAGTTTGGAGATTTCCAACCAACTGATTTAGCTTGAGGTTGTCAACATCTTGAGCCTCCTCAATGGCCGTAACTTTTGGTTGAAACCGATCGGGCAAGGATCTCAAAATTTTTCCCACAACTTTGGATTCTGGTATTTTTTTCACCTAAATTGAAGCTGGAATTTACAATGTCACTCAACTTCGCATAAAATTCATCAAAGGTCTCACTATCTTTCATTGAAAGGTTTTCGAAACTAGATGTGAGCCTTTGAAGTTTTGAGCGTTTCACAGAAGGAGTGCCCTCATGAATAGTTTGTAAGATATCCCAAGCCTCTTTTGCGACTTCACAATTACATATACGACTAAACTCTTCAGGTGTGACAGCGCAAAAGAGAGAATTGATAGCTTTACTATTCCAACTACTATTTTAGTAATCAGTTGTGTCCCACTTATCAATTGGTTTGGGTAAAGTTACTCCATCAATGGTAATTGTTGGTTCAGTACACCCATTCATGACAGATTGCCAAACTTTTTCATCAATAGATTTCAAAAACGATCTCATCCGAGCTTTCCAAAAAGAATAATTGGATCCGTCAAGTAGGGGTGGTCGAACCATAGAATTTCCCTCACAAATTGAATCCATTATCACAAATCAAACAAGATCTCGTTCTAAAAAATAATAATTTAAAAAAAAAAAAAATAGAACGACCTGCTCTGATACCAATTGAAAAATCTAGAAACCCTAGATGTTAATTTGTGATTATGTATCAATAATAAGCAGTAGAAAACAATCTCAATCAAACAATCAAGAGAAAGAGACAACGATTTTTACGTGGAAAAACCACAATTGGACACCTCTAACTGTGATAAAAAAATCACGGGCAACTGCCACAAGACAATACACTAAGAAGATATAAAGGAATTACACAGGTATACTCTCAATTATCTAGCGAATCCACAACGCCTAATTGAACCAACCTCTATGTGCCTCTTCCAACCCCACCTTCACCACGGAATTGTCTTTCTGATGAGCCACTCCGGATTCCACCAAAGCTTCAGGCTCGAATTCTTCAGAATCCACAACTGAAGAACAACTCTCTCTTTTGTGTATAACAAACAAATCTTTGATGTACTCTCTTTAAACCATGAGTTGAATACTCAATAAAACATCAAAGAAAATAACAAAATATCCCCAGATATAAACCTTTAAGAACCAAAAAGAAGATCTGAAGGAATTCAATCAAAAAAGTAGTCTAGTTTTGAGAGAAAACCAACTACTTATAGAAAATCCAAAGCAATCCTAGTTGGGAAAGAAAACCAACTTCTTGTTTGTAGAAAACCAACTTCTTGCAGAACTCCAAAGTAATCCCACTTCTTATAGAAACCCAAAATAAACCTTGTTTCAGAAGAAAACCAACTCCATAATGAATCTGGAAATCTGGGATCGCGCGGTCCGCTCGAGCGTGGGTATTCCCGCTCGAGCGGAGACTTCATATTTTGTGATTTCATGTAGGCTCCCCGCTCGAGCGTCCGTTTCCCTGATCGAACGGAGAATCACACCTTCCAGTATTTTTTCAGGCAAAACAGAGATACTGTGAGCTTGCAAACCCCGCTCGAGCGCCCATTTCCCTGCTCGAGCGGGAAGGCCAAAACTGGAAAATCTTGAAAAGTATAACATGAACGGACAGGCAACTTTGAATGCATTTTTGCATTTTGCTTCGGGCCGCGAGCTGACCGGGCAGCTTGACCCCCGTCATAATCAGCGAAGTGGCAATCTTGAAAACATTAACATCACAAACTGATCTGCAAGGCTCGATTCGGGTTGGATTCGCATCAAAAAAACTCATAGCCTCACTGAAATAAAAATGCGAAAACAAATACAACGGAAAAGAGTTTTGTCAAACGGGATTGCCAAGAATAAAAACCTAACACATTGAATTCGTAGGATGTAGATTGGATAGACAGGCTGGCTTTGAAACATGTTAATCTCTGTGTCGGATATATATTGTTTAAAATCATGGCTCTCCTAAAAGCCTTTTATCTGACTTCTTCCTAAAGATTGTTCCTCTTATTGATCACATTAGAGGTAACCCTATATGATTTTTTTAAAGTAAGCTTCACTAAAAGCATTAACAGTTTAAACAATTCTATATGATTTTTTTTACTAGGATTATTGTTGCTTTAAAATTCTACACACTTTTAGATCTTAATGTGATTTGAATCGCTTGGCCCAACTAGAATCATAAAATCATAAGTTCTAGTACCATAGTTGGTGCTTTATCAAAATGGAGAAAAAAGAAAAACAATGATACAAGGGATTGAATATATGCTTCCATGGATTTGGGTTTGCTCAAATGGTGCATTATTAAATGTAAAATTTGAATGAATATTGTGGCTTATTAATAAGAAATGAAAGTCTCATTATTGACATGTTTTATTATAGTTCTGTTAACTGAGTTAGATGGTGAAGTCTAGAAGTGCATTAATTCATGAACTTCAATCAATGCCCATAAAGGTATTATGCATCCCTGATTAGTAAATCCCATCTCCTGCTAGAAGCAAGCCACAAAAACAATTTTCTTTCTTCTGATAATACATTCTCTAAATGTTATGCCCTCTGTCCTTTAATCTGTTCCTATATATTTTGTTGATGGGAAAATTTTTCCAAGTTAAACTTTGAATTTACACAAGTATGACTACTATGGGCAGTCCTAAGAATGGTGTACAGATCCATTAGAGTCAAAATGTGGTAGTAACCTTTTTATGTGGCATAGATAACTTAGCTAATAAAAGAGTCTCTCTCAGTTTAGTATGCAAGAGCATGACACCAATTAGAGAAGTAAGGAATGTGGTCGAAGAAAAAACGAAGAAGCAATGTAGAATATGAAGAAGAATAAGAGTAATAATAATGAAGATGTTCCAAAGCAGAAAGAGCGTCAGATAGTTTCATGGTCTTAAGAGGACACTTCTCATTTACTTCCTCTATTTTGTTCTTTCAATCACTTGACTGGTTGGTTTGTTTGATATTCAATACATGGATTACTTGACTTGCAGGAAGATGATATACTTCGCGAGCAAATTCACATTCATGGAACCGAAAAGTATAGATTTTCTAATCAATTTTCATTTTTGTCATATTGATGTGATTAGAGGTCAATGTTTATGAATGAAATTGATGGTTTTTATTGGAATGTATGTTTGTAGTTGGCCTATCATTGCATCAAAATTCAAGGATAAACCAACCAGACAATGCCAAAGAAGGTTTCAACATAGCTTTACCTATGGCCTGAATGCAAGTTATAAACTTAATATTCCTATACATGAAAGGCATATTATGTAAATCTAGTTACATAAGTTTGTAAAAGCATGTGCTTGTATCATGGTTTATGAAAAGCATATTATGTAAATCTGGTTATATTATCTAGATTTTTTAAAGAACTTTGTTAGGTGCTTGTACTTGAAAGAATTGATATACGAAGTTTATAATAAAAAATTATTTGCAACAACAAAAAAATCGTTGCTAAAAAGCTATTATTGTACTATTTATAAATGCCATTGAAAATTATTTGCTATGGTAACAAAATGATCGCCAAAACACATCTCAGTAATTTTTCTTTGTTTTTTGCGACGGGTAAATCGCAATGGCCATAAGTAGTTTAGATGGTCGCAAATAATTTGCGACTGTTGTTTTGCCATTACAAAAAGTATTTGCCATCCCCACATTCGCGTCTCCCATTTGCAGTTGCATGGGCTGTTACAAAAGGTCTTTTACGACTGTATTTTTATTATTTGCGACAGTTTGTGACAGTCGCAAAAAGTACTTTTTCTAGTAACCATCTTCTCATTTCTTACCCCTTCATCATTTCTATCCAAATGACCTTTCGATTTACCTCTTGGATCAACCACATTATTAGTCATCCCTCGTTCCTTCTCATATCTTCTTACCTTCTCAAACTCTGCTTCTTCTCTTGAAGTTCTTTATTATCGCACCATATACCATTAGTTTTTTGAATTGCTACCTTGGCTGCCACTGGACAGTCAAATCTAATAAACCCAAACCTTGTTCTTGTGGATTTCATAGTCTTACTTGCAATGAAAACATCTTTCACAATTCCAAACTTTGAATATAAGGAGAACAAACCTTTTGGATTCATTGACCAATGAAAACATCTTTCACAATTCCAAACTTTAAATATAATGAGAACAAACCTTTTGGATTCATTGACCATGGAAGATTATCTACAAAAACAGTAAAGACATCCAATCTACTTTTTCGAATACCATCCCTCTGATAATGGCTTCTTTTTCCATACAAAACTAGATGCCATCCTCTTGGGTCTCGTAATCCTCCTGCTCCTACTGCCATCATTTCTTATGACCAGTGATATTGATAGATTTATGATTCTACTTGTCAACACATGACTGTTTGAAACACTAAAACCTTAGAAAGCCGAGACATATATTACAATCACCACTTGAAATTACATCATTTTGATACGTGCATGGAAGAACCCACAACATAAAACTACTCGTATATTGCACATTATATGCATGCACTTTTATTATATATTTTTGTGATTTGAATTATATATTTTTATTAGATGACTTATGTAAGTTTTTGAAAATTTACGTAATTTTGTGAATTTAAAACTTCCATGAATTAGACTTATGTAAATTTGTGTTTAACTTACGTATTTTTATAAAATCACTTAGGTAAGTTTGTAAAAATTTACATGATTTTGTGAATTATGCCTATGGTGTGCAACCCTTAACACCCAAACACTGATGCAGAGAAAAAAAAATCCCTCTCCCACACTCTTCTTCTGCATCTGTCTTCACCCTTTCAAGAAATCAAGCCCCAAGGTTTCAATAATTTTGTAGTTTAAATTCTGAAAATATGAGACCCATTGAAAATATATTTTAAATTTTATATATATATATATATATGATAATAGGAAATTGATTGTCCGTGAAATTATTTTTAAGAGAGTTCGGGCGAGGATTTCTCTGGCTTTTAAAACAAGCATCAGTCACAATTGGATTGGGTTTTGATTGTGTATACTTGTTAGAGCATCTCTTTTTATTTTATTTTATTTTAGCTAAAACAGTGAATAAAGTAAATTATCAAATTTCAATTTCATCAAATTCGCTATCAAGTTAGTTATTTTAATTTTGATAATTTTTATTCAACAAATGTGCTTAGTAGTTTTGGCTAGTTAAACATTAAAAGATATTATTTTTGATATGTTAGAGTTACTTGTACTTGAGTTCATAAAAGATAATTTAAAATAAAAATAGCATTTAAATAATGTAGGCTAAAATACAAAATTTGTTAGAGAGTGCATTGAAAAAGTGTATAGCTGAAATAAAAAAGTTAACTTTTGAATTAAAATACAACAAAATTTTAACTAGTTTAATAAAAATGTTCTAAGATGAAATTGATGGCAATAAAGTACGCATATTTCAATCCATGATCATTTTGGTGTTTGGTGTTTGTTTTTCTTAATCGTGTTTAATTTTTTTGATTTAGGGTGAATTAAAAATACATCATTTGAGATTTGTTTGAAATACAAATTATTTCTCGTGATATGAAAAATTACAAATATTCCATTGCCTAAATTTTTTTATTTAATAGAATTAACTAAAAAAGAGAAATTCGTAACTGCTCTCCTATATAATAATAAAATTATCTAAATTATTAACTGAAACATATTTATGACATCATTAAAAAATGTTAATTGGCTTGATAATTTATTAATAAAAGGCCATTTGTTATGAAATTTAAAAAACTTCAAAGGACGTACAGTATGTAATTTTCAAAACCAAAAAAGATAATTTGTATATAAAAGAAAGGGATTTTTATGGATAAATCTCATTTAGAAGTGTTTTAACCCAAGAAATTCATGAACGAAATTTTTTAACCCATTTAGTCCCATGTATGTATAGTTTTATTCCATAAAGTCCTTTTTTTTTATTTACACTATTTTCTTGGACACTTATGCCCTTATATTTAATTTTGATATCCTTATAAAAAAAATTTTTGAACGGTTAGCAATTTTATGATGTGAACATTCATATTTTAAAATTCACATTGGTAGGAATATAAAATTGGCCCGTGGGCGGCCCGAAACCCGCCCGCGAGCTGGGGCGAGCCCGGCCCGTTGACAATGTGAATATTCACATTGACATGTTAACATTCACATTAATAGGAGTGTAAAATTGGCCTACGTCCCGTGGCGGCACGAAACCCGCCCGCGGCCCATGGGCGGGCCCGGTCCAGCCCGTTGACAATGTGAATATTCACATTGACATGTTAACATTCACATTGATAAGAGTATAAAATTGGTCCGCGGCCCATGGGCGGCAAAAAGCCTGCCCCCGGCCCGGCCCGTTGACAATGTGAATATTCACATTGACATGTTAACATTCATATTGATAGGAGTGTAAAATTAGCTCGCGCCTCGTGGCTGCCCGAAATCCGTCCATGGCCCGTGGGCGGGCCAGGCCCGGCCTATTGACAATGTGAATATTCACATTGACATGTTAACATTCACATTGATAAGAGTGTAAAATTGGCCCGCAGCCCGAGGCGGGCTTGGCCCGACCCGTGACAATGTGAATATTCACATTGACATGTTAACATTAATATTGATAGAAGTGTAAAATTTGCCCGTTGCCCGAAGCTTGCCCGCGACCTGAGGTAGCCCCGGCCCGCCCCGTTGACAATGTGAATATTCACATTGACATGTTAAAATGCACATTGATAGGAATGTAGAATTGGCCCGCGGCCCGTGGGCTGCCCGAAGCCCGCCTACGACCTGGGGCAGGCTCGTTTGGGTCCGGGCCCGAGCATGTCCGAGACCCTAGGTTAGGGCCTAGGTCATCACTTTGAAGCCCGGCCCGGCCCGGCCCATCAGCCCGCTTAAGGCCCATTCAAGGCTCGATCCGAGACCCAGCCCGCCCGAGGCACAATGTGTTTTTTTGTGGAAAATAATAAAATTTTGGTAGAAAAAATTAAAAAGAATTAAAAAAAATGGCCAAGCCCGACCTAAGCTCAAGGCTAGGCCCAGGCCCACCGGCCCAACCCGAGGCTCGATCCATCGGCCCGTCCAAAGCCCGAATACCCTTATGCCAGGGCTAGGGCCTAAGCCTAATTTTTTGGCCCGTGGGCCGGCCCGGGAAAGGCTCGTTTGGGCCCAGGCTCGAGCCTAGTCCGACACCCTAAGCTAGGGCCTAGGCCATCACTTTGAAGCCCGGCCCGGCCCGGCCTATCGGCCCGGTTAAGGCCCATTCAAGGCTCGGTCCAAGGCACGGCCCGCGCCGAGGCCTAGTGTTTTTTTTTTGTGGAAAATAATAAAATTTTGGTAGAAAAAATTAAAAAGAATTAAAAAAAAATGGCCAGGCCCGCCCCGTGCCGCCCACGGGCCGTGGGCGGGTTTTGAGCAGCCACGAGGCACAGGCTAATTTTTCACTCCTATCAATCTAAATGTTAACATGTCAATGTGAATATTCACATTGTCAACGGGCCGGGCCGGGCCCGCCCTGGGCCGCTGGCCAATTTTATACTCTTATCAATGTGAATGTTAACATGTCAATGTGAATATTCACATTGTCAATAGGCCCGGCCGGGCCTGCCCTGTGGGCGGGTTTCGGGCAGCCACGAGACGCGGGATAATTTTACACTCCTATTAATGTGAATGTTAACATGTCAATGTGAATATTCACATTGTCAACGGGTCGGGCCCGCCCCGGGCCGTAGGCGGGTTTTTGGCCGTCCATGGGCCGCGGGCCAATTTTATACTCTTATCAATGTAAATGTTAACATGTCAATGTGAATATTCACATTGTCAACGGGCCGGACCGGGCTCGCCCAGAGCCGCCCATGGGCTGCGGGCGGATTTCGCGCCGCCACGAGACGCGGGCCAATTTTACACTCCTATTAATGTGAATGTTAACATGTCAATGTGAATATTCACATTGTCAATGAGGCGGGCCCGTCCCGGCCCGACTCGAATTTTTCCGGGCACCCACGAGGATTGATATGGGCCGGGCCCCTACACATTGACGATATGAACATTCACATTGACGGTGTGAACATTCACATTAAGGGTATTTTGGTAATTATGTCACCCATAGGACTTATTGAAACATAAGAAAATAATGTGAACTAAATAGAACATAAGTAGATAAAAAGGGTATTTTGGTCTTCTTATCTCAAATAGGACTTAATGGAATAGTCAAAAAGAATATGGGTTGGATGGAATAAAGCTCTTAGAAAGTGGATTTATCAAAAAAAACTCCCTAAAAGAAACTTCTGGGGTGTATTTATAATTTATCCTTTGATTTATGTTTTCAAGGGGTTGAAATTGAGGGTCTGGTTTAGATCGGTGTCAAAAAAGAAATAAAAATTGGGTTTGCTACTCTAGGCTCAGTTCAGAGAGAAAATTCAAATAGGGAGAGAAGAAAGAGACTCTTTGGGGGATTTTATTTTACTTTATTTTTTGAGTAATAGTAGAGATCTACATATATATATTCATAAATTCACGCATAATCATATAATATAAGAGTTGAATCTACCATCATTAAGTATGTAATACATTATTTCTTTTAGTTATTTAGTCCTCAAATTATTCCTATCTTTTTAACCCTTATCACAGACTCGAGTCATGGGATTTAAGGCATGATAGATAAGAGGTCTTATCAAGGATAACACTGGGTGTGTGTGAGACAGATTGCTTGTAAGAGAGGGAGTGAGAGAAAACTATAGAGGGAGGATGGAGGCCGGTGCTGCGCAAACATGATGGTCAAGGAAACAAGAACAAAGGATTAGAGGATGCTATTCACACAGTATTTGTGGATGATCTACCAAAATCTATGGATCCAAAAGGGTTGTATGCACTATTTACTAAGTTCGAGGTTGTGAGGGATATGTTCATTCCAAACAAAAAGAGGAAGATGTCGCGATCAAGATTTGGATTCGTACATTATAGTTGTCCAGTGGGAGCAAGAATGGCAGTTTAGAAAGCAAATGGACTATGGTGTGACAACAGAACATTGAAGGTAAAAGTAGCAGAGTTTGTTAAAGGTAAGGAAGTTAGACAGGGGCCATCAGAGATATCAGTTGGTAGGAGAGGTGTAGGTAGTACTAGTTGCACTCCTGTTGCGGTACAAGGAAGAAAGTCATATGCCCAACCTGTGAGTGGAAGAGGACTAGTAGCCAATACAACTATAACCATAAGTGGCAGCAAAATTTTGAAGGGTTGTATGATTCTATCAAGCTTAGGATTGCAATGTGGGTCAAAACCTCAAGCCTCTCCTTGAAGTACTCGGTGAGTGACATTATTTATAATTTACAAGTTAAACTCTGCATATAGGGTGTTAGTTGAGTTGTTGTTGGGTGTAGTTGCTGCTGGTTTGAATTTTGGATGTGGTCTATTGCTGTGTGTAGTAACTGCTGTTTGTTCATTTATCTTGTTATGTTGTTTGTTGTGTGACTACCTCATGCCCCTTTTTCAAGTACTCAGTGAGTGTCATTATGTATAAGCTACAAAAGTTAAACTCTGCATATAGGTGTGGCTATTGCTACTTTGAATATTGGGTGTGGCCTGTTTATTGTGTGGCTACTGCTGCTTTGTTCCTCTGCTTTGTTCAGCTAGTGTTGGTTCCTCACCAACATTGTGCTTTGTCTATATTTCTTTCTTTCTTCTTTCCTCTTTATTGATATAATCTCATATGAAATGTATGTTTTCTTCATCAATAAAGATTTTGTTTTGCTGAAAAAAAGAAGAAGTATGTAATAAATTAAAAATTGACACATATTCTACTATATCATTGTAGAGAGAATTATGAATACCTTTTGAGCATCTCAAATATTTTTCATTTTTTTTCCTCTGCATCTCTCGCTTTGTGTTCTCTATGTCTACTGAATAGATGCAAGCCCTTAGATGTTGTTTTAGACACGTGTGCGGTGGATAAAATTTGTCTGGAGGTGTATGGACTAAAAAAGTATGGAGATGAACAACTCCCGGCATTAGACATTAATGATACAAGAATCATAATTTAAGGACTAAATATAAAATTAACCCCATTATTAAATAACCAAAGGAAATGTGCATCATGTACATTAAGGAATTGTGGTTGTTATTTTAGTTATGATTGAAAATGTTTTTGGTTACGTCTCAGGTAATATTGGGTTATGACTCGTTTTGATATTAGTTATGACTCATTATAATGTTGGTTATTATCTATTGTAGTTATTATTTTAGTTATAACTGGAAGAAAAAAATTAGTTATACCTCAAGTGATATTTGATTATAAATCATTATGTTTGTTTTAGTTATACAACTAAAAGTGATTTAGTTATGGTATTTATGTATCAATACCACAAATTATCATATATATATATATTTTTTCTTTCGATCGGAAAAAGAAAATTTTATTGATAATAATCAAAACAAAGGATTACACATCAATAAAAAATCATAGGGAACAAAATTGCCTCATAGTTGAAACATGAACATCACAGAAATTAATAAAACAATAGTGTAACGTAGAAGGACCTAGTTAGTAATTTTTGGGGGGTTTGATTTCTTTTAAATTATCATATCAACTTGAGAGAGTGTTTATGCTTAGTAGGCCTATTTTAGAACCGATTTTGGTGATTTGAAGCATTCACTTTTTAGGTTTCGTGAAGTACAATATTCTTATAAAAAATAAAGTTGATTGGATATCAGTAATTATATGTATGAATCATATTTGTTTTTAAAAAATAGACAACAAATATAATTTTAAGAATAGTCATTCATTTTTTATAATATAAATTTGATTCCAACATACAGTTATTAATATTCGATTATTTTGATTTGTTGCATAAATATTTTACTCAACGAGTCTTAAAATGTGAACGATTTAGATCATTGAAATCATTCTTAAAATCGGCTTAGCAAACCCAAATACTCCCTTAAGTTGAGATAGCCAATATGAGAAAAAATTAACCTTTTTTTCATTCATTAACAAGAGAAACTTTATTGATTAAATAAAGAGTACATAAATAACTGATACAAATATCAATAAAGAGAGGTGAGTGTACAAACACCACTACAGGAAAATTGATTTTTAGCGGCGTTTCAAAAACGCCGCTATAAGTCTCAAAAACGCCACCATAAATTACAACGACGTTTAATATTTTCATCGCTGATACGGCCGCCGTTATAGCTTTACAACGTTTTAAAAACGTCGCTAAAAACATCAGGTGGCGTTTTAAAAAACGTCGCAAAAACATTTACGTCTGCTATCTTTCCGTCACATGACATCATGATGACGTCATTTAGTGGCGTTTTTTCAAAAACGCCACCCTTTTCTTTTTTTATTTTTATTTTTTTGGGATTTTGAATCTGGCACAACACAGCTAAATAATTTAACTAAAATATAGCATAACACAACCAAAGAATTTAACCAAAATATGACACAACACTGGGCCAAAGAATTTAACTAAGAAAAAAGCTTGAGAATTTAACTACCTGTAGACAAGAGCAACAGTATGTACAATCTGTGATTTGGCAAAAAAAAAAAAAATACTAAAAATTCAATTTCAAACCACTCTTCAAACTGCTCTCACAAAAATTAAAAGAATCAAGAAATCAAAGAAAATAACAAGGTCTGAGGCTCTGGGAACACAAAGTGAAATGCACAAAAAGAAGGAAACAGAAAAGAGAAATGAAGTAGAAGCTAAATGGAAAAAAGAAATTTGTACGACCCGGCGGCTTCCAACACGAGCTGTTCGAAGAAGATCTACATTTTCTCTGGTTTTTTTCAAAATAAAATTGTTAGCATCCATTTCCAACCAGAACAGTGTTCAAGAGCAAAGGATTGAATAAAAGAGTCTCTATTAGTACTTACACAGAAACTGTAGATTTTATAACTATCCCAAAACGTCCATTGAAAAGGATCCCAATTCCCTGTATGATGAAGTTCTGTGTCAATATATTGCAACATGGATTATGAGTTAATTATTTTCCTTTTTATCAAATACCAAATACCAAATTATTTTTTATTTTTTATTTCACCAAATTTCAAGATTTGTGTAGTTTGCAGACCTACCAACCATACCACGGCTAAGAACACGAGTAGGAGGTGGTGTGGCACTTGCTAGACGAGATGCAGCTTAAACGCTCCAGTTGACTGTCAATATGAATATTTGTGTTAATCATTGATAAAAATATACTTGATTGATTTTTTTGTGTAAAAAATTACCTCAATCATGGAGACTAATACAGCAGCCATCATCCCAAAAGGATGACCTGCGTTAAAAGTAGGCGTGCCCCATTGTAGTGGGTATAGGATTTTTATCCTGCATAGTAATAAAATTCACAGAACAATAGAACATTAAAATTTTCAATCCACTAAATTATTCTGTACTTTTAATTCTTAGTCTTGAAACAATGATAAAGGTGTATATGAGCAAAATGTTGTTACCTACCATGGTGCATGAATCCATAGATGTCGAGAGAGGGAAGCGAATATGGCATAGAGACAGCCAACTGAAGTCCAAAACCAGTTTTCAGCAAAATTGATAAAAACCCAATTTCAACATGATTTAAGTTTGTTCCAGTTAGATATTCATGACAGACACTTTGATAAGAAAGAATAAAAAAAAAAGAACAAAGAAAAAAGAATTAAAAAAAAGAAAAGAAAAAGGAGGAATAGTGGCCGACGGTTGTCCAGTGAACTGATGCACTAATTCTTGTATATTATGCAAATTCTTAGCTCAAAATTTCACAGCATAAAATTAGCAAGGCACGTGATGGCCAGAAAAAACACAGCACCACATGGGAATTTGTATGTTTCATACAGATTTATTTTTTTTATTTTTCCCAGTTGTGTAAGTTCCATATGGATTTCACTGTTTTATAGTA
Source organism: Camellia japonica (assembly GCA_030407325.1). Classification (NCBI taxonomy): domain Eukaryota; kingdom Viridiplantae; phylum Streptophyta; class Magnoliopsida; order Ericales; family Theaceae; genus Camellia; species Camellia japonica. The sequence goes on along the minus strand of JAPPVO010000024.1, from coordinate 89,645,308 downwards.
GGTTTACTTTTGAATACGGATGTTAAACAATCCCCCACTCTCCCCAAAAATAAAAGTAAGTAAATACATAAACAAATCGACAAGTAAATAAAGGTGAACACTCGCTCAGCAATTATAGCGAAGGACATTATGCAAGATGGCTGCCCAATAAACTACTTAACAAATGCTGGTGTATTTCATATGTAAATGGGCTATCATAGAAGCTATCAAGCTAAGAGCACAGTTACGAGCATGAGAAAATCACCTTCTGCATATAATTCAGAACGTAAGGTTAGTTCCAAATCTGCTTCTCCCAATGCCCTGCATTGGCAAGACTAGCATTGGGTAATAGCTCAAACACCATGAATTGAACCCCTAAACTCACTTCTCCTTTGTCACACCTATACCACTATGCTGCAATGCTCTAGGCACTGATGTAGTAGAACTCAGCGACTTCATTCCCAAGCAAATAATAAGACTTATGTGTGTATAATTAACATGCAGCTTATATTTTTTATTATTATTTTTATTAGCAACAAATATGTTCCACTATGCTACAATGTTCCATCAAAGTTGGCCGTGTAGTAAAGACTTGAGCGGATATGATCCAAGGTCTCGAGTTCGAGTCAACCCAGCGGGCCACTTGAGGTTTGCCTAGTCATTAATTTCAAGGCCCTGGGATTAGTCGAGGTGTATGTTATACAGTAGTGTGAATGCTCCTACCACTAACTTTTCATGGGGAAGTATTTCATTTAATCCCACAGCATTTCTTTCTTGCAATAAGAAACTATTTCCAAGTACTTCTATTGCAGCATCAATGGATTATTATGTTTCTAGTGGTCCTCACCGTACACAAATATCTAGATGCTGAATTGTGAACATATGTGGCAGATTTTTATGTGTTCTGTTATATATATATATATATATATACGGTATGTCAGATTTGTAGGGAAAATATAATTTACCTGAACTAAGAACATTGATCTTGGAGGGATCTTCATGTAGTGTCCAAGCTTGAAATCACTGAGGAAAGAGACAGCCTGAGACATGCTCATATAACCATAGACTTTGAAGCACACGTTAGCTATTGGTCTTCCTGGATATATAATACCATGACATACTCTGTGATTATGTTCAGCCCTGGTGTCTGTGTATAAAACATTAGAGCATTAGGGGGGGACAGGAAACAAATTTTACATCAATGTCTAGGAAAATAACACAACTTTGATTTTAGAGACAAAAAATGTTTTAAAAATTGTAGATTTCCTATTTGTTACAACTTTTTAACTATAATTTTACCAGGACCTGAAGTGGTATTTTGAATTCTTGGCCATGAGGCTTGAAATGGTTTTACACTAACAGAACATAGTTCATGTTCAGCTTGTGTAGGGTAAGGGAATGATACATTATTTACTTATCATAATGCAAAGCAAACACATAAATGAAGGGACTAAAAGAGACTGCTCAGGCACCTGATTTGTTGTAGCAGTTATGATGCTGATTGGAAGGGTGAAAATGAAGGCGATGATGCAAGCAAATATGAGTCCCCACCATGGCATCTGAACCTGATTGTTCAAGAAGATGCAAAGTACAAGAGAGGCTGCAACTATCACTCCAAGCAACACGTAAAACCACCAGGAAGGTATGTCCACGTATTTTCTCATCAATCTTGTATGGATATCCTCCTTACCAGTGTACGAAGCACAGAATCGATCGTATATCTCCATGTAGAATCACCATGAATGCATTTCTTATCCAAGTGTCAAAAAATACCGAAAATGAATATCAAAGTGCCGCTTCTTTTTCTTTTCTTTTTTTTTTTAACAGAAACAGATTTTACAAGTTGTGTATAATTCAGCAAAACATCAGTAAATTTGAAAATTACTACCATTATTTTTAATAAGCACAATTACTGTGACTCATTTGAAAATTATTTTAACTTTTGTTTGCTTACAGGACAAAGGGTGCAATTTGGATGAATCTAATTTGAAAAAAAATCTGAATTCTGTATACAAAATTTTATAATTTGAATAATTATATATTAAATTAAGAATCAAGATTCTTTGTAGTGTATAATTTGTAATACACCTTGTAGTATCCCAAAAGAATATCATTTTGAGACAAATTTAAATATAAAAAAACCTTAATTTGCCCATTTCTTCTTTCCCTTCTCTCGTTTTGAGGCACTACATGGTACGTTATAGGTAATGCAATATAGAAGATTCAAATTCAAGTGGTAGTAATATGGATAAAATGGCTACAGTAGTAATGCTTTGTAAAGTAATAATTCAACTAAATTTTGTCTTTAGTAACATTTTTCTATTTTAAAAGTAACTCAAATGACTTTATTTTTTAGATTTGTCTTAACTAGACAATTCTAAAAATTAAAATCAATTTTTTAAAAAAATTAAAAACTAATTATTATAATTTTTAATATAAAAACTGGCATTTAGTGAATGTTTAATATAGAAAAGTAACACTTACGCTTTCCCATCCCCAAATTTCTCCGAATCTGGTTCATACCATTTGTGGCTCCTGCCAGATTCCAAAAAAAAAAACAAAACAAAACAAAAAACCAAGTTTGTAAATAATGTAGAAAAAAATGAAATTCAAATTCTACATGCAAACTATCACTTTGTAAGCCATTCATAATTGATGTAAATTTGTTAACCAAGCTTACTGTTCAGAGAAAACTTCGCCTGATTTCAAATACCCAACATATACACGAGGCTTGTCTAAATGAGCTGCAAGTGAATTTCCCAGGGCATCTGCACCCAAAAAAATAAATCATAACTTCACAATCCATTACACTCAAGTTTCAATCCTTAATAACAAAAGTATCACTGAAATGCATGGATCGATCACGAATCAATATTTATATAAACATCGTCATTGACTTTGGCATAGAATTCAGCATCCCAGTTCTCTGCAGCATGAGCAAAGAACAACTTTGTCTTCTTTGGGAGCTCCTCAGATGCCTGAGATGCAGAGCAAGAGAGATCGATCTGGTTCAACGATCTGATCTGATCTAATCTGAGAATGAAAAAATTAGAGAGTTAATTAGCAGATTCGACAATGATAAAGTAGAGCAACAGAAATCGATCTGGTTCAAACTCGAACACCGATTAAGAGAATGAAAAATGTACCTGAGAAAAGAGCAACATAGATCGATCTGGTTCAAGAATGACATCGATTTTGGATCTGCGATGTGATGAAGAACAGATCGAGTTTGAGTTCGAGTTCGATGAAAAGACTGATCAAAGCCCTCCAGCGACAGATCGATGAAGAATAACTAGAGAGTTCGATGAATATACAATGCAAAATCTGCAATCGAGCGAGCTAGAGCTTCAAATCGAGAGAGCTAGAGTTAGAGCTTCAAATCGAGGGTTTTGAGAGAGAGAGAGAGAGAGAGAGAGAGAGAGAGAGAGAGAGAGAGAGCTGTCGAAGAGACAGAAAGTGAGAGACAGAGAAAGTGAGAGAGACGGAGGTTGGATGGTGTCAATATATACACCCAATACGACACCGTTTCACTGTGATCAAAGACAACGTTTTCAAAACGTTGTGTTCAATTGATCTCTAATGGCATTTCCCTAAACGCCATAAACAAAACATTGCAGTAAGCCCCTTTTCCTGTAGTGCACCAACAAATATAAATGACTGATACAAAATCAACAAACATCAATGACTTTATCTCCTCTTTGGAGGGAAGTGAAAAGTAGGAGGCTCATTTAGCTTCTGCATTTCTTTATTTTTGCAGATGATTTTAGTCCTTTGAGTTGTGTTGCGATCGTTTGGTGGATTTATTTGGCATCAAAGAGTTGCATTTGATTTAGCTTCTTTTATGTTAGCCCTTTGACTCTTGCTTTTCTCTTGTCTTTTGTTGTTTGTACTTTAATTTTGTTGTTGGTTGCTCACCAACAAATAGGTTGTTTTCTTTTGTGTTTGCACCTGATTTTGCTACAAGTTTATGTGTCAAACTAGTAGAGATATGTTCTCCAAACTATGATGTAGCTTCAACATCTCGATTTTTTTGTATTGTTGTAATACTTTTGTGCTTTTGCAAATTACACTAATAAAATGTTCATTTGTCGATAAAGAAAGAGGTTTATTAATACCATAATTTGGATCTTAGATTCACTAATGATAGATAATTTTGTTGTTTCCCTCTTCAAACTATGGATGGCAATAGATCAAATTTTTCAGATTTTGCGTGTAAATTTTTTTAAAATCAATTATTTTAGTAACACAATTTCATATCTTACTATAAACTTAACAGTTTTAACCTATCTACCACTAAACTTTACCCTGCCCAATTAATGCTATCTTAAACCATTTATATTAAAGTCAAGTCAGAACAAATAAAATTGAGTCGGGAAATTTTGCCATCCATACATCAAACTTTAAAATAAAAAAAATAAAAAAATCATTTTTAATTCTTTACACTTAGACAACAAGAGAAAAATTAACTTATACCGGATTTGATTCTCCTTTTACTTTTTTTTTTTTTCTCTTATTGTCTAAGTGTAAAGAATTAAAAATGATTTTATTTATTTTTTATTATTATTTTTTTTTTTCATATTGTGAATCCCACTCCAAATAGAAATACCATGGTTATACAGGGAGATTACCCTCCATCTACTCATGTAGTAATAATTTGATGATCTTGGAGTAATATTTCACACAATTTATGTTTTGATTTGACACTTGGCTAGTTATTTCTAAGAAAATAATATAAAAGTGATAAATTCATCTATTTAAATCAACAAAAATCAAATTAGAACACTCGTGTGAATCTACACTCATTTATGAACACATATCTTCACCAAACATATGAAACAAACCAATAGGCAAAGAACAAATTAAACCTGAAATAATTAGGAAAAGTTTACAATTATCAATTCAACTGAATATGGAAACCTAAATGTTGGTATTTGGAAACTAAATTATTGATGCCTAGAACACAGAAATAAGAGAATTTTTAAAAGATTCGTGACATGGATTTCTTTTGCTTGCCTCAATTGAAAACCCTACAATTCTTTCTAATTTCCCCGGCATTTCCAACAAGAACTTCAATCCCCCCCATCTTCACTATCGCCTTTGCGAAACCTTGTTGGAATCCAATCGCATTGCTTGCAAAACCCGTCACAATAGGAGCACTAGCTTTATCCAAGGCAAGTTCTTGATCAATCTGCATCACACCTCTCTTCAACTTGATTTGATGGTAGTACTCATTATCAAATATGACAGATGTGTTTTGATCCAAAAATGCAGTTGGGTCCTGGCTCAATGGCCTCGATTGTGTCCCACAAAGTTGGAATAACTTAGAAACTAGGGTTGGGTCCATTGTCGGGTCAGGTTTCCCAGATCCTTGGAAGTTTGAAAGCCGATTTTGAAAAAAACCACAGTGAGCAACACCAACAGTGTGTGCACCCAAAAGGGTGACCATGTCATTGAGAGTGAGTTTTTTGGCTGTGAAGAATTTGAGTGCCTGTGAGACAGAAAGGGATGGGCCTGGCAAGTTCACGAGGTTCGGGTTGGAGACCAAACCATCTCGTCTGCCAGTTGGGACAGTGTAGTTGGGCCCACCGACAAGGGCCACCGAGTCTCGGGTTGCCAGAGTTATGATGTCGGCACAAGAGACTGTTCCGGGACATGCGGCCTCAAGGTTTGACTTCGCCTCGTCGATGAGATCGAATCCTCGGACAGACTGGTTCGGAAAGGCATCTTTTTCCGATTGCATAGTCTGTGTTGAGTCAATGAGTATGGATGCATCACAACCCTATAAACAATTTTCACCAGACAAAAGAATTAGAGCTTTTTTTTTTTTTTTATCAGCAAAGAAAAATTTCATTAATTAACATGAAATTAAAGGTATAGGAAGATGAAATGCACTAAGAGAGATTCGGAAAGTACAAAATACCCCCACTACTGCTACTCGCAGCCATACAACCAACCCCTCGGCCTCACGATTTTTTTTTTAAACAAAAAAGTTAAGGACTTAATTAGAGCTTTGTAATCATGCATAAATGTGTAATTCTTTTAAAATGAAACAAAATGAAACTTGGTGGTAAAATTATTTTACTTGTATTTGACCAAACTTGATTCTAATAGAAAATGTTCTGGAGATAGGGTAGGGTCGAGTACAAGAGTAGGTAGGTCAAAATTAGTGTAAAGTTTGAAATTATATGACTAAGATAATTGAGTTTAAAGTTAAGAACTCACGCACAAAATTTGAAAATCCCGACCCATTGCCATCCTAGACTTAAAGTTTGATATTGTTGAAAATACAAGTCGTCTTGATGTTTCGTTTTTTGATGTTTTCTTATTTTTGAAATTTTTTTAAGGTAATAAAATCATGAAAAATGACATGCTTATGAAAAATTTATACATAATTTATGACAAGTATAATGTGATAATAACATTGGTAAAACAACACAAGCACAAAGAGCCAAATCATTCTCTATAAAATTGTTGTACATTAATTATATTTATATATCATTACTCTATAGTCAAAATTTGTTATATCATTCTGTTTTAATTTTATATTTGTATAACAGTATAAATTTGTCATTAATATCAACAGCTATATTTTGGATTCTAGCCTAGGAATCCTAATATCAATGCACCCCGGTTCTCCGATAAGAATGAAAATCAATGCGAATTGACCCAGCCACTATATGTATCAGTTCATAACTGATATAGCTGTTCACCGCCAACACCATTGATTGAGATGTTATAATACTATATGTATCATCTCTTGATAATGCCATTTAAAGCTTTGCATGAAGTATTATAAAAAAAATTTACCTTAACAAAGCAGTCATGGAAGTGCATGCGAAGCAAGGCCGGCGTTATGGAGCGGTCAGTGCTGAACCGCTGCATCACTGCTTGTCGAACAATCTGTTCGGCACGCGGGCAGGTAGAGCTGTAGAAGCCAACTCGAAGTTTGGCTGTGACAATGGGAACAAGAAGGCAAAGAAATATAAATGAGATCTTCATAGTACTTTCTGAGAAAATGAGGCAATATATGCTTTTAATGATATGAACTTGACGATATATGTAGGGGAGAGACGTTTGTTTGAATGGCAACAAAGGCTCAGAGTGATATATATAGAGAGAGGAAGAGAGAGAGAGAGAGAGAGATAAATCAAGAGGTATGTGGAGAGAAGGAGCTGGCAAGTTGGCTACGTGCATGGTCAAAGCCAACCAATGAGAAGATGGATTTTGAGCAATATCTTGGATGCTTCTTCTTTCTCTACTTTCTAATCATATGTATGAGTTAAAATATTGAAAGAAAGAGTCAACCCATCTCATGCTCAATTTTTTATTTTTGTCAACTGTTTCATTCTTATCCATTTTAATACATTTTCATGGGAAAAGTTTCAGAGACTTATTCTAGGTATATATTTGAACGTTCAACATAATTAATTTAATTTACTTTTCTAAACGTAATTGAGAGATTAATGTTCAATTTAAAATGATTGATTCTTTTTTAAATGAACTAATTTACACTTCATATTTATTTAATTTCTTAATTGATGTTATGAATTAAATTAACAGAGCATGAAAAATTAATAAACAAAAAATGATAAAATTGAAACTTCATGACTAATTTGATACAAGCCGCCGCAAACTACAAATATAATTTATAATTTGTTCATTTTTATATCAAATTCAGTTATTGTTTAAATTGCTGTGACATTTTTTTTAATATCATTTATATATCAGTAAGGCTATGGAGCCTCTTGAATTTACCCGAAAATTACAAACTGACCAAATGGCAACCCACCTCAAAGTTGAGGCTTTTAAGGAAAATGTAGCGTTCCAATTTGAGAGGGTAATTTATATGGGTAAATTGGGCCGAGCTGAGATTGTGGGCCGCACGGCGGGCCGTGTTGAGAAGGCCTAGAAGATGGGCCGTGCGGTAGTCCGGTCCGAAGTACGAGATTGCCACAGGTACGTATGGGCTTGGTTCGGCCGTGGTTGTTTGATTAGCTCGGTCGCTATGTTTGAACCGAGGTAAGTTGAGCCTGTTTTAGGGCCTAAGTACAGGTTAGTTCGGCTTGCGTCTTCTATGGATAGCTCGGCTTTTGCATGTGAGGCCGAGGTAGAAGCGGGGTTTCAAAGATACCGATGTAATCGTTAGACCGGCCAAGGCTTGGTACGGCTAAACTTGACTTCGGCATGAGGAGCCGAAGTAAGGAACGTGGGAGGGCAAATCCGAGCTATGTGTTAGCTCGGTCGTACAGTCGGTCTGGCAGATTAATGGTTACTTCGGTTATGAAGTAGTCCGGCCATAAGAAGAACCATCTCACTTGGTTTAAGCAGTGAGGAGGGTGTTGGAGGATAAGCATTATCTTCCAGGAGTATGAATCCTAGGAGGACTCTACGCATGGAGGAGTAATCCTAGAAGGACTCTACTTGGGGGAATAAGAGTCCTACCAGGATTGTGCCATGCGAAACCTATATAAGCTCACCAATATCACCTTTGAAGAGGTAATGCAACTTTACTCCCTGAATTCATAGAGCTTTTGTCTATTTGTCAAGCTTACTGACTTAGGCATCGGAGAGGTTTCCGGCACACACCCGCCGGCTAGCTCACGTGTGTATTTTCAGGTGAACGACGTCGTACGGAGGAGCGCAGACTTGGTCAACAGGATTATACGAGAAGGTGTATTTCTTTCCCGTACAATTGGCGCCGTCTGTGGGAACACAGACAAGAACAACCTCTTGATCAAACTTCTCCTCCCAAAAAATCAATGGCGAACAACGAAGAATTACCTCAGTCCGCCGTCGACGGACTAACTCCAGAAGGAGGTGCAAGGCGTGAAGGCCTTCCTGTGGTCACTCCCATGGCGGACCTAGGGCAACAAAGACACAACTCCGGGAGAGATGCGAGGGGTCGAAGGCGAAATAATAGCCCTCATCCCTCTCGTTCGCAGAGCCCAGAAAGACAAAGGCGCAGAGTTGATCCCCAAATTCTGGAGGATCGCGTCAGAGAACAAGACGAATTGATTCGTAAGATGGCGGCGGACATGGAGTCTCTGAAGCGCCAGATGAAAGGAAAAGAAGTGGCGACAGGAGTGGGGCGCAACAACAAGACGCCCCCTCGCCACTCGGAAGGTCGTAGTAGGAATTCTACCCCTCCCATGCAGAGAATAGAAGCCTCAGGACAGGCGATACATTGTCCGTATCTTCCAGAACTCGTCACTCCAGGTCTGAGAGGACGAGATTTGAGAGGTCAAACACTGAGGGAAGTACATATTGGCCCTCACACTCACACCAAACAAGGTCTAGGCAGACAGAGTTGCCCAGATCGTCCGACCTACGGACCGTGCTAGAAGAGAAAGCGCGGTGGAAGGAGGACGCTAGAGCGCGCGATCCACACAGAGTCTCTGCCTTACAACGGTTGGCTCCTCGGACGCATGGAAGCGTCGAGGTTGGAATGCCAATACCGCGCCCGGCCTACGAACCAGCGGACAAGGCATTGGCGAGGCTGCAAACCTCACCATTCGTCCCTGCAATAGAGAACGCGCCCCTACCGTCAGGCTTCCTACAGCCCAAATTCACAACATATGAGGGGAAGACGGACCCTTACTCACACTTAAGCCACTTTCGCCAGGTCATGGCTGTGTACCGGCGGAATGAGGCCTTGATGTGCATCCTATTCCCCTCAAGCCTAGGTGACCTAGGCCTGACTTGGTTTGAAAAACTTCCAGAGGGCAGCATTGCCTCCTGGGCGCAATTGGCGGAGGCGTTTGTAACACGATTCAGAACAAACACAAAAACACCGGTGGAGATCGACCAGTTACTCTCCATCGATATGGGCGACAAGGAGACCCTGAGGTCATACAACAGTCGCTACTGGGAGACGTTCAACCAGATTGGGGACTGCCCAACTAACCTCGCCATTGCGCAGTACAAAAGAGGCCTTCCAGTCGGAAATAGACTAAGGGACTCTATCACCATGACGCCACCTCTCACAATGGAAGCCCTGATGGAGAGAGTGCATCAGCACATCAGGGTAGAAGAGGATGGCGCTCGCGCCAAGGCAAAATCTGGCGCGACCACAACACCAGAGAAGAAGACCTCGGCAAAGGTCAATACGGTAGATCGCCAAAACCGAAATAGACAGGGCAGGAAAGACAACGGAGAAGACCAAGACAAAAGATGGTTGAGAGTCCGCACTGCCATCACCACAGTCTTCAAAAAACCGATCTACCGTATACTTAGCGAAATACGAGACGAGCCTTTCGTCAAGTGGCCAGCTAAGTTAGGCGAAGCTCAGAAGGACTACGATGACAGATCGAGGTGCACCTTCCACAAAGAAAAGGGGCACCGCACTGAGAACTGCACACCATTGAGGCAGCATCTGGAAGAGTTGGTGGCGGCGGGTCACCTGGACAAATACATAGAAGGAGGGGCGCAGCCAGCCCCCCAGGACCACAATGTGCCCAATGGAATGCCAAACGACGCTCCACCTCAAGGCGTCATCAACGTAATACATGGAGTCTTTGAACCTGAGCGTGTATGCGAGCTCAGAGGTTCAATCAAAAAGGCTGAGCACTTCAGAGAGGTGCTAAGTGCCCAACCAGTCGCCAAAAAGGGGAAGATGGAGGCCACAAATGTCATGTCCTTTTCAGATAAAGACCTGGCAAGGATTTATTGCCCTCACAACGATGCCTTGGTCGTCACTCTCCGAATCAAGGATTTTGATGTCAAGCGGATTCTGATTGACCAAGGTAGTTCGTGCGAAATCATGTATTATGAAACCTTCAAGCAACTAAAGCTTCAAGATAAAGACTTGGCGCCTGCCGTATCTCCCCTTATCGGATTCAACTCCATGCCAGAGTGGCCCGTCGGCAAAATTATCCTCCCAGTCAGAGCAGGGAGTGTAACGAAACAAGTGGAGTTCTGGGTGATAAAGGTCCCCTCCACCTACAACGTTATCTTGGGCAGAACATGGCTGCATGCCATGCGCTCAGTGGCATCCTCCTACCACCAAGTGATGCGATTTCCCAACGATACCGGCATAATTGAAGAAGTATATGGGGACCAGATCATGTCCAAACAATGCTTCGTCACAACAAACGGAAGCCGTGCGGCCAAGGGGTATGTTCACTCGATTGAAGAACCTGAGAGTAATGAACTGTTCGCAGAGGTTGGCAAAGCAGCTGATCAGAAAGCGATAGAAGATTTGGTGGAGGTAAGAATCGATGAAAAGAACCCGGATAAGTTCTTTTTGCTTGGTTCGACGTTATCCAGCGCTGAGAGGTTGGAGGTTATGGAATTCCTGACCTCCAACATCGAAGTGTTTGCCTGGACGCCTTACGACATGCCAGGCATTGATCCAAACCTAATCTGCCACCAACTCAATGTCCACCCATCTGCCAGACCGGTCATTCAACGCACACGCAGATCGGCACTCCATCACGCTGAGATAGTGGCAGAAGAAGTGGGTAACCTGCTGGAGGCAGGAGCAATCAGAGAGGTACATTACCCCAAATGGATCTCCAACACAGTAGTAGTGCCAAAGAAGAATGGCAAGTGGCGTGTATGCGTCGACTACAAAACGGTCAACAAGGCGTGCCCAAAGGATAGCTTCCCCCTACCAAGGATAGATCAACTGGTAGACTTGACGGCAGGGCATAACAGACTTAGCTTTCTGGACGCATACAGAGGCTACCACCAAATTGCCATGCACAAACCAGACCAGGAGGTCACGTCCTTCACCACGCCAAGAGGACTATACTGCTACAAGGTCATGCCCTTTGGCCTAAAGAACGCAGGGGCGACATTTCAGAGAATGGTCACAAAGATGTTCGAGCCATTGTTAGGCAGAACAATGGAGGCGTACATCGACGACATGGTGGTCAAAAGCAAGGATGCGGATGACCACCTAAAGGACCTAGATGAGATGTTCCAGATCCTGAAGAAACACAAGCTGCGCCTTAACGCTTCTAAGTGCGCATTCGGTGTGGGGTCTGGCAAGTTTCTAGGTTTCTTGGTGACCAACAGGGGTATTGAGGCAGACCCCTCCCAAATCAGAGCAATTCAGGAGTTAGAGAGACCTAACTCAGTAAAAGAAGTGCAGCATCTCACCGGCATGGCAGCAGCACTTAACCGATTTATCAGCCGGTCTTCAGACAGATTGCGTCCATTCTTTCAGTCACTAAAAGCTAAGTTTGAGTGGGACGAAGAATGCGACCGAGCTCTGGAGAGTTTGAAGGAATACATGTCTTCTCCACCACTACTTGTCACCCCAATACCTGGAGAAGAACTCTTCCTCTACTTAGCAGTCTCTCAGCACGCGGTAAGTGCAGTATTGGTTCGTGCAGAAGGCATCCAACATCTTCCAATCTTCTACGTCAGCAAGACATTGTTAGGAGCCGAAACAAGGTACTTGCCTCTAGAGAAGCTAGCACTGGCCTTAATGATGGCCTCCAGGAAATTGGCGCACTACTTTCACGCCCACACCATTGTCGTCCTCACAGCTTTTCCACTAAAAGCTTTGTTCGAGAGGGCGAACTTTTCCGGGCGAATTCTGAAGTGGGCAGTAGAATTGGGACAATATGACATCAAGTTCCAACCCAGAACTGCAGTAAAGGCCCAATCCTTGGCAGACTTCGTCGCAGAGTTCACCCCTGGAAGCCATCAAGTCTGCCCAATTGACCTGACTGACACAACCGAACTAGGGATGGAGATGGACGCCGGAATAGCGCAACCCCTAGTGCAGGTTACTCAGCCAGTGCCCAAGGCAGACCAGAGTAGAGAAGGCACGAAGCAAACAGACCATGCTACACCAAGTCAGGACTCGCCAACACATGAAGGCTTGGTGCAAACGGAAAGTAAGGGGCAGACAACGAGCATGGACCCTGAAGAAGACACCAGCATCATGGAGGATCCCAAGGCGTCATCTGATCCCTCCACCTGCTGGAAGTTGTTCGTCGGAGAGATGTGGAAGCTCTTCGTGGATGGAGCATCCAACCGGCATGGAGCAGGACTTGGCATAGTCCTCATCTCTCCAGATGGCCTAGTGGTGGAGCAGGCGATCAACCTTGGCTTCCCAGCATCAAACAACGAAGCGGAGTATGAAGCGCTCCTGGCAGGCCTCAAGTCAGCCTTCTACATGAAGGCCACCGAACTAATGGTTTACAGCGACTCACAGTTGGTGGTAAACCAAATATCTGGCGACTACGAGGCAAAAGATGATAGAATGGCCAAGTACCAAGAATTGGTCAGAACAGAAATCAAGAAGTTTGAAGTGGTAAGGATAGAACAGATCGGCAGAGAGGAAAATAGCAGAGCAGACGAACTAGCAGGCTTCGCCTCAATGGCAGACACCTCCATTCCTCACCCATTACTAATCGACTATCTGCCTAGACCAAGCATTGAAGACCCAGAAGCAGAAGAGGTATGTTGCGCAGAATTAGGCCCTTCTTGGATGGATCCCATCATACTTTTTCTGAAAGACGGCACCCTACCAGAAGAGAAGAAAGAAGCCAACAGAATCAGAGCAAAGTCGCAGCGATTTTGGCTCTCTCCATCCCTGGCACTATACAAAAAGTCATTCTCAGGACCTTACTTGAAGTGTGTTCACCCCAGCAAAGTGGAAGCATTCCTATTCGAAATACATGAGGGTGTTTGCGGCAGCCATCAGGGAGGAAGATCGCTGGCGTACAGGGCAATTTCACAAGGATATTGGTGGCCGTACATGCAAGCAGATTCGGAGAAGTATGTTAAAAAGTGCGAAAAGTGTCAAAAATTCGCACACCAAATACACCAACCTGCCAGAGAACTTCTACCTCTAACCAGTCCATGGCCTTTCGCAATGTGGGGGTTGGACATAGTAGGCCCACTTCCAATAGCTCCAGGCAACAGGAAGTTCTTTCTTGCCGCAACTGACTACTTCTCAAAGTGGGTGGAAGCAGAAGCCTTGGCGTCAATCAAGGAAAAAGATGTGAAGAAGTTTGTCTGGCAGAATATCATCACTCGATTTGGCATACCAAAGGCACTAATCTCAGACAACGGCACTCAATTCGACGGTAGGATTTTCAGAGGCTTTTGTGAAGAGTACAAGATAGAGTTCTATAATTCTACACCGGCATATCCCCAAGCAAATGGTCAAGCAGAGGCCTCAAACAAAGTCGTTTTGGATGGATTGAAGAAAAGGTTAGAAAGAGCAAAAGGCAAGTGGGCAGAAGAGCTCCCTCATGTTTTATGGGCTTACCGCACCACGCCGCGACGATCAACAGGAGAAACACCATTCTCCTTAGCTTACGGCATGGAGGCAGTCATCCCATTAGAAGTTGGCCTTCCTACAATTCGGAGCGAAAACTTTGATCCAGATCTAAATGGAGAAGCCATCACATTAGAACTTGACTTGGCAGAAGAAAGAAGAGAAAAGGCATTGGTTCACATCGCCTCCTACCAGCAAGAGTTGTCTAGAAAGTATAACAAAACAGTGCATCCAAGACAATTCAAGATCGGAGATTGGGTACTGCGCAAGGTAATGGGAAACACCTTAGTTCCAGGAGATGGCAAGTTAGGACCTAATTGGGAAGGACCTTACAAAGTGGTCGGATTAGCAGGCAAAGGGGCATACCACTTGGAAGATGAGGACGGCAAAAGAATTCCCAGACCATGGAATACGGCAAATCTCAAGTTGTTTTATTTCTAGCTTTTTTCTTTTAAGTATGTGCAATTTTTTACTTCCTCAATAAAACAAATCGATTCTTTTCAGCATTATTGTTTCCAGTAGAAAGTAGCTTTAGAAAGCTAGTATTGTAAACATAGTTGGCCGGAATAACCAACTATGACCTTTCCTAAGCCCAGGATAAGGATCCAGGCTGCAGGACGTTTTGGTCGGAAAAACCAAAAACACTTTATTTTGAGTTGGCTGGAAAAACCAAACTCAGAGGTTGGCTGGATTAAACCAACACCCTTCCTAAGTCCAGGATTAGGATCCAGACTGCAGGACGTTTGGCCGGAATAACCAAACATGATATTCTAGGTTGGCTGGAAAAACCAACTCTTGTTACTCTTCAGCCGAAGTAAGTTATATCGGCTGAAGAGCGGTTGGCCGGATTAAACCAACACTTTGTACTCTTCAGCCGAAGTAAGGTATATCGGCTGAAGAATGGTTGGCTGGATTAAACCAACACTTTGTACTCTTCAGCCGAAGTAAGTTATATCGGCTGAAGAGTGGTTGGCTGGATTAAACCAACACTGTACTCTTCAGCCGAAGTAAGTTATATCGGCTGAAGAGTGGTTGGCTGGATTAAACCAACACTGGATACTCTTCAGCCGAAGTAAGTTATATCGGCCGAAGAGTGGTTGGCTGGATTAAACCAACACTGGATACTCTTCAGCCGAAGTAAGTTATATCGGCCGAAGAGTGGTTGGCTGGATTAAACCAACACTGGATACTCTTCAGCCGAAGTAAGTTATATCGGCTGAAGAGTGGTTGGCTAGCAAGACGGATAGCTAACCGAGATCACAGTTGTACAGAGGAGTTCGTGCAAAAATCAGTACAAGTACAGGCATACATACACAACCGAAACAAGACTTGAAGGAAATTTTCATTCAAAAACGGAGAAGTACAATTTGGGGGGCTTCAGCCCGGTTACAAAAAAGTTCAAATACAACAAAAGAGAAAGAAAACAATCATTGAAGAAGTGCGTCTAGTTCGGCGTCGAATTCAGCATCGGCAGTCGCCTGTAGTCCGGCGTCAGAAGGGAGCACGGTTTGATGAGGGGGTTCGGTGTCAACTTGAACTTCGGTTTCAGCCGGCTGCAGCTCAGGAGTTGGATCTTTTATAATTGGCTCAGACCGAACTGGTTGGATATTTTGCTGTTTGTTGACAACCGGAATAAGAGATGGCTCCTCATCACCATCGTCATCATCATCATCATCATCATCATCTTCATCATCGCCGGACCCCTCGAGTAAGGCTTTTTGCAGATCGGCAGCATATTGTGAGAGTGAAGCTGGAATGGAGTACGGTGGAGCGTTGTAGACGTCGGTGTCTGACGTACAACCGAGCTTCTCCACCGCAGACCTCCAACCGCACTTGAAAAAGAGGTCTTTTGCTGCGTCACACTGGAGGGAGTATGCTTCTTCGGCTTCTTTGAAGCCTTGCTTCTTAACCTTCTTCATCTCTCCCTTCAATTGTTTTATTTCGGCGTCCTTGTTCGCCTCAATTTGTGCCAAGTGGCGCAGGTACTTGTCCTTTACCTCATTAGCGATCTTCTGCTTCTCAGCTTCGGCCGAATTAGCTATTTCGGTCAGACGACCGTTTTCTGTTCGCAGCTCGGCTAGCTGCTTCTTGGCCTCAGCAA
The DNA here is from genome assembly GCA_030407325.1 of Camellia japonica. NCBI lineage: Eukaryota > Viridiplantae > Streptophyta > Magnoliopsida > Ericales > Theaceae > Camellia > Camellia japonica. The sequence continues at coordinate 89,628,989 of JAPPVO010000024.1, read as the reverse complement.
GTTCGGCCGTTCTGGATTCAACCTCGGCCATGGCTTCTCTTGTACTCCTCCTAAGCTCCATGACCCTTCTGTGAGTAACTTGGTTCTTTTGGATAGCCTGCAAAGGAGAAGTGACATCAGCCGGACTGAAAGTTGGGAAAAATTGCAAAGAAAGTAGAAGGCTATTTACCAGGATCATGGACTTGGTTGAAGACCGAATGGACTTCAGTTCGGTGTTGAGTTGTTTATAGTGGTGCTCCATATCTTTTGGAAGGCATACACTTTTTGCAAGGTTGAAGGCCATCAGGTGGTCCTTCTCGGTAACAACCGAATCATCAGCAGAGATATCCCGGTCGTTGAAAGACAGTTCGGGGACCCATTTAGAGCTGGTAGCCCGGTCAGAGAGCTCGGGCTGGTGACTTTGTTGAGGGCTTGGGGGCAAGATGTTCTCATCCTCATCAGCAAGGCGACGCTCGGTTTGTCTAGTCCGGGCGCGCTTACTTGGACGAGATGAGGATGGCTGTTGTGAAGGCAGTGCTACCACGGCCTCTGTGGTCTGGCCGGCTTGTGGAACTTCGGTTGTGGTTGTTGCAGTGAGCATGGCCTTTAGTCTGTTTCTCTTGGCCATTTCTTGTTCGACTGTGAGTGGCACAAGTCGTATTTCGGGCAGGGTCGGGTCCGGCTCTGGAGCGTCTTCGAGTAGGAAGTCGGTCACTCTCGCTTTTCGGCGACCGGAGTAGCGGTAAGTCGGTTCGAATTTGAGAAGTTTTGCCCAGCTTCTTTCCCTTACACGCAGTGCGGCGCGCAGAACACCAAGGTTTGGATAGCCGTAGTTCGATAGAAGGTGTGCTTTATCTGCAAAGAGAGAACCGAAGTGTTAGTCCGGTTCAGAATAGAGAGCCGAAATACAGAAAAGAGGAAAGTATGGTGTATAACCGAAGTAAGTTTACCAGGGATTCCTTTGTTCCAGTTTATAGCCCAGCCAGGAACATGGGCCTGGTGGTCCTCGAAATTCCCAGAGACCCAAAAGAAGTCATCATCGTTTAAGTCTTTGTCCGGTGTGTGCTTAATTATTTTTTCTCGACTTCGGCGTACTCTCAAATAGTAACACCAGCCTTCATTTTTTGATCCTATGGAGTATTGGTGAAGTATCTCGGCCAAACCTAGGTTTAGTCCGGTTTGTTGGTTTAGTGCGGCTATACCCATGATGATTCGGTATGTGTTAGTGGACAGCTGGGTGGGGCATAGTCTGGTTTGTCTCAAAAATTCACATATTAGGGGTTGGACTGGGAATCTGAGTCCGGTTTCTATTATGGATTGGAGGGTAAAAGGGACAAAACCTTCGTTGCCCCATGGGTCTACATCTGTTTCGGCCAGGGTGAGGTTTACATCGGCTGGTATGTTGTAATCCTTTCTAAATTCGGCTAAGCCGCCTGGGGTTTCCACTAGGAATCTGTACTTCCCCATTTGTGGTATAACTTATGAAATAAATTAGGAATAAGTTACTGCGGTTGACGAAGTTGCGCTCAGAAGCTCGGTCGAGCCTTCAAAGAGGATGGCTTGGGCAACCTAGAGTCTGCAAAGTGGAAGAACAGGGGTTAGCACAGATTGTTGACTGTGCTTCAAAAACAAAGCAAGGAAAGAGAAGTCTTATTTCGGCCACGCAGAGTACTATGGGATCTACCTCGGTTTAACAAAGGTGGTTGTTTTCTCGGTTTGGCAAGGAGCTTGGTTATCTCGGTTCCGACTATGGTTTTTGTTGCTTCGGTTAAGCGTCAAGGGGCAACTTTCTGAGTTCGGTTCAGGAGCTGAGAAAGCTGGCTTAGCCCCCAAGGCTTAGCTCGGTCAAGTGCCGATATTTCTAGTTCGGTGTGTCCTTATTTCGGCTAGTGTAAATCAGGTGGTGGCCTATTAAAATTATTGTTATTGTGAAGTGTACAAGCTCTAGCTCGGTTCCAGTCTACCTAAAATCTGTTCATAAGGGAAAACAGCTTCCTAGTTCGGTTGGACACGTTTTAAAGATCAAAGTGGTGTCCTACAAGCTATTTCTTGAAGTTCATAAGGTGCTTATGAAGTTTTTCCAGAAAACATCATGAAACTAAACATGGAGTGTTTTGCATAAACATGTGAAGCAAAATACAGAAAAAACAGAGACAGAATCGTGATGCATACCTGGTGAAGAGGAAGTAGAGTGGGATGGAGGCAAACGGCAGCAAGGACAAGCTTCAGAGGTGTAAGAACAGCAAAGAGTTGGAAGAAGCAAGAGAGGAGAGAATGAAAAGCTTGATGGATGATTTGAAGAGAGAGAAAATATTTTGTTTTGATGAAAAGCCTTCTGGCGGGAACTGTTCAAAAATTTCGGAGTACGAGGAACGGCGTGACAGCTAAGCTGCCAACCAGAGCGAGCCACGTGTCATTGGAATACTGAACGATTCAGTTTCTGTAAACTGAAGAGACATCTTTTGACCGGACGTGCATAGCTCGGCTTGGGTTTAATTCGGCTGGATAAGCTGAATGGATTTTTAGCTCGGCTGGAGGAGCAAAAAGGCTTACGGCTCGGCCGGAATGGCTAAGTGGTTATAGCTCGGCTGGATAGGCTAATACCTTAGCCCGGTTTTTTATACCGGTAATCCCTATCACGCTTCGCAGATGGGATTAAGGGGCAATTGAGAGGGTAATTTATATGGGTAAATTGGGCCGAGCTGAGATTGTGGGCCGCACGGCGGGCCGTGTTGAGAAGGCCTAGAAGATGGGCCGTGCGGTAGTCCGGTCCGAAGTACGAGATTGCCACAGGTACGTATGGGCTTGGTTCGGCCGTGGTTGTTTGATTAGCTCGGTCGCTATGTTTGAACCGAGGTAAGTTGAGCCTGTTTTAGGGCCTAAGTACAGGTTAGTTCGGCTTGCGTCTTCTATGGATAGCTCGGCTTTTGCATGTGAGGCCGAGGTAGAAGCGGGGTTTCAAAGATACCGATGTAATCGTTAGACCGGCCAAGGCTTGGTACGGCTAAACTTGACTTCGGCATGAGGAGCCGAAGTAAGGAACGTGGGAGGGCAAATCCGAGCTATGTGTTAGCTCGGTCGTACAGTCGGTCTGGCAGATTAATGGTTACTTCGGTTATGAAGTAGTCCGGCCATAAGAAGAACCATCTCACTTGGTTTAAGCAGTGAGGAGGGTGTTGGAGGATAAGCGTTATCTTCCAGGAGTATGAATCCTAGGAGGACTCTACGCATGGAGGAGTAATCCTAGGAGGACTCTACTTGGGGGAATAAGAGTCCTACCAGGATTGTGCCATGCGAAACCTATATAAGCTCACCAATATCACCTTTGAAGAGGTAATGCAACTTTTGCTCCCTGATTCATAGAGCTTTTGCCTGTTTGTCTTGCTTACTGACTTAGGCATCGGAGAGGTTTCCGGCACACACCCGCCGGCTAGCTCACGTTTATATTTTCAGGTGACAAAGCGACGTCGTACGGAGGAGCGCAGACTTGGTCAACAGGATTATACGAGAAGGTATATTTCTTTCCCGTACACAATTAATTAGGTTATCAATTTGTTATTACTATGTAGAGACAACTAGAGAAAATAGATATATATTTCTTTTGCCTTTTTTTTTTTCCCCCCTCAAAATATGTCTTAGGATTGTAACACCATGATACACACAACTAAAAAATAAAGTAAAATAAATACGTGGTCCAAATATATATATAATTTTGTTTGGTTGAGTTTTTAGAATTTGTGTCCTAATTTCTTTTTTCAAAAGCTAGAAACTAATTTGATAAAAATAAATTTTAAAAAAACAGATTTTTAAAATTTTAAAATTATTAGTTACCAAAAAAGGGAAATCATATAAAAAGAACGAGTTTTTTTTTATATTTTTTTTCCAAACTAATTTTTGAAATTTTTTAGATTTTTTTTTTTTGTTTTGAAAACTTAAACAAACAAATTGAATCAGAAGCATTGATATAGGTTCATTGATTTTTTAATCAAAGAAAAGAAACAAAAAAAAATGGTGATATTTAAAGATGAAGTTATTCTTTTTGTAAATTGTTTGTATGAGGCTTAACTTAATTAATTGATAATCACATATTTATGTGAGGCACACTTTTTTCTTCTTTTTATTTTTTTAATGTATGTAAGTTTTATTAATAATCACTTATTCAGATTAATATGAATTTATTCTCTCTTTATATGAGTAATATAGATTGATAATTTAATTAATTGAATTATGTTAAGGCAAGGCTATTGTAGCAATCTGAAAATTTTCTCTTTGCTCGAGTGCAAGAGTGAGCGCTTGAGCGATCTTTTCAATCGTTCAGTGCATTGCTCTGCAGTCTGAGATTCTGATAGTATGTAATGTCGCTTGAGTGTAAGTTTATCTGCTCTAGTAGTCTGTCCATTTCATGGTCGGAGATACTGGGAGTTTTTCATATTCACTTGAGCGCAAGTTTTACCGCTCAAGTGGTCTTCTATCTCTCACACTTAAGCGAACGTTTCGCCACTTGAGCAGTCTGTTCGAGATTATCTCTTTAAAGTCACATTTTAGGTCAAATCTTTTTCACTTTTCATTCTCTTGTTTCTTTCTCTCTCTCTCTTCCATTTCCAAACTTCAAGCTCTTATACCTTGGATTTCATCGTTTTAGGGTGAGAATCTCACCTTAATTCCTTATAACAAAACGTAGAGCACGGCGAGAGTTTTCTTTTGATTTGAGCAGATCGTCTTTTCGTCGTGGATAAATTTTTGATTTTTTTCCTCTTCTCTTCAAAAGATAGGGATTCTTTGTTTCTCTTCAATATTTTGCTATAGATAGACTTGTGGTATTTTACTATTGCACAAAATCATGGGTTAGAAGGAGATTCGTGAAAAATATGTAGATGTGAGTTAGGTTTTTGATTATAAGGAGTAAATCTTATATTTTAATGTTGATCTTGAGAACTTGAAGTCAATGAAACTTGATTATGAAGATCGAAATAAAAAGTCCTAATTTTTTTCTATTTAATAATGTTAGGAAATGAGATTAATTGTTAATCTCTTGATTTTTCTTTGAACCATATTGATTATTACGAAAAGAGATATGATATGAGAAGAGAAATAAGAAAATGGGCATCGAGATTTGTTTAATGGTAATTTTATGATGATTAGAAAGAAATTGATTAAGTGGTTAACTTATTTATGTGAGACAAGCAAATGAATAATTGTCAAGTGATTGAATATGTTGGAATTGTGAATAATGAAAATTAAATTCAACTGAATATAGGATCCATACTATGTTTGTTGGTGAGGTTGACATTTATTAAAATTTTCAGAGTTGTGTTGTATAATGATTAGAGATTTTGTCTTTGGTCATCGAGAGAGGATGGTATTGATGGTTGTAGAATAGGCTATACATATTACATGTTGTTGATTGATTATTTAATTTAGAACGTTATGGAAGGTCATGAGTGATGTGAAGGGTTCGTTTCCTTCCGACTTGTGACTGGTAAAACATGGCGCATTGACAGAGATTATGCATTCCTTCTAGTTTGCGCCCGATAAAGCATAGTTGGAGGTTTCACATTCCTTCCAAATAACAACCGGTAAAGCATAGCGCATGGAGATAGGGGAATTCGCTTACCTTCTAGCTTGTGCTCAGTAAAACATGTGAATTGTTGGGTTTATATGGAGGTTTCGCTTTCATTCTAGCTAGCTACTAGTAAAGCATGGCGTGTTGAGATATGTTACAATATCTTTCGGTTAGCGCCCAGTAAATCGTGTTGTGGTTTGGGGACTCGTTATAGTCAGCTTTGTGGTATTGGATTGAAAGGTACCCAATTGTCCTTCTATGCCAAGGCTGGTAAATGTGGGAGCATATGAAGGTGTTTTATTGTTGAATGACTTGTGGCATATTGATATATGATGATGTACACGATGGATGTAATTACTATGTCTTGAATTGTTAGTGATATCATAATCAGTTATTTAATCTTGTGGAATGGTAGATGGGTGGAAGTGACATTGTAATCAACTATAAGGGAAATCGATTTTGTGAAATTAAATAGATTTGAGAAAATTATTTCTTTGAGATATGAGAAATGACTCGTAAAAATAAGAAAAGAAATGAGTTTATTGTGTTATTAAATATGGATCCTCTTTAAAAGATATACGTATGTATGTGTATTTTGAATATAAAATGACACCTTATGTATGTCCGTATAACTCGAGCATCATGATCATTTTTATCGATGAAATGTTATTGTTTAGAACCATTGTGAATCTCTACTTGACCATTATGTTCATCCTAATCGTTGAATAATTTTTCAAGTACGGAGTCAGTTACATCGATCAAGGATCAAGAAGTTAATTTTTATTGAGGGTTAATGTGTTGTAAAAATGACGTTTCTTCATTGTAATTATTTATTTTGTAACATTCTATGTAAGTCTAAGGGCACAGATTGTAATCTGTTGTAATTGTGTACTTCATCATCTGTATTATAAGAGAGAGAATATTCTTTTTATTCATTGTAATCTCACTTCCACGCTTATGTTATATAATTGGACTTTAATGAAGAATTGATAATGTATTGAATAATAAAATTTGGAGGCATTATGGTTATTGTATATATATATATTTCCTTTTAAATAAAAACAACCTCCATATTGAGGTTTGCTGCCATGTGGGCAATTGGTAAATTTTTTGATAAATTAGGGAGGTTCCCTAGACTTATTGATGATATTAGCTTCCCGATGGCCCAATGACTAAAGAGAGAAGTAGTCCACTTGTCTTAAACTAGCCCCTTGCTATCTTTAACCTGCAAAACAAGACTAGAAGGATTCATCAATGGGTGTCTTTCTTTCCGATCCTTTGATGGAGAAGGTAGACATCTTACTTGAGGATATAGATGATATGATAATAATGTGTTGAATGCGTCATACATGGGTAGGGTTTCTTACTTGTTATCTCAATGGATTTGTGACATCACTCTTAGAGGGTGCAACATGGTGTATTTGCTTTGGGAACCGTGTTGTGACATTCTTACGGGGTCAAGTAGTAGGTGAGGGTCCAGAGTCCTAGTGTTGTCTGACCACCACTTTTGGTGCTGGTAAGATTTAATGGGGACTTGACCTTACTATTGGGGTCGATCACCTTGCACCTCAAGTTAGATGACCGATCGAGCTGGCTTGCAGTGTTGAGCTTGGGCTTCTCTTTCCAAGGAGGGTGTGGGCTAGATTATGGTCTTGGGCCTTTGTTCCAAGTTGGGCCCCAGTCATCAATATCGATATAATAAATGAAAGATAAGCTAAAACATCAAATAAATAAAAGAAAGTAATTTGGATATAAAAATTTGATGATCATAGCATTCGGGTGATAGAAATTCTTGTTAAAGATAAATGTTTCAAATAATAGTATTATTTTTTACTAGGAAATTGGATATAAAAATTTGATGATCATAGCATTCGGTTGATAGAAATTCTTGTTTTTTTTTTGATCGGCAAAAGAAAAGATTTTATTAATGTAAGTATCAAGTACGAAATACAAAATACATTACACCAATAAAGAAAAGGGAAGTGCAAAAGTATCACAATGAGCTAAATCATCCCAACTAGGTTGGTACCAAAAAGCTCATCCTATCATTTGCTAGCACCCCCAGAGTTGGTGAGAAACCAACGCAAGAAAAAAACCAAAACACCATAGCTAGCTGAGTTACTACTGCTGCTAAACCCACTGAACCACACCAACAGCTCATCCCACTGAACCACTACCAATGCTGAACAACACAACCCAGCAAAACAAATGAAACAACCAACCACACCAGAGTCCAACACAATAGCACAGCAGCAACATATAGCATACCAGCAGCATAGCTCACCAAGTTATCCCATTCCCATAAACCACTCTCTTTGGTCCACAAGTTGTTGACTTCTAAACTAATTCAGCCATTAAATCAGGATCAAAAAGCTAAGAAGCCACCCAAACTCAGACCAACATCCACCCACCAATTGCTATTTGCTAGCACCTCCACTCTAGCTTAGCCACCATTTCAAAGGCAAAAATATACCAGCAAACAAACTACCATACATCAGCACAGCAGCCCACAAAGACCAACCAGAAACCAAACAGCTCCCCTGCTTATCAAACAACAAACAACAAACCATACAGCTCCCTTGCCTCCCAAAACTACCAACAGCAGCAAACAAGACAACAGAGAGCAGCAGACAAGAATCAACCTCCCTGATGCAGGGCCCAGCAGACAAATAGCGAGCAGCAAAGAGAGCAGCAAACAGCGTCTGATGCAGGGCAAACAGCGAGCAGCAAACAGCGAACAAGACAACAACATCTGATGCAGGGCCCAGCAGAGAGCAGCAGCTTAGAATCAACCTCCCTTTTCAGCTCAGATCAATCAATCTTCAGCCTAACCTTATAGGTTTTGACTCACCCATTTAATATTTGAAACTATCTCATGAATGGAGTAAAAGCACCCCATGTCATAGGACTTCAACCACATTGCCACTCTACTTTTTATTAACTCACACAAATCTACCACAGCAGGTTGAGTATTATTAAATATGCAATCATTTCTATAAGTCCACAAGGACCAAACACAGGAAATGAAAACGGCTCTCCAGACTAGCTTTACCTTTTTCCTAACTTTCCATCCCAGCCACCATTGCATAAGCTCTTCAAAAGATCCGGTATCACCCATTGCAAACCCCACCAATCCATAATATTAGACCAAACAAGCCACACAAAAGGACAAGACAAAAGGAGGTGATTATAAGATTCCTCCTCTGCTTTGCACAGCACACAGGGCAGAATCCCAGAAGCAGACACCACTCCAATACTACTAAGGAAGGCAGATGTTTTAAGCCTATCTTTCCAAGCAAGCCAAGTGATAAATTTAGCCTTAGGAGGAGCAAAGTTATGCCAAACCAGATGTGATGAGCTGAGGTTAGGCACAACACTTTGCTTATACCAGTTATATACACCAGCAACTGTAAAAACCCCTGACTGCTCAGCTTTCCACCTTACTAAGTCCTTTTGATCCAGGTGAAGGCAAGGCCCTGCTCCCAACAGGTTTTGCATCCTTAACACCTCATTCTCTTCCAAACCAAATAGAGGCCTTCTAAAGTTAAAGCACCATCTGTTTGTAAAATTTCCTCTGGAGATCTGCATTTTAAGTGTGATCTCTTTATCTACACTCAGCTGATACAGCCTAGGGAATTGGGATTTAAGGCTTGATGATCCCATCCAAACATCATCCCAAAACTTCACCCTATTACCATCACCAATCCTAATCTCCACATTTTCCACAAAGAAGTTAAACAACCTAGGATTAGAGTTTGAAACAGCGATCACATCTCTCCAGATAGCAGAAACATGATGAAGATCATTTAATGTAGGGAACCATTGGCCCCCAAAGACACCATATTTGGCACATATCACAGATTTCCACAAAGCCTCATCTTCCAAAGCATATCTCCACCACCACTTAAGTAGCAAGCACTCATTAGTCACTCTAATGTCTCTTATTCCAAGACCCCCTTGATTCTTATTTAGTTGCACCTCTTTCCATTTGACCAAGTGGATCTTCCTTTTAGCTTCATCCCCTCTCCATAAGAATCTAGCTTGAATCTTGTCTATGTCTCTAGCAACACACTCGGGTATCTTAAATAAAGACATATAGTATATGGTAAGGAGGACAGGACAGATTTAATCAAAGTCACTCTTCCTGCATAAGAGAGCAATCTTCTCTTCCAACCAGATAGTTTCTTTTTAAATCTATCCACCACGGGCTGCCAGGTATGTTTCCTACCTGGGTTGGCACCAAGAGGCATCCCAAGATACTTTAATGGAAGCTTATGACTTAGGCAGTTGAGTTTGGCTGCAAACTCTTCAACCAACCCATCATCCACACCCACACCACAAATCATGCTTTTATGAAAATTTATCTTCAACCCCGAGATCACTTCAAAACATCTCAAAATACGTTTCACAGCCACAACCTCGGCCCATTCAGCCTCGCAAAATAAAATAGTGTCGTCAGCAAACTGGAGGTGAGATATGTTGACCTCCCTAGCACCCACTAGCACTCCTTTTAGGATTCCCTTCTCCTTAGCTCTTTTCAACAATATGTTCAGCCCTTCCGCAACAACATTAAACAAGAACGGGGGAAGGGGATCGCCCTGTCTTAACCCTTTTTTAGGACAAAATTCAGCGGATGGTGAGCCATTGACCAAGACAGAGATTCTAGCAGATTCCAAGCATTCTTGCATCCAGCCAATCCATCTTGATCCAAACCCAAAACTAGCCAACATCTGCAACAGACAATTCCAATTAACAATGTCATATGCTTTCTGAAAATCCAATTTGAGAATGAGGCCCTTCTTCTTTGATTTTTTCCACCAGTCCACTACCTCATTTGCTATCAACACTCCATCCATAATATTTCTTCCCCTCACAAAAGCGGACTGAACCTTATCAATCACATTCGGTAAGGCTAGCTTGAATCTATTGGCCAAAACTTTAGATAGCACTTTATAGGGAGAATTTATCAAGCTGATCGGACGGTAGTCAAATAAAGAGTTGGGACTGTCCTTTTTGGGGATAAGAGTGACAAAAGAGCAATTTACCCCAAAACCTAACTTACTATTACTGTAAAACTCCTTCATGAACTTCATGATATCACCTTTCATAATCTTTCAGCTTTTTTGAAAAAACAGCATATTGAATCCATCAGGGCCTGGGGCTTTGTTACCATCACATTCTTTTATGGCAGCCCAAACTTCTTCCTCAGTGAATTCTCTCTCCAGATTGTCAACTGCTTGGTTATCCTCAATCTTCTTGAACTCGCCTCCAATGCTTGGCCTAAACCTCCATTGTTCAGAAAATAAATTCTGGAAATGGTGACAAACTGCTTGTTTGACCTCACAAGGTTCTACAACCTCAGCCTCATTCACCTCTATAGATGCGATCGCGTTTCTGTTATGCCTCTTAGTAGCCATAATATGGAAGAATTTAGTGTTTCTGTCCCCCTTAAGGGCCCAGTCCAACCTAGATTTTTGCACCCATATCCACTCTTTCCTTTTCCTCAGTTTCCAGATGATACCCCTGACCTCCTTTTGTCTGCCTTGTTCCACCGCATCCAGCTCTCTTGACTCAAATTGTAAGTCCAGGGAGTGTAATTCAGATTCAGCGACTTGCAAGTTGGAGTCCACAAGACCAAACACATCCACATTCCATCTTTTTAAAGCAACTTTTAAAGCTCTCAACTTAGCCATGATGGTGAAGCATGCCCATCCAGGAACCACTGTTGATTCCCAAACTCTTTTTACTTCATCAATAAATTTGGGGTGAAGGACCCAGGCATTGATGAACTTGAAGGGTTTCGGCCCCCAATTTCTAGCATCCTCCGTCAACAAAATGGGGCTATGATCAGAACATAGCCTAGGTAAGCCCCAAACTTTATATTTATGACATTCCAACCACTCGGGGTTAACCAGAAAACGGTCAATCCTACTCCAGCTCTGAGAGTTTCCCCAAGTGTATTTCCTACCCAACATGGGGATATCGATCAGTTCAAGATTACGAATGAAATTACCAAACTCGCCCATACCTCTGTCCCTCCTAATACACCCTTTTCCTTTCACTAACATTTTTAACTTCATTAAAATCCCCTCCTAAACACCATGGGTCAGGGAAACTAGACTTCAAATTAGATAAAGTACCCCACAGTCGCCTCCTCTTCAGATCATCATTTGGTGCATAAATATTACCAACTACATAGTTAAAAGAAGACTGCATAATACCTGCTAGAAGGATGAAGCTTCTGGAGCAACAACACTCCTGTAATGAGAACACCTCTGGATTCCAGATACAAAGAAGCCCGCCAGAGCTGCCATCCGCGTCCACTGCCATGAACTCTACCGAATCAATAGGCCATAGAGATCTAACAATACTGACATCAATACTTGAGCGTTTTGTTTCTTGGAGCAACACCATATCAACCCTTTTTAGCCTCAGTAATTCCTTTACCCTTGATCTCCTATCTACCTTGCCAAGCCCTCTAACATTCCAGGATAGAATCTTCATAAATACAAAATTATTCACCATAAACCCCTTATCAAGTGCTAAAATTAAGCACCTAATCCCACCCCTTGTGCTTTTGCTCTGTCAATGTCCTCATTTTCCATCAGAATTATTCTATCCACAACTTCAGCTTCATCCCCATTCAGTACCAAACCCAACTTGGTGCCCACCTAAATTGTGGCCTCTGCTTCTTTTCTGATTTTCTTATGCTTGCAACCAGGATTGCTAATAGAAAGTGATGATGAGGTAGCCAATGCTGCAGCTCGAACAAGGGCACCTCTTTGGAATCCATGTTTAAGTGATGCCCCGATTCTCCCCTTTCTGCTACAGTTTTTTCCCTGCGCTCCACTGTTGTTAGTCTTCTCCTTACCACTGCGGGTCTTTATTTTATTTGCCCAAATCAGTGTACCAGATTGAGGCACTTCTCCTTCTTCTTCACTTGGGCTGATCTCATCTTCACTATCCCCAACTTCTTCACTTGGGCTTTCCTCTCCCTCTAGAAAAGCCTGATCATTTTTGGACCCCTTATTATGTCCAACAGCTTGGGCTGCTTCCAGCACCACTTCAAGAGAGATATTGGGCTGAATAAGATCTCTTTCACTCAAACTTCTCATTAGCCCATTAGGCCCAATTGAATTCTCCACTACCACGCCAGTTAGCCCTCCAATCCCCTCCACCACCTTTGAAAAAGGTGACTGCAAACTGACCTTGTGAAGTGGGTTTGCCTCAGCGTGATTACAAATTCCCACCGGCACGCCTGTCTCGTTTACCATAGATACAGAGGCTGAATTACACGTGTGATCATTCTCTTCCCTCACCATCGCAACATTGCTTTGCTTACTGCTTGCCGAATCATGATTTTTCGCCACATCAGCCACTAAGTTTCCCACGTCATCGTCGTCATTCCTCCTTTCATGGTACGTTACAAAGCAATGATCTCCACCTCCCATGGAGTTTGCTGGCCAGTCCGTATCCTCAACTACACGGACGGGATAGCTACACCCATCTCCTTCAAGGATTACCAACATATCAATACGTTCCAGGTGAGATGTGCAGATTCTAACTTTCCCGCTCTTTAAAGACTCCATAGTTAGAACATTATGATCGAACTCAATAACTTCACCACAAACTTCACTAATTTTCCGGAAATTATTAACATTCCAGAGATTGGGGGGCATACCAAGGCAGTTTAACCAAACAAATCTATCATTATCCAACCTCATACCTTTGCACCATTCAGTGATTGACTCGCACCACTCCATAGTCCAGGCCCCAAAGCTACTCATCAGATGCTTCATATCTTCCTTAGACTGGAAAGTTATATACGCGGTTCTCCCTCCACTTTCTCTAAGTTGAATTTCCTTCAGTCCTCTATTACTGCATTCTATTTTGACATCAGTGAAGCTGTGGTAAGGTTTAAATTTAATCACCGCACTCAATAACAACCAACCAATGTCATATTCATCCGCCGTAATTCTGGTGTTATTACCACTACCAGACTTCCCCCCTTTCAGAACCTCAGCGTAAGAGCGTCTCTCACCAAGCCCAGCAACCTTAGATCTCATTACCCCCACTGGTTTGGGGTCTACTATTCTTGAGGATGTTCGGTCTTGATCAAACTCCGCCTGTTTCACCTTTAGCGTTTTATCGCCGCACCATACCCCATTGGCTTTCTGAATAGCTATCCCCGCAGCAACAGGACAGGCATAACTAACAAAACCGAATCTGGTTTTCGTAGCTTTCCTCCTTTTCTCTGGGATATAAACATCTTTAACAACACTGAAGTTTGAAAACATGTTGAACAGACCTTTCGGATTCATCATCTCCGGGATCCCATCCACAAATAATGTGTGGAGCTTTGCTACCGAGCCCTGCCTACTTGATCTTCTTTGAAACACCGGCATCCATCCCCCTTCGCTTGGAACATCTGATCTTCTTATGGACATGTTCGTCATTATTCAGTGCAATCGCCTTGCCTTAAATTTAGGCTCAGTCGACTAATTGTTTGATAGAAATTCTTGTTAAAGATAAATGTTTCAAATAATAGTATTATTTTTTACTAGGAAAAGTAAGGAAGTATCAAACCAGAAGATAATAAATCCAAATAATGAATAGGACAATGATAATGAAATGAAGCCCATGGCGTCTTTGGTTACATGCATTTATAACAACTTTTGAAATTTAATTTTCTTAGATTATTAAATTAAATATATAAACATTATTTAATTTATAAAGAAAAGAAAAAAAGTGACATGTACCACTTATATGAATAAAATCAACTTAATAAAGTTAATATTAATAATTAACATGGCTTATAATAGGAAATTATATCATTATACATTGTGAAAAAATATTGAAGTAGATTTTTTTTTTATTATTATTATTAACTATTGAAATAGGTAGTCACTAGTGTGTGTGTTTTTTTTTATTTTTTTTTTATAATTAGGAATAATATAATATGTACGTCATTTATAAATTCTAATAAAATATAAGAGATAATATGTAATTTTTCAAAATTTAAGAGGGGCTGGGTCCATTTGCGGTCCCTCCGTACTTCTGCCCCTCTGGTTTGCGGTGGGTTAGGATTTACATATTGGCCCTATTTGGTAGGGCTTATTTTCAGCTTATTTCAGCTTTTAGCTTAATTAAAGCTTTTTTGATGTGTTTGGTTCAGCTTAACAATACAGATTATAGTTTTTTGTAAGTCAAAAAACAACTTATTCTTTGAGTAGTGGATGAGAAGCTTAATTTATAAGTAAAAAATCAGCTTATGTTTACAGTTATAAGCTATAATCTATTAAGTTATAATCTATAATCACTTTCCCACAGTTCTACCAAACGGGACCATTGAGAGGTAGACATTAGAGAGAAAATGAAGGATAATTTAGTAATTTTATATTTTTCTCACCATTTTATAACTAATTGACATTTTTTCATGTATATTGTAATTATTTTAGATTCTCCACATTTTGTAAATCTTTTTGACTAATTCATTTATTTTAGGAGAAATTATAAATCAGTGATAATTTTCAAAATAATTACAAATTTATAATATTAACTATTAATGAAAAAGTAATTTTTTTTCAAACTTACACTAAATTAATATTTGTTGTTCTTCCCTTTTTTGCGGATAAAAGTCTACATACAAAGCCCGGAAGAGAGAAGCATATTTTACAAAACTTATTACTGAGATCTATTTAGAATGATATACATACACACACATACAAGAGGACAAGAAAAATAAAAGGTGGTTCGAGGACATTTTAGAGAGTAGAGTAGCCAAGACTGCAAGGTGGGAAGTCAAAAATGGATGACACACATATAGTTTAGTTATAGTCAGAATGAGAGAGAAACATTACACGGTTTCTTATTTTATTTTATTTTTTTTATATATTAAAACCTTAATTTATGCACATCTAATTGATGTGATGTGAGAGTGTTGGTGTGAACGGTGGATGTTTCTCTTTTGTCTCTCTCTTTCTCATAATAATTTATAGTACAAGAAGGGAGGCGTGCTTCACTGGAAACAGGCTTGCAAGTTAAGGACTAGAATTAGGAAAACTTCAAATCCCACGAGTCCACGTTTTTCACTCAATTCCGTCATAAAATACGGGGATACGATGTGATGCGCACCGTGTCGATCTGATCTGGATTTGGATTTGGGATGGTGACTAGGCATGTTACGTAGTAGTCATTGTTGTGCGATCTATTGAGTTCATTTTACGGTTAATTTTGATAACAATAATGTTTCATAGTTCGAAAGTTTGTCCTCCCAAATTTCCTTAATGCCCAAAATGACATCGTTTTGGGTATTAACATTTTTTTTTTTTTTTACTTTTTTTCCTTCCATTTTCGAGTCTGCAGAGGAAGGGGAGAGGGAGAGAAAGAGAAGAGAGAAAGAGAAGAGAGGGGAAGAGGAGGAGAGAGGGAGAAAGCTCGCCGCCGATCGTCGCCTGTGTCTCCGCCGCCGCCGATCGTCGCAGCAGTAGTTCGTCGCCTCTGCCTAGCCTTCGCCCCCCGCCCCCCGCCTCCACCTCCAGCCCCATTTGTTGGGCCCCCTCCAGTCCCCCCTCCTCCTCCTCCTCCTCCTCCTCCCCTCCAGTCCCTCCTCCTCCTCCTCCTCCTTCTTCTGATTTGCAAAAAAAAAAAAAAAAGAAATGAAAAACGGTGTCGTTTTTTAATTAGGGGGATTCGGGGGGGAGGGGGAGGGGGAGCTTTCGAGCTCCCTAACACGACTCTTTTGATAATTTAAGTTTCGAATGGGTTATGGGTTGATTTTTGTAGCTTTTTGACTATTAGATTGAGGTTAAAAAGTCTTGTTTAGGTTGGAATTTTTGATTTTTTTGACTTTTGTAAGAGAAAAAATAAAATAATTATGATTTAGATGTGATATTTTCTCTCATTGATTTTTTAGTTTATTTTATTTTTTTGTAAGTATTTTAGCCTCTCAAACCTCATTTTAGCCAATGCCAAGGCTTGTTTACTTTTCAAGATATAGCCTAGTAGAATATATCCGAAAAAGACAAGTCAATCGGATATCAGTAGTTTTTTAATCAAATCACATTTGTATTCAGTTTTTTTATTTCAAATTATACTTATTATTCAAAATTTTACATGCAAATGTAATTTGATGAACGACCTACCAATATCCGATTAATTTGAATTTTTATAAAAATATTATATTCAATATACTCTAAAAAGTAAACGGTTTGAGTTATTGAAATGAGTCCTAGAATGCACTGAATAGGCAATATAACAAGGGTAAATTATATTGACACCTCCTAAGATTTATGTTTATTACAATTCCCCCCTCATATTTTGGAAATTACATCCCCCTCCCTAAGGTTTAAAGTTTCATTACAGATTACTCCCTCAGTTAGTTGACTGTTAAGTCAACTAACAGATTTTGCTGATATCAGCAATTTAATTTTTTTAAATACCAATTTTGCCTTCACTAGGTAAATTACATTGACACCCCTCACATTTTAGAAATTACAATCCCTTCCCCAAGGTTTAAACTAGCATTACCAATTGCTCTCTCGATTAGTATTAGTTGAAAAAAAATTAATTGAAAAAAAAAATAATTGGAAAAAATTTATTTGAAAAAAAAATTTTGTTAGTCAAAATTTTAAATTTCTGTTTAAAAACCAAAGTAAACTCATCTTTTGAATTTACGATTTTTTCTCAAATTTACAAACTGAGACAACCATTTATAAACCAAAAAAATTATCAAACAAGTTTTTATGACAGTTTTTAAAATTTTTGTAAATATAAATTGAAAACTGAAAAATGAAATTGTTACCAAACAGGTCTCATATGGTAAAAATGTCGTAAAATTAACAAATAATTAAATAAGTTACCAATATAAGAAATGACTTATCAAAAGATTCTTAAGATATGTATGGTTTGATTTTTTAAAAAAAATTTAAAAATTAAAAATTAATTTGGTTAAGAAATAAAATAAAAAATAATTATCATTTTTATATAACTTTTATCGTTCGAGTGGTTAGAAATAATTTTTTACAAATTAAATATATTTCTTCATATTTATTTTTATTAAATTAGTTTTTTTTTTTTTTAAATGTCAGGGGAGATTCGTATTAAATTGAAACCTCAGGGGATGTCAATGTAATTTACCCTTTAAAGTATATGTAAAGGTTAAGGGTAAATATGTCATTTTAACTTAAAAGTTAATACCGTCAAATAATTATACTGGCAAGAGGGGTCAGTGTAATTTCCTGAATGTGAAGGGGGGAACTGTAATAAACATAAACCTCAGAGGTGCCAGTGTAATTTACCCGTGTAACAATGACTGTCGTGCCCTATGCGCAATTGCCGCTCCAAATTCATTTGATCTTCCTTACTATAATTGAGACTAATTAGTTCGACTTATATGATCTATCTAAAAAAGCAAAAAAAAGAAATTGAAAGTTTGGTCTTTAAAATATGAGTTTCATGTCATTTTAATCTTCAATATTTAAATTGTGTCAATTAATTTTTAATATATAAAATTATTTTAATTTCATCTCCAATATTTAAATTGTGTCAAGTGTTCCAATTTGGTCCCTCCCAATGTCTCTAATAAGAGAGTTAGATTGCGAGACAATGTGTCAATCTGAATTGTGGGCTAAATTGAAATACTTTTTATACATTAAATACTATATTGACATAATTTAAACATTTTGGACAAAAATGATATAAGATTCATACTTTAGGGACTAAAAATAATTAATCCATTATTAAATAACGGAAGAAAAGGCACATCATGTATATTAGGAAATTTGATTGTTATTTTGATTATGACTTAATATGTCTTTGGTTATTCCTCAAGTGATATTGAGTTATGACCCATTTTGGTGTTGGTTATGATTTATTGTGATATTGGTTGTTATCTATTGTGATTATTATTTTGGTTATGACAAAAAAAAATGATTATGCCTCCAAAGGTGTTTAATTATAACTCATTGCATTTGTCTTAGTTATATGACTCAAATTTTTTTGGTTATGGTATTTATGTTGTCAATATCATAAGGAGAAGTTTATAATACACACTCTATACCATATGTACCCTTAGTTACACCATTTTTTTTCTTTAATTATAATTAATTTTCTTCTTTATTTATGAAATTATTTTGAGATGTTTGGTTATGTCTCATGTAGTGTTTGGTTATGTTTTTTTTTTTTTTTAAAACTCAAAAAGTATAAAGTTATACCATTTTTTTTTAGTTATAAGATAGCACACACTTTTTAAAAAATATGTATTATAATCATTCTCATATTATACGTTATCATAACTTATATATAGTACACATCTAAAAAAATAATTATATAACATAGAAGGCCTAGTTACAATGCCGAGGGAAGGGGTTGGGGGGTCCTTCCCCCTAGATAAATGCTATTTTTATTTATTTTTTGTATATTACGTAATGTCCCGCCCCAAAATTCAATATATATCTAAAAATTTTGTAAATTTCATAATGTTTAAGAGTTGTGTTTCAAAATTTAATGATTCGTGTAATGGTTCTTTAAACTTTTACAATAATATTACGATGATTATATTTTTTTTCTCATATTTTTTGTCATATCATGTGTTGAGATTACATTGGTAGCAAACATCAATACAGTATTGACACATAAAGTAATAAATAAATTATAATAAGAAAATATAATCATCCTAATATTATTAAAAAATTAATGAAGCTCATGTTAAAAAGATATTGGTAATCGCATGTTTAAAATAGGAGAAATTACATGATAGAGAAATCTTTAAAAAAAAATTACAAAATCATGAAAAATTATAATTTTTCTTTTTAATGATTATAAATTTCATCACTAAATGAAAAAAAAAATAAAAAAAAATTCAAACACACATTGATATTTAATTTTCCGTTAAGAAAACTTGAGATAAATAAAAAAATATAATTTACTTGATTGATTTGCAATCATATTAAACATAAAAGTTTGTATTAAAAGCAATTAAACTAAAGCTTTTATGGACTTAAGATATTGTGTAATATTTAAACTAAAACTATAAAAATTAGTTTAGAAAGTTGAATGGAAAGTAGATTAATTACATTAACATCTTCTCAATTATTCGCATGCCACCTTACCTTTTCGGATAAATGACCTCCCTGAGATTTTGCAAAATTGTAGGGACCTTTCTTACGATTTTTGAGATTACGTTGACCTCCCTTATGTTTTTTTGACATTGTCAAGATTCTTCTCTCCAATTAACTTGGCCCAAAGATGTTCATTTGATTGTGCAAATGACTATAATACCCTTGAAACACTATAGCCTTACGAGAATCAAGTATAATTTACCACAAAATTTTCAAAATGTAAATGTAATTTCTTGACTTTGTAATTTTTATTATTTTTTTGTGGCTATAAAGAGCATAAGGAAAGAGCACCCAAAAAAAAAAAAAAAAAATTTATGTGACGCTATTATTAGTTGTAGTGACACCCAGACAAAATAAAAGAGTGAATTGATGATGCAGTTCGTCTAAGTGAATGGGCTAGACCGATCCAAGCTCCTCAGATCCAATGGGCTACCTGCAAATAAGTTCAACGGGGAACGGGGTAGTCCCCCAGCGAACCCTCCGGTGTATGAATTAGAACAGGTAATAGACCAGAAAAATATCGAGAGAGAAGGTGAGAGAGAAGGAGATAGATAAAACTTAACCTCCTCTTTTGCCTCAGGCTTTGTTTATATCTCTTGGTAATCATTTTGTTCCTTGCCGAAAGCTTGTGCCGTCATTCGTCTTGTTCAGGGTGAGAGGGTGCCATTCCGGCTGAGGGGTGTTGTCGCAATAAATGCTGTGATGAATTGCATTAATGGTGATGTGCTGTGGCAATAACTTTGCAGATCTTTGTCTGCTGATGTGGCCTCTCCTGCATCCGCCATGTGTCTGGATATTATGGGTCCTCCCTGCCCAGTTGGCTTCCAGAGGTGCTGGGTTTTTCTAACCGGGTTGTGTAATGGGGTCTAGATAGTGGGCTTGGGTTTACCCTTTGTGGGCCGTGATCCTAGTGGGCCTATCCCTGTCAGTAGTCCTCATTCCCAAGTGCAGCTTTAGTCCAACGAAGGGAATAATGATAAGGAAGACGAATTCAACCGGTAGGCTGAGTGGACCAGGCTGACCGTGAGGGTAGCCGAGTGGATGAAGCCGAGCACAAGGGTGACCGAGCGGGTGAGGCCGAGCGTAAGGGTGGCCGAGCGGATGAGGCCGAGCGTAAGGGTGGCCGAGCGGATGAGGCCGACCGCAAGGGTGACCGAGCGGGCGAGGCCGACCGCAAGGGTGGCCGAGCGGGCGAGGCCGACCGCAAGGGGGACCGAGCGGACGAGGCCGAGCGTAAGGGTGGCCGAGCGGATGAGGCCGACCGCAAGGGTGGCCGAGCGGACAGGCACGGGGCTCAAGAGGCGGCGTGTCACGTGGCGATTTGAAGTGGAAAAGACAGGGTGAGGGCAGGAGTCAGTGCATCTGGACCATACACGTGGCCGGGTTTCAGGGGAAGGGGAAACGTCAAGCGTTGGATCAGGAGTGAAGCGTCAGGGGCATTATTATGGGCATTTGATGATACAGTTTTGGCGATGATTTGAAAAGTTTTCAAACTGGCGAACGTTAATTGGATCCTTGGAATACGGGCAAACCGTGGGCTTTTGGTATCATACGATTCACCTACTTGTTTACAAAAACTCAAAATATTCGAAATATCAATTCCTTCGTTGCTCACGATATCCCATTAAAACACTTCTGCAATTTTCTGGAACCTGCATCTGAAGCTATTCGCAAACACAACTTAGCAATGGCGCAGGAAGGGACTGGGGATGTGAGGATGGATCCGTTGGGGGAAGATGATGCAGAGGAATTAGCGATTCAGTATAGGTCCAACAGGGGTGGGGAATTGGTAGAAACGGCACAGCCAATCAGCCAGGTGGAACCAGACCACTGGCATTCGAGGGCTGATAGATCCCTTATTACAGCGGCGGAGTTGGGGGCTATCCGCGAGAAGTATCAGATTCCTGTGGAGGTGGAATTATGGGTGCCGAAATCGACGGAGAGACCTTCCGATGTCAGGGTGGGTGCGTTTTCCCTCTACGAGGAAGCTCTAAAAGGTGGGCTGAGGTTGCCTCTGCCGCAAATCGTGGTAGAGGTGCTCAACCACCTGGAGGTAGCACCAGGGCAACTGATGCCCAATGCATGGAAAATCCTGCTGGCTTGTGCATGTGCTTGGCCAAAGGCGAACGGAGGGGCGGCCATGACGGTGGAGGAGTTCTTCGGCTGTTACAAGGCTGCAGGACAGCAAGAGACCTGGATCACCCTTCAGGCGTTGGCAGGGAAGGGTTTGGTGGCTGGTTTACCAACGTCCATCAAAGGTTGGAGGCCGCGGTGGTTCTATGTGTCCATCCCTGGAGGGGTTGGTGTGCGCACCATATGGAAGGTGCCAGCCAAGTATGCAGAGGTAAAGTTGGGGGCGGCGGCAGAGGAGAGGGTTAAGAAGGTGAAGGAGTGGAGGGAAAAGGAAAAGGTCAAGTGGGACGAGCTGGTTCAGCCGTCGGTCTTGTTTGAAGCTGGGTTGGGCCCAAAACCGATCGGTGGGGACCTCGACCGATCAGAGTTGGAGGTAAGAAGAAAAGCGCAAGAGGCGGAAGATCAAGCCATGCTGGTGAAAGCCCAGAAGTTCAAGGAGGCCCAAGCCGACCGACCTCCTCAGCCAGTGGCGAGGGAGAGGATTCGACCTCGTCCCAAACCCTTGGGAGAGAAGGGTTTGGGTGAGTCTGCTCTGCGGCTGCTTCCAAAAGATCCTCTGAAGGAGAGGTCGTTGAAGGAGATGGAGGCACTGGGGGTAGGGAAGAAGAAGAAAGGTTGAGGCGGGGTGGGGAGGAGCCAGCCCAGAAAAGAAGAAAGGAGGTAAGGATGGAGGGGGCCAGCCTGGCCAAACAAGTGGAGGGTGAGGGCGGGGAGGTGGAGCAGACCCCAGAAGGGGTGGTCGTCTCAGCTGGGGAAGAGGTCCTTGCGACAAAGGATACCCCCGAAGTGGCGATAGCCAGTCCGACGGTGGACGTGGTGGAGAAGACCCCAGTAGAACAAGTGGGGGCTGGGCAGGTTGGGGGCGAGCCGAGTGGGATGTTGGAGAAAACCTCAGTGGTGCCAACAGAAGTCAGGTTGGCTGGGGTTGAGCCAAGTAGGAGGGAGCAGACTCAAGGGGGCTCTGCGCCGCAGGAAAGGGGGGCTGGTCTGGGTGCCACGACTTACCATGCTCGTGCAGTAGCTGGGAGACTGGAGGGAGATGGAGGCCCAGCGAGGTCGGTGGCAGACCGCCTAGTGAAGATGGTGGATGAAGCAGCCCTGCGGTCGGCATGTGGATTTAATGAGGCTGACCTGCTGAGGGGGTTATACTCCGCTCAAATGGAGGTGACCACCTTGGCGGGGGCTCTTCTCAGGAAAGCAGGGGCCGCCAAGCTAAAGGCTGAGGAGACCAAAGCCCAATTGGCCAGTTTGCAGAAGGAGAGTGCTGACTGGAAGACCGCCCACACTGATCTGCAAGCAGTCAAGTTGGAGCTGGAGGGTGCACGCCGCCAAGTCGTGTCGCTCGAGTTTCAACTTGCTGCAGAGCGGCAGAGGTTGGAGGAGACCAAAAAGGCTTGCGATGTGGCGGTCGAGCGGCACGAGGAAGCCATGAATAATAACGAGGATCTTGTCAGGCAGAGAGACGAGGCAGATGCTAAGGTGGAGGCTCTGCAGAAGGCGGTGGAGGAGAAGCTGGCCAAGGCAGAGGAGGAGAAGGTGAAACTGAGGAGGGAGTTGGAAGTAGAGGGTGAGAAGGCGGCGGGAGAGGAGAGGCTAAGGAAGGAGGTGGAGGAGGAGAAGGTGAAACTGACTGCTGAGGGGGAGGCCTGGCAGAGAGGAGCTGGAGGCTGAGAAGGCCAAGGCTGCAGCTGAGAAGGAGGCTCTACAAAAAGAGCTGAACGAAGAGAAGGCGAAGGCGGCGTCAGAAAGGGCAGCCTACCCTGATCTTTATGTTGCAGCTGTGACACAATTCAAAGGGTCTCCTGAGTTCCAGATGGCGATCGACGCCGCAGTTGCTGCCAGCTTGGCTGGGTTGGGGTCTGGGGGTGCTGGGTCATCAGGGACAGGTGCTGGGGTGAGGACAGAGTCTGAAATCATTAACAGTTTCCAGCAATCTGACTACTACAAGCACGAAATGGCTGAGTAGTACTGGGACAGCGGTTGGAAGATGTTCAAGCGCAAGGCGGAGGAGCTGTTTCCAGACTTAGACCTGAGTAGTGTGGTGGTTGGAGAAGATGACGTAGCCCAGACCCCACTGGACGAAGGCGTGGAGAAGGAAGACCTGGCCTCAAGTGAAGAGATGAGTGAGCTGGGATGATGAGTAGAACTTAGGAGTTTTCGATTTATCGTCTTGTTTGTTTTGTTTTTTTTTTTT